>JASUUH010000229.1:0-303897 GCA_030449925.1 Citropsis articulata | reverse complement strand
GAAAAAGACTGTACATATTTCCCACGCACTGTGAGCCCCCTCCTAAACCTCCTCCCCAACCCCTCATGGGACCAGGCTATAGCCCACCGCCTGATGACTATTTTGCTATGTCAGCGCTTAGGCATTTCTTGCTATTTTTAGGGGAGGCCTCTGACCGTAGCCTCCCACTGGGCACACGAGGACCCTCAAAAAGACTGTAACTATTTCCGACGACCAGAGCCCCGAACCCCCTCCCCAACTCCCGTGGACCAGCACATAGCCCACCGCCTCGGCGCGATTATTTCACGCGGCGCTCGCTTGGTATTTCTTGCTATTTTAGTAGGGTTCTGACTGAGCCCCCCACCTGAGCACACGAGGACCCTCAAAAAGACTGTACCTACTCCGACGCCCAGAGCCCCGAACCCCTCCACAACCCACGCGACTAAAGGCTATAGACCACCGCCCGGCGACTATTTCACGCTGAGCACGCTGGGATTTCTTGCCATTTTAGGGCAGGCTTGACCTCAGAAGCTTCCCACTGGGCACACGACGATCTCGAATAGACTGTACCCATTTCCTACTCACACCAGAGCCCCTGAAACCCCTCCCAACCCCTCATGGACTAAAGGCTATAGCCCACTGCCTCGGGCGATTATTTCATCGCTGCTGCGCCACTGGCATTTCTTGCCATTTTAGGGCAGGCCTCTGATCCGAGTATCCCAATCGGGCACACGACGACCCTCAAAAGACTATACATATTTCCGACCACTGAGCCCCTCAAACCCCTCCCAACTCCCCAAGTGACTAAAGGCTATAGCCCACTGCCTCGATGACTATTATTTCACGCGCATGCCGCTTAGGCATTTCTTTTTGCTATTTTGTAGCAGGCCTCTGATCGTAGCCTCCCACCGGGCACACGAGGACCTCAAAAGACTGTAACTATTTCCACGCACTAGAGCCTCAACTCCTCCCCAACTCCCGTGGACCAAAGGCTATAGCCCACCGGCCTCGGCGACTATTTCACGCGCTGCGCCGCTTGGTATTTCTTGCTATTTTAGGGCAGGGTTCTGATCGTAGCCTCCCACTGAGCACACGAGGACCCTCGAAAAGACTGTACCCATTTCCGACGCCCAGAGCCCCAGAACTTCCCTCCCCAACCCCCGCGGACCAAAGGCTATAGCCCACCGGCCTCGGTGACCATTTCACGCGCTGCGCCGCTGGGCATTTCTTGCCATTTTAGCGCAGGCCTCTGACCGTAGCCTCCCACTGGGCACACGAGGACACTCGAAAAGATTGTACCCATTTCTGACGACCAGAACCCCCGAACCACCCTCCCCAACCCACGCGGACCAAAGGCTATAGACCACTGCCTCATGACTTATTTCACGCTGAGCACGCTGGGATTTGTTGCCATTTTAGGGCAGGCTTCTGACCGTAGCTTCCCACTGGGCACACGACGATCCTCGAAAAGACTGTACCCATTTCCGACGCACTCAGAGCTCTCAAACCCCCTCCCTAACCCCTCATGACTGGGCACATAGGCCACCGGCCTCGTGACTATTTCACGCTCACTGGCATTTCTTGCCATTTTAGCAGGGCCTGACCAGAGCCTCCCCCTGGGCACACGAGGACACTCGAAAAGAATGTACCCATTTCTGACGACCAGAAACCCCGAACGCCGCTCCCCAACCCCCGCGGACCAAAGGCTATAGCCCACCGGTCTCGGCGACTATTTCACGTGCTGCGCTGCTGGACATTTCTTGCCATTTTAGGGCAGGCTTCTGACCGTAGCCTCCCACTGGGCACATGACGATCCTCGAAAAGACTGCACCCATTTCTGACGACCAGAGCCCCCGAACGTCCCTCCCCAACCCCCGCGGACCAAAGGCTATAGCCCACCGGCCTCGGCGACTATTTCACGCGCTGCGCCGCCTGGCATTTCTTGCCATTTTAGCGCAGGCCTCTGACCGTAGCCTCCCATTGGGCACACAAGGACACTCAAAAAGACTGTACCCATTTCTGATGACCAGAACCCCCGAACCCCCTTCCCCAACCCCCGCGGACCAAAGGCTATAGACCACCGGCCTCGGCGACTATTTCACGCGACACGCACACTGGGATTTCTGCCATTTTAGGCAGGCTTCTGACCAGAGCTTCCCACTGGGCACACGACTTATCCTCGAAAAGACTGTACTCCATTTCCACGACACTGTGAGCCCCTAAACCCCTCCCCAACCCCTCATGACTGGCTATAGGCCACCGCCCGGTGACTATTTCACGCGCCACTGGCATTTCTTGCCATTTTAGCGCAGGCCTCTGACCGTAGCTCCCACCGGGCACACGAGACACCTCAAAAGATTGTACCATTTCGACGCACCGTAACCCCGAACCCTCCCCAACCCACGCCGGACCAAAGGCTATAGACCACCGCCTCATGACTATTTCACGCTGATACGCTGGGATTTCTTGCCATTTTAGGGCAGGCTTGACCGTGAGCTTCCCACTGGGCACACGACGATCCTCGAAAAGACTCAGACCCATTTCCACACCAGAGCCCCAAACCCCTCCCCAACCCCGCATGACCAAAGGCTATAGCCCACCTGCCTCGGCGACTATTTCACGCGGCGTCATTGGCCACATTTCTTGCCATTCTAGGGCAGGCCTCTTACCGTAGCATCCCACTGGGCACACGACGACCCTCGAAAAGACTGTACATATTTCCGACCAGAGCCCTCAAACCCCTCCCAACCCCTCATGGACCAAAGGCTTATAGCCCACCGCCTCGATGACTATTTCCACGCGCTGCGCTGGCATTTCTTTGCCATTTTAGGGCAGGCCTCTGACCGAGCCTCCCACTCGAGCACACGAGGACCCTCAAAAAGACTGCACTCCATTTCCTGACGCCCAGAGCCATGTAATTCCTCCCAACCCCATGACCAGCACATAGCCCACCGGCCTCGGTGACCATTTCACGCGCTGCGCCGCTGGGCATTTCTTGCCATTTTAGCGCAGGCCTCTGACCGTAGCCTCCCACTGGGCACACGAGGACACTCGAAAAGATTGTACCCATTTCTGACGACCAGAACCCCCGAACACCCCTCCCCAACCCACGCAGACCAAAGGCTATAGACCACCGGCCTCGGCGACTATTTCACGCGATACGCCGCTGGGGATTTCTTGCCATTTTAGGGCAGGCTTCTGACCGTAGCTTCCCACTGGGCACACGACGATCCTCGAAAAGACTGTACCCATTTCCGACACTGAGCCCTCAAACCCTCCCCAACCCTCATGGGACCAAAGGCTTATAGCCCAACGGCCCTGGGCGATTATTTCACGCTGCCACTGGCATGTCTTGCCATTTTATGGCACGCGTCTGACCGTAGCCTCCCACTGGCAACACGAGGACCCTCAAAAGACTGTACCAATTTCTGGCGACCAGAGCCCCAACCCTCCCCAACCCCTCGCAGACCAGGCTATAGCCGACTGCCCCATGACACTTTCACGCTGAGCCACTGGCATGCATTGGCATTTTAGGCACGCTCTGACCAGAGCCTCCCACTGGCACACACGAGGACCTCGAAAAGATCGTATATTTCCTGGCGACCAGAGCCCCAAACCCCTCCCCAACCCCGAGGACCAGTATTATAGCCCACTGCCCTTGACTATTTCACGCGATGCTTGGTATTTTTTGCAATTTATGGCAGGCTTAAGACCGTAGCCACCCACTCACACACAAGGACCTCGAAAAGATCAGACCCATTTCCGACGCCCAGAGCCCTGTAACGCCCTCCTCCCAACCCTCAAGGACTGGCTATAGCCCACCGGCCTCGACGACTATTTCAAGACGCTGCATCATGGGCATTTCTTGCCCTTTAGGCAGCCCTTCTGACCTAGCCTCCCACTGCACATGAGGACACCTCAAAAGACTGTACCCATTTCCATGCCCTGATCCCTGTAATCCCTCCCAACCCCTCATGACCAAAGGCTATAGCCCATCGCCTCTGACTATTACACGAGCTGCACCGCTTGGGCATTTTTGCCATTTTAGGGCAGGCCTCTAACGAGCCTTCCACTGGGCACACAAGAACCTCAAAAGACTCATATTTCCGACAACCAGAGCCTCTCGAAACCCTCCCAACCCCATGACAAAGGCTATAGCCCACCGCCCTTGACTATTTCACGCTGCTCTACTGGCATTTCTTGCCATTTTAGGGTAGGCCTCTGACGTAGCCTCCCACTAGGCACATGAGGACCCCAAAAGATCTGTACCATTTCTGATGCCCAGAGCCCTGTGAACTTCCTCCCAACCCTCAAGGACCAAAGGTTATAGCCCACCGCCTCCATAATTTCACGCGATTCGCCGCTGGGCATTTTTTGCCATTTTAGGGCAGGCCTCTAACGTAGCCTCCCACTGGGCACACGAGAACCCTCGAAAAGACTGTACATATTTCCAACAACCAGAGCCCCCCAAAACCCCCCCCCCACCCCCCCGGACCAGCATATAGCCCACCGGCCTGTGACTATTTCACGCTGCGCCTGCTGGACATTTCTTGCCATTTTAGGCAGGCTTGACCAGAGCCTCCCACCGGGCACATGAGGACCCTCGAAAGACTGTAAACATTTCCGACCACTGTGAGCCCCCAAACACCCTCCCCAACCCCTGTGACCAGTTATTATAGCCCACCGCCTCGGTGGATTATTTCACGCTGCCACGCTGGCATTTCTTGCCATTTTAGGGCAGCCCTCTGACCGTAGCCGCCCACTAGGCACACGAGGACCCTCGAAAAGACTGTACATATTTCCGACCACCAGAGCCCCCGAAACCCCCTCCCCAACCCCCGCGGACCAAAGGCTAAAGCCCACCGGGCTCGGTGATTATTTCACGCGCTGCGCCGCTGGGAATTTCTTGCCATTTTAGGGTAGGCCTCTGACCGTAGCCTCCCACTGGGCACATGAGGACCCTCGAAAAGGCTGTACCCATTTCTGATGCCCAGAGCCCCAGAACTTCCTCCCAACCTCATGGGACCAGGTATAGCCCACCGCCTCGCACAATTTCACGCGATTCGCCGCTGGGCATTTTTTGCCATTTTAGGGCAGGCCTCTAACGTAGCCTCCCACTGGGCACACGAGAACCCTCGAAAAGACTGTACATATTTCCGACAACCAGAGCCCCCGAAACCCCCTCCCCAACCCCCGAGGACCAAAGGCTATAGCCCACCGCCTTGACTATTTCACGCTGCGCTACTGACATTTCATTTTAGGGCAGGTGCTTGACCGTGAGCCTCCCATCGGGCACATGAGGACCCTCGAAAAGATCAGAACATTTCCGACCACCAGTGAGCCCCTCAAACATCCCCCAACCCTCATGGACTAAAGGCTATAGCCCACCGGCCTCGGTGACTATTTCACGCGCTGCTGCGCCAAGCATTTCTTGCCATTTTAGTAGGCCTCCTGACCGTAGCCGCCCACTGGGCACACGAGACCTCGAAAAGACTGTACATATTTCCCACTATTCGTAGCCCCCTGAAACCCCTCCCAACCCCTCATGATCAAAGGCTATAGCCCACTGCCTCATGACACTCTCACGCGATGCACTGGCATTTCTTGCCATTATTAGGCAGGCTACTGACCGTAGCCTCCCACTGGGCACACGAGACCCTCAAAAGACTGTACCCATTTCCACGACCAGAGCCCCCAAACACCCTCCCAACCCCTGCTGGACCAAAGCCTATAGCCCACCGGTCTGCTGAATATTTCACGTGCTGCGCCGCATTAGACTTTTCTTGCCATTTCCACTGCAGGCCTCCTGACCGTAGCCTCCCATCAAGTACACGAGGACCCTCGAAAGACTGTACCCATTTCCCGACGACCAGAGCCTCAAACACCTCCCCAACCCCTCATGACCAAAGGCTATAGCCCACTGCCTCTGATGACTATTTGCGCTGCCGTATTTCTTGTGCCATTTTAGGGCAGTGCCTGACCGTGGCCTCCCATCAAGCACACACGAGACCTCGAAAAGACTGTACCTATTTCACGACCAGAGCCTCAAACACCCTCCCCAACCCCTCATGACCAAAGCCTATAGCCCACCTGGTCTCTACGAATATTTCATGCAAGGCGCCTGCTTAGACTTTTCTTGGTATTTTACGCAGGCCTCGACCGTAGCCTCCACTCGAAAGCACACGAGGACCTCGAAAAGATCAGACTCTATTTCCACGCCTGAGCCCTGTTAACTCTCCTCCCAACCCTCATGGACTAAAGGCTATAGCCCACCGCATAGTGACATCACACGCTAACGCGCCATGGAATTTCTTTATTATTTTAGCGCAGCTCGGGATCAGTAGCCTCCCACTCGGGTACACGAGGACACTAAAAGACTGTACCCATTATGACGTAACCTCAACCCCTCTCCCCAACCCACGCTGGACTAAAGGCTATAGACCACCGGCCCTGGGATTATTTCACGCTGACACTGGCTACGGGCATTTTTGTTATTTTAGGGCAGGCTTGACCAGAGCCTCCCATCAAGAAACGAGGACCGCCGAAAAGATCAGACATATTTCCGACGCCGTGAGCCCCCAAACCCCTCCCAACTCCCATGGACCAAAGCATAGCCCACCGGCCCTAAGAACTATTTCACGCGGCTGCCAATGGGCATTTCTTGCTATTTTAGTGTGGTTCTGATCAGCCTCCCACCTGGCACACACGAGACCCTCGAAAAGACTGCACCCATTTCATGACCAGAGCCCCCAACACCCTCCCCAACCCTGGGACCAAAGTTTATAGCCCACCGGGTCTCCAACATTTCACGTGGGTTGCGGCCATAGACTTTTCTGCTATTTTACGGCAGGCCTCGACTGAGCCTCCCACCGGGCACACGAGACCCTCGAAAAGACTGTACCCATTTCCCACGACCGTGAGCCTCAAACACCCTCCCAACCTCATGGGACCAAAGGCTATAGCCCACCGGCCTCGATGACAGGTATTTCTGTACATTTTAGGGCAGGCTGACTGTGGCCTCCCACTGGGCACACGAGGACCTCGAAAAGACTGCACTCCATTTCCCAGCCCCAGAGCCCCCGAACGCCCCTCCCAACCGCTGCAGCATCAGTTATAGCCCACCGCATCGGTGACTATTTCACGCTGCTGCGCATTGGCATTACTTTGCCATTTTATGGTAGGCTTGACCAGAGCCTCCCACTGGGCCCACGAGGACCTGAAAAGACTGTACCATTTTCCAGCCCCCAGAGCCCCGAACGCCTTCTCCCCAACCCTCAAGGACCAAAGGCTAAAGCCCACCGACCTCGGGCGACTATTTAACGTGCTGCGCCACTGACATTTCTTGCCATTTTAGGGCAGGCTCGACAGAGCCTCCCATTGGGCACACGAGACCCTCACACACTGCACTCCATTTCCGACGACCAGATCCCTCGAAACCCCCCAACCCCCATGACCAGTGTTATAGCCCACGCCCTTGATTATTTCACCAAGGACGCTGGCCATTTCTGCCATTTTGTGGCAGGCTCTAATCAGAGCCTCACACTGGGCACACTAGGAACCTCGTAAAGACTGGACCCAATTCAGAGGCCCAGAGCCCCGAATCCTCCCTAACCCCTCATGACCAGCACATGCCCACCACCTTGATTATTTCACGCTATGGCCACTGGCATTTCATGCCATTGTATGGCAGGCCTCTGACCGGAGCCACCCACCGGGCACACGAGGACCCTTGAAAAGATCAGTACTAATCATGACCACTGAGCCTCTCAACCCCTCCCCAACCGCTGCAGCACTAAACGCTATAGCCCACCGCCTGTGACTATTTCACGGCGCTACTGGCATTATTTCATTTTTATTTGTAGGCTTCTGAAGCCTCCCACCTGGGCACATGAGGACCCTCAAAAGACTGCACCCATTTCCGACGACTGAGCCCCAAACCCCTCCCAACCCCGCTGGACTAAAGCAGTTATAGCCCACCGCCCTGGGTGATTATTTCACGCTGCGTCACTGGTATTTTACCAATTTAGGGCAGGCCTCTAAACGTAGCCTCCCACCGGGAAAACGAGACCTTCGAGAAGATCAGCACATTTCCTGTGCCTGTGAGCTCCCAACGCCTCCCCAACCCTCATGACCAAAGGCTATAGCCCACCGCCTCAAGCGATTATTTCCCACGTGTGCGCCTGGCATTACTTGTTATTTTACGCAGGCTTCTGATCAGCCTCCCATCGATACACGAGACCTCAAAAGACTGCACCTATTTCATGCCCGTATCCCCCGAACCTCCTCCCCAACCCTCATGGACCAAAGCTTATAGCCCACCGCCTCGCATGACTATTTAACGTGCCATGGCTGGATACTTTCTTGCCATTTTAGGCAGGCTTCGACCAGAGGCCTCCCACCTGGCACACGAGGACCCTCGAAAACACTGTACTCTCACGACACTGCAGCCCTCGATCACCCCTCCCAACCCCTCATGGACCAAAGGTTATAGCCCACCGCCCTTGATTATTTCACATGCGCCACTGGCATTTTTTGCTATTTTAGGCAGTGCCTCTAATCAGAGCCTCCATCGGGCACACTAGACCTCGAAAAGACTGTAACCATTTCCCCCCAGAGCCCCTAAACGCCTTCTCCCAACCCCGCTGGACCAAAGCGTTAAACCCACCGGCCATGATTATTTAACGTGCTGCGCTGACATTTTTGCCATTTTAGGCAGGCTTCGACAGAATCCTCCCATCAAGCACACGAGGACCAAAATACTGTACCCATTTCCACGACTCGTGAGCCTTGAAACCCTCTCCCAACCCCGCTGGACTGGTATATCCCACTGCCCTTGACTATTTCACGCGCTGTCATTGGGTATTTCTTGCCATTTTAGGCAGCCTCTAACCGTAGCCTCCCACCTGGGCACACACTAGGACCCTCGAAAAGACTGTACCCATTTCCCAGTCCCAGAGCCCCCAATATCCCCTCCCCAACCCCCGCGGACCAAAGGCTAAAGCCCACCGGCCTCGGTGACTATTTCTGCCATGGCCACAGGCATTTCTGGCCATTTTAGGCAGGCCTGACCGTAGCCTCCCACCGGGCACACGAGACCCTCGAAAAGATCAGTACCACATTTCGACCACCAGTCCTCAACCCTCCCAACCGCCGCAGACCAAACGCTTATAGCCCACTGCCTCTTGGATTACTTCACGCTCCTGGCCATTGGGAATTATTGTTATTTTATGGCAGTGCTCGATCAGAGCCTCCCATCGGGCACACGAGGACCTCAAAAGACTGCACTCCATTTCCGACGACTCAGTAGCCTCAACTCCCTCCCAACCTGCTGACTAACGTTATAGGCCACCGCCTTGGATTATTTCTGCGGCCATTGGCATTTTGCCATTTTAGTATGTGTTTCAACCGTAGCCTCCCACTGCACAGTGAGGACCTCAAAAAGACTATACCCATTTCATGACCAGAGCCTGCAAACCCCTCCCAACCCCCTCATGACTAAATGTTACAGGCCACCGCCCTGTGACTATTTCCACGCTACAAGGCCACGGGCATTTCTGTTACCATTTTAGGTGCTTCTAACCAGTAGCCTCCCAATCGGGCTGTGGAGGACCTCAAAAGACTATACCCATTTCCACGACCGTGAGCCCCCAAAACCCCTCCCAACCCCTCAAGGACCAAATGTTATAGCCCACTGCCTTGACTATTTCACGCTGGCGCCATTGGCATTTCTTGCTATTTTAGGGCATGTGCTCTAACTGTAGCCTCCCACCGGGCACACGAGGACCTCAAAAGATCAGACCCATTTCCGATGCCCAGAGCCCTGTAACTCTTCCCAACCCTCATGGGACTGAAAGGCTATAGCCCACCCACTCGGCGATTATTTCACGTATGCTACTGGGCATTACTTGCCATTTTTACGGCAGTGCTTCTGACCGAGGCCTCCCATCGATACACGAGGACCCTCGAAAGACTCAGACCCATTTCTGATGCCTGATCCCGAACCTCCCCAACCTCAAGGACTAAAAAGCTATAGCCCACCGCCTCGGCGACTATTTAACGTGTTGCGCCGCTGGATACTTTTTGCCATTTTAGGCAGGCTCAATCAGAGGCCTCCAATACACGAGGACCCTGAAATACTGTACCCATTTCCGACGACCAGAGCCTCAAACCCTCCCCAACCCTGCATGGACCAAAGGTTATAGCCCACCGCCTTGACTATTTCACGCTGGCGCCACTGGCATTTTTGCCATTTTAGGTGTGCCTCTAACCAGAGCCTCCCATCGGGCACACTAGGACCTCAAAAGACTGTACCCATTTCCTGGGCCCCAGAGCCCCTAAACGCCTCCCCAACCTCAAGGACCAAAGGCTAAAGCCCACTGCCCCATGATTATTTAACGTGTCGTCACTGGATATTTCTTGCCATTTTAGTATGTGCTCAATTTAGCCTCCCACCGGGCACACGAGGACCTCAAAAGACTGCATCCTACTGACCAGAGCCCCTCAAACCCTCCCAACCCCTCATGGACCAAAGGTTATAGCCCACCGCCTGGTGACTATTTCACGCACATACAAGGCATTTCTTTTCAATTTTAGGGCAGGCCCTAACCGTAGCCTCCCACTGGAAAACGAGGACCTTCAAAAGACTGTATCATTTCCTGATGCCCAGAGCCCTCAACCCCTTCCCAACCTCAAGGGACTAAAAAGTTATAGCCCACCAAATTGGATTATTTAACGTGGTCACCGGGCCATTTTCACATTTTAGGGCAGGTTTAACTGTAGCCTCCCACTCGGGCATGTGAGGACCTCAAAAGATCAGACCCATTTCCGATGACCAGAGCCTGCTAAACCCCTCCCAACCCTCTGGGACTGACTAATGTTATAGCCACTGCCTTGGTGACTATTTCACGCGCTACTTGGCATTTCTTGCTATTTCAGGCATGTGCTTCTAATCAGAGCCTCCCACCGGGCATGTGAGGACCCTCAAAAGACTATACCCATTTCACGACTCAGAGCCTGCAAAACCCCTCCCCAACCCTCAAGGACCAATGTTATAGGCCACCGGCCTGTGACTATTTCACGCGCGCTGGCTGGCATTTCTCACATTTTAGTGTGCTTCTAATCAGAGCCTCCCACTGCAAAGGTGAGGACCTCAAAAGACTATACCCATTTCCGACGACTCAGAGCCTGCAGAAACCCCCTCCCCAACCCTCATGACTAAATGTTATAGCCCACCGGCCTTTGCGGATTATTTCACGCGCCGCTGGGCATTTCTTTTTGCCATTTTAGCGCAGCTCTAACTGTAGCCTCCCACTGGGCACACGAGACCCTCAAAAGACTCAGACCATTTCCATGCCCAGAGCCCCAGAACCTCCTCCCAACCCCTCATGACCAGCTATAGCCCACCGCCTCGCGACTATTTCACGTGCTGCGCCTGGCATTACTTTGTTATTTTACCACAGGCTTGACCGTGAGCCTCCCACCGGATACACGAGGACCCTCGAAAAGACTGCACCCATTTCCTGATGCCCATCCTCGAACCTCCTCCCAACCCCTCATGGACCAAAAGCTATAGCCCACCGCCTCATGACTATTTAACGGTTGCCTACTGATACTTCTTGCTATTTGTGGCAGGCTTCTGAACGTAGCCTCCCCCCGGGCACACGAGGACCTCAAAAAATATCAGACCCATTTCACGACTGAGCCCCCTCGAAACCCTCCAACCAACCAAGGACTAAAGGTTATAGCCCACTGCCTGTGACTATTTCACTGGCCACTGGCATTTTTGCCATTTTAGGCAGGCTCTAACTCAGAGCCTCCCATCTGGCACACTAGGACCTCAAAAGATCAGACTCCATTTCCTCCCCAGAGCCCCTAAACGCCTCCCCAACCCCTCATGGACCAAAGGCTAAAGCCCACCGCCTCGACTATTTAACGTGTTGCGCCACTGGACATTTCTTGCCATTTTAGGCAGGCTTCTGATCAGCCTCCCACCTGGCACACGAGGACCCTCGAAACATCAGACTCCATTTCCGACCACTGCAGCCTCTTGAACCCCTCCCAACCCTCATGGGACTAAGGGTTATATCCCACCGCCCTATGACTATTTCACGCTACAAGGTCATGGGTATTTCTTGCCATTTTAGGGCAGCTCTAACCAGAGCCTCCCACTGGGCACACTAGGACCCTCGAAAAGACTCAGACCCATTTCCCAGTCCCAGAGCTCCCAATATCCTCCCTAACCCTCATGACCAAAGGCTAATGCCCACCGCCTCTAAGGATTATTTCAAGCTGGCCAGAGGGCATTTCTGTGCCATTTTAGGCAGGCCTCGACCGTAGCCTCCCATCTGGCACACGAGGACCTCAAAAGACTGTACCCATTTCCCACGCACTGAGCCCCGAACGGGCCTCCCAACCCCGAGGACCAGTTATAGCCCACCGCCCTGTGACTATTTCACGATCGGCCACTGGGCATTTCTTGCCATTTTAGGCAGGTCTCTAACGAGCCTCCCACTCACACGAGAACCTCAAGAGACTGTACATATTTCCGACAACCAGTGAGCCCCTCAAACCCCTCCCAACCCTCAAGGGACCAAAGGCTATAGCCCACCTGCCCTTGACTATTTCACGCGCCAAGGCCAGCTGGGAATTTCTTGCCATTTTAGGGTAGGCCTCCTGATCAGAGCCTCCCACTGGGCACATGAGGACCCTCAAAGGCTTGTACCCATTTCGATGCCCAGAGCCCCAGATCTTCCCTCCCCAACCTCATGACCAAAGGCTATAGCCCACCGCCTCGGCTGACATTTCACGCGATGCTGGCCACTGGCATGTCTTGCCATTTTAGGGCAGGCCTCTGACCGAGGCCGCCCACTGGGCACACGAGGACCTCAAAAGACTGTACCCATTTCCAAGACCGTGAGCCCCGAACCCCCACCCCAAGCTCATGAGCAAAGGTTATAGCCCACTGCCTCGGCTGAGTATTTCACGCTGCGCCATGAATTTTATCATTTTAGGTAGGCTTCTGACCGTAGCCTCCCACTGGGCACACGAGGACCCTCGAAAAGACTGTACCAATTTCCGATGACCAGAGGCCCCCCACCCCCCCCCCCCACCCCCTGCAGAGACCAAAGGCTACAGCCCACCGCCCTGTGACTATTTCCCATGCGCTGCGCTACCGGTATTTCTTGCACATTTTAGGCAGGCTTTGACCTTAGCCTCCCACCGACACACGAGACCCTTGAAAAGACTGTACCTAATTCCGACGACCAGAGCCCCCGAAACACCCTCCCCAACCTCATGACCAAAGGCTATAGCCCACCGCCTCTGATTATTTCACGCGCACAAGGCCATTGGCATTTCTTGCCATTTTAGGGCAGGCTTCGACCGTAGCCTCCCACCTGGGCACACGAGGACCTCTAAAAGACTGTAGCATATTTGATGACCAGAGCCCTCAAACCCTCCCCAACCCTCATGGACCAAAGTACATAGCCCACCGCCTCGTGATTATTTCACGATGCGTCACTGGCATTTCTACCATTTTGGGCAGCTCTGACCGTAGCTTCGCACGGGGCACACGAGACCTCGAAAAGACTGTACCCATTTCAAGACCAGAGCCCCTAACCCCCACCCCAAGTTCATGGAGCAAAGGTTATAGCCCACCGCCCTCAAGTATTTTCACGCCACGCCTGGCTAAGCATTTCTTATCATTTTAGGGTAGGCTTCTGACCAGCCTCCCACCGGGTACACGAGGACCTCGAAAAGACTGTACCAATTCCAATGACCAGAGCCCCAACCCCGCCTCCCAACCTCAAGCACTAAAGGCTATAGCCCACCGCATCGGTGACTTATTTCATGCGCTGCCGCTCGGTATTTCTTGCCATTTTAGGCAGGCTTCTGACCTTAGCCTCCCACCTGACACACGAGAACCCTTGAAAAGACTGTACCCATTTCCGGCGACCAGAGCCCTCTAAACCCCTCTCAACCCCCTCATGGACAAAGGTTATAGCCCACCGCCTCGACGACTATTTCACATGCTGGCTGGTCATTTCTCATTTAGGGCAGGCCTGGGCCGAGCCTCCCACTGGGCACACGAGGACCGTCGAAAAGACTGTACATATTTTCGACGGCCAGAGCCCCCCGAAACCCCTCCCCAACTCCATGGACCAGGCTATAGCCCACCGCCCTGGTGACTATTTCACGCACCAAGGCGTCACTGGTATTTCTTGCCTTTAGGGCAGGCCTCTGACAGAGCTTCCCACCTGGGCACACGAGGACCCTCGAAAGACTGTACCACCTCCGACGACGAGAGCCCCAAACCCCTCCCCAACCCCTCATGACCAAAGGCTATAGCCCACTGCTCTATGACACTCTCACGCCACATGCCACTGGCATGTCATGCCATTTTAGGGCAGTGCCTGACCAGTAGCCACCCATCGGCACACACGAGTACCCTCGAAAAGACTATAAGAATTTCCGACGACCAGAGCCTCAAACCCCTCCCAACTCCTGTGACCAGCACATAGCCCACCGCCCTTGATTATTTCACGCTGCGCCACTGGCATTTTCTTGCTATTTTAGGTGGTTCTGATCGTAGCCTCCCACTCACACGAGACCCTCAAAAGACTGTACCCATTTCCGACGCCTGTGAGCCCTCAAACCCCTCCCAACACCCGATGACCAAGGTTATATCCCACCGCCTTGACTATTTCACGCTGTCATTGGGTATTTCTTGCCATTTTAGGATGTGCCTCCTGATCAGTAGCCTCCCATTGGGCACACACGAGGGCCCTCAAAGATCAGTACCCATTTCTGACGACCAGAGCCCCCAAACACCCTCCCAACCTCCCATGACCAGCACATAGCCCACCGCCTCGGTGACTATTTCACGCCACGCTGGCATTTCTTCCCATTTTAGGTAGGCCTCTGACCGTAGGCCTCCCACTGGGCACACGAGGACCTCGAAAAGACTGTACCATTTCCATGCCTGAGCCCTGTAACTTCCTCCCCAACCTCATGGGGACCAAAGTTATAGCCCACCGCCTGCGACAATTTCACGATTGCGCTGGCATATTTCACATTTTGGGCAGGCTTTCAATCAGAGCCTCCCACTGGTACACGAGGACCACGAAAACACTGACCCATTTCCGCTGCCCAGAGCCCTGTAACTTCCTCTCAGCCATGACCAGCAGTATAGCTAACTGCCCTCATGATTATTTCACGCGCCTGCTGCTAGGCATTTCTTGCCATTTTAGGGCAGGTGGCTCGACTGTAGCCTCCCACTGGGCACACGAGGACCCTCAAAAGATCATTTCCGACGCCCAGAGCCCCTTAACGCCACCCCAACCTCATGGGACCAAAGGCTATAGCCCACTGCCCCATGATTATTTCACGCATGCTGGCCATGTACATTTCTTGCCATTTTAGGCAGGTTTGACCTTAGCCTCCCACTCACACGAGGACCTCAAAAGACTGTACTCCATTTCCAAGCCCAGAGCCCCCGAACGCCCATCCCCAACCCTCAAGGACCAAAGGCTATAGCCCACCGGTCTTTGGCGACTATTTCACGCAACGCTGGCTGGACATTTCTTGCCATTTTAGGCAGGCCCTGACTGTAGCCTCCCATCGAAAGCACACGAGGACCCTCAAAAAGACTATACCCATTTCCGACGACCAGTGAGCCCCTGTGAACACCCCTCCCCAACCCCCTCATGTGACCAACAAAAGTTACAGCCCACTGCCCTGGTGACTATTTCTACGCGCTGCGCCCACTTGGGTATTTCTTGCCATTTTAGGGCAGGCCTCCGACTGTAGCCTCCCACCCGCACACACGAATGCATCTCGAAGACAGTACCCATTTCCGACGACGAGAGTTCTGAAACCCTCCCCAACCTGACCAAAGCAGGTAGCCCACCGCATCGCGATTATTTCACGTGTTGCGCTCTACTGGACATTTCTTGCCATTTTAGGGCAGGCCTCTAACCGTAGCCTCCCACTGGGAAAATGAGGACCTTCGAAAAGACTGAACCCATTTCCCAGGCCCAGAACCCCTGAACGCCCCTCCCCGACCGCCGCAGACCAAAGGCTATAGCCCACCGGCCTTGGTGACTATTTCACGCTATTTCACGCTGCTCAGGCATTATTGCACATTTTACATGCAGCAGGCTTCCTGACTGTAGCCTCCCACTGGGCACACAAGTGACCCTCGAAAAGACTCGTACTCATTTCCGACCCTGTGAGCCCTCAACGCCCTCCCCAACCCCTCAAGGACCAAAGCACATAGCCCATCAAGGCCACTATTTTATTGCTACGCCACTGGCATGTTCTGCCATATTAGGCAGTGCTTTGATCAGAGTTTCACTCAAGGCACACGAGGACCTCGAAAAGACTGTACTCCATTTCTTACGCCCAGAGCCCCTGTAACGCCTCGCCACCCCCGCTGGACTAAAGGCGTTATAGCCCACCGGCCTTGACTTAGTATTTCAGGGTGCACGCCCATCATGGCATTTCTTGCCCTTAGGGCAGCCTCTGACCAGAATCCCACTGGGCACATGAGGACACTCAAAGACTGTACTCATTTCATGCCCCTGAGCCCCGGAACCCCCTCCCAACCCCTCAAGGACCAAATGCTATAGCCCACCGGCCTCGGCGACTATTTCACGTGCTGCGCCGCTGGATATTTCTTGCCATTTTAGGGCAGGCCTCTGACCGTAGCCTCCCACTGGGCACACGAGGACGCTCGAAAAGACTGTACCCATTTCCGACGACCAGAGCCACCGAAACCCCCTCCCCAACCCCCGCGGACCAAAGGCTATAGCCCACCGGCCTCGGCGACTATTTCACGCGCTGCGCCGCTGGGTATGTCTTACCATTTTAGGGCAGGCTTCTGACCGTAGCCTCCCACTGGGCACACAAGGACCCTCGAAAAGACCGTACCCATTTCCGACGCCCAGAGCCTCTGTAACGCCCCTCCCAACCCCTCATGGACTAAAGCTATAGCCCACTGCCTCGACGACTATTTCGTGACGCTGCATCAAGAGGGGTATTTCTTGCCCTTTTAGGCAGCCCTCTGACCAGTAGCCTCCTCCTGGGCACACGAGGACCCTCGAAAGACTGTACCTTTACTTCCTGATGCCCAGAGCCCAACCCCTCCCCAACCCCGCTGGGACTAAAAGCTATAGCCCACCTGCCTCGACGATTATTTCTCAAGACGCTGCATCGTGAGGGCATTTCTTGCCCTTTAGGGTAGCCTCGATCAGCCTCCCATCAGCACACGAGGACCTCGAAAGACTGTACCCATTTCCGATGCCCAGAGCCCTGTAACCCCCTCCCAACCCAGCTGACTAAAAGTTATAGCCCACTGCCACGCAGAACTATTTCACGCTACTGGGTCATTGGTATTTCTTGCCATTTTTGGGCAGGCCTATAATCAGAGCCTCCCACTGGAAGACGAGGACCTTCAAAAGACTCTGCACTCCATTTCCTGTGCCCAGAGTCTCGAACGCCTCGCCATCCTCAAGGGCCAAAGTTATTATATTTCACGCACACATTGGTATGTTCTTGCCATTTTAGGGTGCATCCTGACCGAGCCTCCCACTGGGCACACAAGGACCTCAAAAGACTCACTCCATTTCCGACCACCAGAGCCCCTGTAAACACCCTCCCAACCCCATGGACCAAAGCACATAGCACACCGACTCGCGACCATTTCACGTGCGACGCTGGGCATTTTTTGCCATTTTAGGGCAGGCCTCTGATCAGAGCCTCCCATCAGCACAAGGACCCTCAAAAGACCAGACTCCATTTCCGACGCCTCAGAGCCCGAGAAACGCCCTCCACAACCCTCATGACCAAAGGCTATAGCCCACCGCCTCGACGACTATTTCAGACTGCATCGCAGGCATTTCTTGCCCTTTAGGGCAGCCTCGACCGTAGCCTCCCATCTGCACACGAGGACCCTCGAAAAGACTGTACCCATTTCCATGCCTGAGCCCCTCGAACCCTCCCAACCCCAAATGGGACTGTTATAGCCCACTGCCTCGACTATTTCACGCGCTGAGCACTGGGTATTTTGCCATTTTTGGGCAGGCTCCTGACCAGTAGTCTCCCACTGCAGGAGGACCCTCGAAAAGACTGCATTTCCAGAGCCCCTGAACGCCTCCTCCCAACCCCTGCAGACTAAAGGCTATTGCCCACTGCCCTGTGATTATTTCACGTGGCTGGCTGACATTTTCATTTTTACGGCAGGCTCCGTCAGTAGCCTTCCCATCGGCACAAGAGGACCCCTCAAAGACTGACCATTTCCGACTGTGAGCCCCCAAACCCTCCCCAACCCCCAAGGACTAAAAGTTTATAGCCCACTGCCGGCATGACTATTTCACGCCATCACAGTCATGGCATTTCTTGCCATTTTAGGCAGGCTCTAAATCAGAGCCTCCCACTGGAAAACGAGACCTTCAAAGACCAGACCCATTTCCCAGCCCAGCCCCAACGCCCCTCCCAACCTCATGGAGCAAAGGCTATAGCCCACCGGCCTCGACGACTATTTCACGCGCTGGCATATTTCTTGCCATTTAGGGCAGGCCTCTGATCAGAGCCTCCCATCTGGCACACGAGGACCTCGAAAAGACTGTACCCATTTCCAGACCGAGCCACTAACCCTCCCAACCCTCTGACTAAGGCTATAGCCAACTGCCTCGACGACTATTTCCTCAAGACGTGTATCGCTGGCATTTCTTGCCCTTAGGGCAGCCCTCTGACCGTAGCCTCCCATCACACACGAGGACCTCGAAAAGACTGTACCCATTTGATGCCCCGAGCCCCTGTAACCCCTCACCCCAACCCCCAGGACCAGCACATAGCCCACCGCCCTCGACGACTATTTCACGTGCGCTACCGCTGATATTTCTCAATATTTAGGCAGTGTGGCCTCGATCAGTAGCTCCTCCCACTCAAGTACACGAGGATGCCTCAAAATCGTGCACTCATTTCCACGTATCAGAGCCACTGGCACAAACTCCTCTAACCTCATGGCATCAGGCCATAGCCCAACCGCCTGCATGACCAGGCTATTTCACTACGCGGCCGCACTGGCATGTCTTGCCATTCTAGGGGCGTGCTCTGACCTCAGAGCCTCCCACCTGGCATACAATGACCTCGAAGATCAGACTGCACTTGATCTCAAGACGCCTCCCGAGCCCTGCAAATTGTTCTGTAACGCCCCTCCCAACCCCCCTGACCAGCACATAGCCCACCGGCCTTCGACGACTATTTCGTGACGCTGCACTTCGCAGAGGGCATTTCTTCTTGGCCTTTAGGCAGCCCTCCTGACCAGAGCCTCCCATCACACGAGACCGACCTCGGGATGCTGTTGTACCCATTCTCATGCCTGAGCCCCGAACCCCCTCCCAACCCCAAATGACTGTGTTATAGCCCACCCTAAGAACTATTTCACGCTACTTGAGCCACTGTATTTCTTGCCATTTAAGCAGGCCTCCTGTAGTCTCCCATCAAGTGAGGACCCTCGAAAGACTGTACCCATTCCACGCCGAGAGCCCCGAACGCCCTCCCAACCCCTCATGGACTAGCATTATGCCCACCTGCCTTGTGACTATTTCACGTGCTGCGGCTGACATTTTTTTGCCATTTTCGGGCAAGCTGTCGAGCCTCCCACTCAAGGCACAAGAGGACCCTCAAAAGACTGCACCCTTATTTCAAACGACTGAGCTCCTCAAACCCCCTCCCAACCCCTCAAGGACCAGTTACAGCCCACCGCCTCAGTGGACTATTTCCTCACGCACAGGCCACTGGGTATTTCTTTTGCCATTTTAGGCATCTGACCTAGCCTCAGACCGGGCACACATACAAGGACCTCGAAAAGACTGTACTCCATTTCTAACGACCAGAGTCCCCCAAAACCCCCCCCCAACCCCCGCATGGGACCAGGCTATAGCCCACCGCCTCGACGACTATTTCCCCACGTGTTGCGCGCTGGCTGATATTTCTTGCCATTTTAGGGCAGGCCTCTGATCAGAAGCCTCCCACCGGGCATACAACGACCTCGAAAAGACCAAACCCATTTCCGACGCCTGAGCCCCAGAACGCCCTCCCCAACCCCCGACCAAAGGCACATAGCCCACTGCCTCGACGACTATTTCAGACGTTGTATCTAGGCATTTCTGCCCTTTAGGCAGCCTCCTCGACCAGAGCTCCCATCAAGCACACGAGGACCCTCGGAAGGCTGTACCCATTTCCGATGCCTGAGCCCCCAACCCTCCCCAACCCCTGGACCAGTAGTTATAGCCCACCGGGCCCTAAGAACTATTTCACGCTACGTCACTGGGTATTTTGCCATTTTGGGCAGGCCTCTCCCCGTAGCCTCCCACTGGGAAGACGAGGACCTCAAAAGATCACCCATTTCCTGTGCCCAGAGCCCCTGACCGCCTCCCTCCCTAACTCTCAAGGCCAAAAGGTTATATTTCACGTGGCACACAGTATGTCTTGCCATTTTAGGGCAGGCATCTGACCGTGAGCCTCCCATCAAGTACACAAGGACCCTCGAAAAGACTGCATCCATTTCCGACCAGAGCCCCTGTAAACACCCTCCCAACCCCGCTGGGACTAAAGGCTATAGCACACCGACTCGCGACTATTTCACGTGGCTGCGCCTGGCTATTGGCATTTCTTGCCATTTTAGGCAGGCCTCTGACCGTAGCCTCCCACCGGGCACACAAGGACCTCGAAAGACTGCACCCATTTCCGACGCCTCAGAGCCCGAGAACGCTTCTCCACAACCCCATGACCAAAGGCTTATAGCCCACTGCCCTCGACGACTATTTCAGACTCTGCACGTCAGGCATTTCTTGCCCTTTAGGGCAGCCCTCTGACCCAGAGCCTCCCATACGGGCACACGAGGACCCCGAAAAGACTGTACCCATTTCCTCATGCCCAGCCCCGAACCCCTCCCAACCCCTGCCGGGACTGTTTATAGGCCCACCGCCCTAAGAACTATTTCACGCTACTGAGCCACCTGGGTATTTCTTTTGCCATTTTTGGCAGGCTCTGACCGTAGTCTCCCACCGTGCAGGAGGACCTCAAAAGACTGTGACCCATTCTGACGCCGAGAGCTCCCGAACGCTTCTCCCCAACCCTCATGGGACCAGCACTATAGCCCACCGCCCTAAGTGACTATTTCACGTGCTGCGCCACATTTCACATTTCAAGCAAGCTTGTCAGAGCCTCCCACCGGGCACAAGAGGACCCTCAAAAGATCACTGTACCCATTTCAAACGACTGAGCCCCTCTGAACCCCTCCCCAACCCCTCAAGGGACTAAAGGTTATAGCCCACTGCCCTGTGGACTATTTCACGCGGCTGGCCATTGGCATTTTTGCCATTTTAGGGCAGCCTCTGATCAGAGCCTCAGATCACACAAGGACCCTCGAAAGACTGACCCATTTCCACGCCCAGAGCCCCAGTAACGCCTCCCCAACCCCTCATGTGACCAAAGCTATAGCCCACCGGCCCTAAGAACTATTTCACGCTACCGTACTGGTATTTCTTGCCATTTTTGGCAGGCTCTAACTGTAGAGCTCTCCCACTGGAAGACGAGGACCTTCTCGAAAAGATCAGACTCTATTTCCTGTGCCCAGAGCCCCCGACCGCTTCTCCCCAACCCCTCATGGCCAAAGGTTATATTCACGCATGCTACCAGGGTATGTCTTGCCATTTTAGGCGTGCATCTGATCAGTAGCCTCCCATCAAGCACAAGGACCTCGAAAAGACTGCATCCATTTCCGACGCACTGTGAGCCCCAAACACCCTCCCCAACCCCCGCTGGACCAAAGGCTATAGCACACCGACCTCGGCGACTATTTCACGTGTCACACTGGGCATTTCTTGCCATTTTGAGGCAGGCTCTGACCGTAGCCTCCCCCTTGGCACACAAGGACCCTCGAAAAGACCGTACCCATTTCCGACGCCCAGAGCCCGAGAACGCCCCTCCACAACCCCCGCGGACCAAAGGCTATAGCCCACCGGCCTCGGTGACTATTTCCAGACTGATCGCAGGCATTTTGCCCTTTAGCAGCCTCTGACCGAGCCTCCCATCAAGCACACGAGGACCTCGAAAAGACTGTACCCATTCTCATGCCCAGAGCCCCCAACCCCCTCCCCAACCCCAATGGACCAAAAGTGCTATAGCCCACTGGCCCTAAGAACTATTTCCCACGCTACCTGAGTCACTGGGTATTTCTTGCCATTTTGGGCTGGCCCTGACCGTAGTCTCCCACTGCAAGGTGAGGACCCTCGAAAAGACTGTACCCATCTGACGCCGAGAGCCCCGAACGCCCCTCCCAACCCCCGCAGACTAGTATTGCCCACCGCCCGGTGACTATTTCACGTGCTGCGCCTGCTGACATTTCTTGCCATTTTGGCAGGCTGGTCAGTAGCCTCCCATCACAGCACAGAGGACCTCAAAAGACTGGTACCCATTTCCGACCACTGAGCCCCCAAACCCCTCCCAACCCTCATGGGACTAAAGTTTATAGCCCACCGCCTCGACGATTATTTCACGCGCACATGTACATTTCTTGCCCTTTAGGCAGCTTCTGATCAGAGCCTCCCTACTGGCACACACGAGGACACTCAAAAGACTGTACCCATTTCGATGCCCCGAGCCCTGTAACCCCACCCCAACCCCTCATGACTAAAGGCTAGCCCACCGGCCTCGACGACTATTTCACGTGTTGCGCTGGATATTTTGCCATTTTAGGCAGGCCTCTGATCAGAGGCCTCCCATCAAGTACACGAGGACGCCTGAAAGATCTAGACCCATTTCCGACGCACTGTGAGCCACCAAACCCCTCCCCAACCCCTCAAGGACCAAAGGCTATAGCCCACCGCCTCGACGACTATTTCCCCACGCTGCAAGCGCTCACTGGGCATGTCTTGCACATTTTAGGGCAGCCTCGACCGTAGCCTCCCACGGGCATACAACGACCCTCAAAAGACTCAGACCCATTTCTCACGCCCGAGCCCCCAGAACGCCCTCCCAACCCCCTGACCAAAGGCTATAGCCCACCGCCTGACGACTATTTCAAGACGCTGCATCAGAGGGCATTTCTTGCCCTTTAGGGCAGCCTCTGACCGTAGCCTCCCATCAGCACACGAGGACCCTCGAAAGGCTGTACCCATTTCCGATGCCCAGAGCTCCTGTAACCCTCCCCAACCCCAGCTGACCAAAGCCTATAGCCCACTGCCTCGACGATTATTTCCTCACGATCAAGAGGGCATTTCTTGCCCTTTAGGCAGCCTCTGACCGTAGCCTCCCATCGGGCACATGAGGACCTCGAAAGACTCAGCACCATTCCATGCCCAGAGCCCTCGTAACCCCTCCCAACCCTGGGCTGACTGTTATAGCCCACCGCCTCGATAACTATTTCACGCTACCGGGGCATTGGCATTTCTTGCCATTTTAGGCAGGCCTCTGACCTTAGTCTCCCACTGCAAGTGAGGACTCGAAAAGACCAGACATTTCCTGACGCCTGAGCCCTTAACGCCCCTCCCAACCCCCGACCAAAGGCTATAGCCCACCTCGACGACTATTTCAAGACGTTGCATCAGGGCATTTCTGCCTTTAGGCAGCCCTCTGACCGTAGCCTCCCATCACACACGAGGACCTCTAAAGGCTGTACCCATTTCCCATGCCCAGAGCCCCAGAACCCTCCCAACCCCTGACCACAGTAGCCCACTGGCTCGACGATTTATTTCAGACGCTGCATCATAGGCATTTCTTGCCCTTTAGGCAGCCTCTGACAGTAGCCTCCCATCGGGCACATGAGGACCCTCGAAAAGACTGCACTCCACCTCCGATGCCTGAGCCCTGTGAACCCCTCCCCAACCCTGGGCCGACTGGATAGCCCACCGGCCTCGATAACTATTTCCACGCTACTGGGTCAGCTGGGCATTTCTTGCCATTTTAGGCAGGCCTGACCTTAGTCTCCCACTCTGGTGGAGGACCCTCAAAAGACTGTATCTATTCCACGCCGAGAGCCCCTAACGCCCAACCCAACCCCTCAAGGGACTAGCAATATAGCCCACCGCTGGGCGATTATTTTGGCTGTGCCATTGACATTTCTTGTTATTTTCGGCAGCCTCAGAGCCTCCCATCACACGAGACCCCTCTAAAAGACTGACTGATTTCGTGGCCCAGAGCCCCGAACCCCTCCCCAACCCCCGCGGAACAGATTCATAGCCCACCGTCATGCGACACTTTCACGCTACTGTCACTGGGCATTTCTTGCCATTTTAGGCAGGCCTCCTGACCGTAGCCTCCTCACCGGGCACACGAGGATGATCAAAAGACTGACCCATTTTTATGCCCAACTCTAACCCCCTCCCCAACCCCTCATGGGCCAGGATTATAGCCCACCGGCCTCTGACTATTTCACAGATCACACTGGCATTTTCTTATTTTAGGGCAGGCCCTGACCGTAGAGCCTCCACTGCACACGAGCCCCCTCAAAGAGACTAGACAAATTTTTGATGACCAGACCCCCAAACCCCCGCGGAACAAACGCTATAGTCCACTGGCCTCGGCGACTATTTTCACAGCACTAGCCATTGGCATTTCTTGTCATTTTAGGGCAGGCCTCTGACCGTAGCCTCCCAATGGGACACGAGTCCCCTCGAAAAGACTGCACCCATTTTCGATTCCCACAGCCCTCGAACCCTCCTCCCGAACCCTTATGCCCCTCCCCAACCCCCCCGGGCCAAGGCTTTAGCCCACCGGCCCTATGATCATTTTATGAGCTCACTGTGCATTTCCCACAATTTAGGGCGGGCCTCTGACTGTAGCCTCCCATTGGGCACACGAGGCCCTCAAAAGATCTGACCCATTTCCAATGCCCAGAGCCCTCGAACCCCTCCCAACCCCCAGACCAAAGCTATAGCTCACCGCCTTGGCGACTATTTTGACCGATCACACTGGGTATTTCTTGCCATTTGGGACGGGCCTCAGACTCAGGATCCCATTGCCCGAGGCCCTCGAAAATACTGACCCATTTTGACGCCTGAGCTGTAACCCCTCCCGAACCCCTCATAAAGGTTATAGCCCACTGCCTGGCGACTATTTCACAAGATCGCGCCACTGGCATTTCTTGCCATTTTAGGCAGGCTGATGTAGGCCCCACTGCACACGAGGCCCCTCAAGAGACTAGACTAATTTCGACGCCTGCACTCTCGAACCCTCCCGAACCCCTCACAAGGCTATACCCCACCGCCCGACGACTATTTCACAGTGATCACACACGGGCATTTCTTGCCATTTTAGGGCAGGCCTCTGACCGTAGCCTTCCACTGGGTACACGAGGCCCCTCAAAGAGACTAGACCAATTTTTGATGACCAGACCTCAAACCCCTCCCAAACCCCGCATGAACAAACGCTATAGTCCACTGGTCTTGGATTATTTCATGCACTGGGCCATTGGCATTTCTTGTCATTTTAGGGCAGGCCTCTGACCGTAGCCTCCCAATGGGACACGAGTCCCCTCGAAAAGACTGCACCCATTTTCGATTCCCACAGCCCTCGAACCCTCCTCCCGAACCCTTATGCCCCTCCCCAACCCCCGCGGGCCAAAGGCTTTAGCCCACCGGCCTCGGTGACTATTTTATGAGCCGTGTCAGCTGCATTTCGCCAATTTAGGGCGGGCCTCTGACCATAACCTCCCATTGGGCACACGAGGCCCCTCAAAAAGACTGGACCCATTTCCAATGCCCAGAGCCCCGAACCCCTCCCCAACCCCCGCAGACCAAAGGCTATAGCTCACTGCCTGGCGATTATTTCATGATCAAGGCCACTGGTATTTCCATTTTGGGATCGGGCCTGACAGATCCCACTGGTGCCCGAGGCCCCTCAAAATACTGACCCATTTTTGACGCCTGAGCCCTGTAACCCCCTCCTGAACCCCCGCGAGCCAAAGGCTATAGCCCACCTACTGGGCGATTATTTCACAGACTGCGGCATTGGCATTTATTGCCATTTTAGGGCAGGCCTCTGATGTAGGCCCCACTGGGCACACGAGGCCCCTCGAAGAGACTAGACCACTGACGCCTGCACTCGAACCCCTCCCGAACTCCTCATGGGCCAAAGGCTATACCCCACCGCCTCGACGACTATTTCGAGATCAAGGCACATTGGCATTTCTTGCCATTTTAGGGCAGGCCTCTGACCGTAGCCTCCCACTGTGCACACGAGGCCCCTCAAAAAAACTGGACTCATTTTCGATGCCCAGAGCCCTCAAACCCTCCTCCCGAACCCCCGCGGGCCAAAGGCTATACCCCACCGGCCTCGACGACTATTTCGTGCACTGCGCTGCTGGGCATTTCTTGCCATTTTAGGGCAGGCTCAGATCAGAGCTCCCACTGGGAACAAGAGGCTCTCAAAAAACTGACTCATTATGCCTGTAACCCCAACCTCCTCCCTAACCTCACAAAGGCTATAGCCCACCGGCCCCATGGATTATTTCCTCACAGACTGCGCCGCCCGGTATTTCTTGCGATTTTAGGGCAGGCCTCTGACCGTAGCCTTCCATTGGGCACACGAGGCCCCTCAAAAAGCCTAGACCTATTTTCGACACCCAGAGCCCCTGAACCCCTCATTAGTATTATAGCCCACCGCCTCATGACTATTTCACGACTGTGTCACTGGCATTTCTTGCCATTTTAGGGCAGGCCTCTGACCGTAGCCTCCCACTGACACAAGAGGCCCTCAAAAGACTGACCCATTTTCGACTCCTGCACCCCGAACGCCCCCTAACCTCAAGGGCCAAAGGTTTTATCCCACCGCCCGCGACTATTTTGGTTGTGCACTGTATTTCTTACCATTTGGCAGGGCCTCTGACCAGAGCCTCCTGCTGGGGCACACAAGGCCCCTTGAAAACACCTGACCCATTTCCTATGCCCAGAGTCACCGAACCCCCCTCCCCAACCCCCGCGGGCGAAAGGTTAAAGCCCACCAGCCCCAAGGACTATTTCTCACAGGCTACACTGGGCATTTCTTGCCATTTTAGGGCAGTGCCTGACCAGAGCCTCCCATAGGGCCCACGCCCTCAAAAGACTGACACATTTCGATGCTTAGAGTCCCCGAACCCTCCCAACCCCTCATGGGCCAAGGCTTATAACCCACCGGCCTCGGTGACTATTTCGCGCACTGCGCCGCTAGGCCTTTCTTCGTATTTTAGGGCAGGCCTCTGACCGTAGCCTCCCACTGGGCACACGAGTCCCCTCAAAAAGACAGGACCAATTTCTGAGGCCCAGAGCCCCCTCACCCCCCTCCCCAACCCACGAGGAACAGACGCTATAGCCCACTGTCTCATGGCTATTTCACAGACTGAGTCACTGGCATTTCTTGCCATTAGAGCGCAGTCCTCTGACCGTAGCCTCCCACTGGGCACAAGAGGCCCCTCAAAAAGACTGGACCCATTTTCGACGCCCAGAACCCCCGAACGCCCCTACCCAACCCCCGCGGGCCAAAGGGTTTAGCCCACCGGCCTCGGCGACTATTTTGTGGGTTGTGCCGCTGTGTACTTCTTGCCAATTTAGGGCGGGCCTCTGACCGTAGCCTCCCATTGGGCACACGAGGCCCCTCAAAAAGACTGGACCCATTTCCAATACCCAGAGCCCCCGAACCCCCCTCCCCAACCCTCATGGATCAGCATATAGCCCACTGCCTGGTGGACTATTTCTCATGACTGCGCTGGTTATTTCTTGCCATTTTGGGACGGGCCTCTGACCGAGGTTCCCACCTGCCCGAGGCCCCTCAAAATATTTAGACCCATTTCCGATGCCCAGAGCCCCTAACCCCTCCCTAAACACCGCTGGCCAAAGGCCATTGCCCACCGCCTGGGACTATTTCACAGTGTCACTGGCTTTTTTACCATTTTAGGCGGGCCTCGACCGTAGCCTCCCATCGACACAAGAGGCCCCTCGAAAAGACTGTACCCATTTTCATGCCTGTGAGCCCCTCAACCCTCCCAACCCTCAAGGACCAAAGGCTATAGCCCACCGCTCAAGCGACTATTTTATGACTGCGCCGCTAGCTATTTCTTGCCATGTTTGGACGGGCCTCTTCCCGTAGCCTCCCACTGGTTCCCCGAGGCCACTCGTAAAGACTGGACCCATTTCCGACGTCCAGAGCCCCAGAACCCCTCCCAACTCCTCATGGGCCAAAGGCTATTGCCCACCGGCCTCGACGACTATTTCGCGTGCTGTGCCGCTAGGCATTTCTTGCCATTTTAGGGCGGGCCTCTGACCGTAGCCTCCCGTTGGGCACACAAGGCCCCTTGAAAAGACTGGACCCATTTCCGATGCTCAGAGTCCCCGAACCCTCCCTAACCCCTCATGCCAGGCTATAGCCCACCGCCTCGTTACTATTTCACGACTGCGCTGGCTAGGGCCTTCTTCCAGATTTTAGAGCAGGCCTCTGACCGTAGCCTCCCACAGGACACACGAGTCCCCTCAAAAAGACAGGACCAATTTCCGAGGCCCAGAGCCCCCTCACCCCCCTCCCCAACCCTCGAGGAACAGACGCTATAGCCAACCGGTCTCGGCGGCTATTTCGCGCACTGCGCCGCTGGGCATTTCTTGCCATTTTAGTGCAGTCCTCTGACCGTAGCCTCCCACTGGGCACAAGAGGCCTCTCAAAAAGACTGGACCCATTTTCGACGCCCAGAACCCCCGAACGCCTTCTCCTAACCCTCATGGCCAAAGGCTATAGCCCACCGGCCTTGCTGATTATTTTATGGGCTGTGCTGTGCATTTCTTGCCAATTTAGGACGGGCCTCTGACCGTAGCCTCCCATTGGGCACACGAGGCCCCTCAAAAAGACTGGACCCATTTCTGACGTCCAGAGCCCCCGATCCCCCCCGAACCCCCTTCCCCAACCCCCGCGGACCAAAGGCTATAGACCACCGGCCTCGGCGACTATTTTGCGCACTGCGTCGCTAGCTACTTCTTGCCATTTTCGGACGGGCCTCTGACCATAGCCTCCCACTGCGTACCCGAGGCCCCTCGAAAAGACTGGACCAATTTCTGACGCCGAGAGCCCCAGAACCCCCCGCCCCAACCCCCGCGGGGCAAAGGCGATTGCCCACCGGCCGCGGGGACGATTTCGCGGGCTGGGGCACGGGGGCGTTCTTGGCCGTTTAGGGCGGGCCTGATCAGAGCTCTCCACTGGGCACACAAGGCCCCTTGAAAACACTTCACCCATTTCCGATGCCCAGATTCACCGAACCCCCCTCCCCACCCCCCACGGGCCCAAGGCTATAGCAGACCGACCCCGCCCCCTCTTTCATACTTTGTACACAAGGTACTATTTTAGGCAAGCCTCTGGCTGCCTCCCACAGGTGTCCCGAGGGCCCTAAAAGACCTGGACCCTTCCGACAGCCCGACCGCTGAACCCCCATCCCCACCCCCACGGGCCCACATAGCACACCGCCTCGCCTGTTTCGCCCCTTACGTCGTAAGCACTATTTTAGGGCAAGCCTCTGGCCGCATCCTCCCATAGGCTCCCCGAGGTCCCTCGAAAAGAGTGGACCCCTTTCTGACTGCCCGACTGGCCAAACCCCCCGCCCCACCCCCACGGGCCCAAGGCTATAGTACACCGCCTCTCCTCTTTCGCGTTTGCGCCCGGGGCCAAGAAGCACCATTTAGGCAAACCTCTGGTCGCTGCCTCCCATCGGCCCCGAGGGCCCTGAAAAGGCCGGACCCTTTACGACAGCCCCACCGGGCTGAACCACCCATCCCCACCCCCCACAGGCCCAACGCTATAGCACACCGCCTCTGCTTCTTCTTTTTGCGCCTACACAGAAGCACTATTTTAGGGCAAACCTCTGGCAGCGGCCTCCCACA
Source organism: Citropsis articulata (assembly GCA_030449925.1). Lineage (NCBI taxonomy): Eukaryota > Viridiplantae > Streptophyta > Magnoliopsida > Sapindales > Rutaceae > Citropsis > Citropsis articulata. The sequence goes on along the minus strand of JASUUH010000229.1, from coordinate 274,018 downwards.
GGTCTCCCGAGGGCCCTCAGAAAGACTGGACCCCTTTCCGACAGCCCGACTGGCTGAACCCCCTCCCCACCCCCCACGGGCCCAAGGCTATAGCACACCGCCTCGCCTTCTTTCAAGGCTTGCGCCAGAAGCACTATTTTAGGCAAACCTCTGGTCATGCCTCCCACAGGCCCCCCGAGGGCCCTCAAAAGACTGGACCCCTATCAAACAGCACGACCGGTCGAACCCCTCCCACCCAAGACGGGCCCAATGCTATAGCACACCGCCTCGCCTCTGCTACCATACTACTGGGCCAGAAGCACTATTTTAGGCAAGCCTGGCGCCTCCCACAGGTCTCCTGAGGGTCCCTCAAAAGCCTGACCCTTCCGACAGCCGGACCGGCTGAACCCCCATCCCCACCTAACGGGCCCATAGCACACCGCCTCGCCTCCTCTTTCGTGCTTGCGCCTGGCCCAGAAGCACTATTTTAGTGCCTTGGTCAAGAGCCTCCCACAGGCTCCCCGAGGTCCCTCAAAAGACTAGACCTCTCGACAGCCCGACCGGCCGAACCCCTCCCCACCCCCACGCGCCCAAGGCTATAGCACCCCACCCCCGCCTCCTTCTGCGGCTCCGCTAGAAGCACTATTTTAGGCAAGCCTCGGTCAGAGCCTCCCACAGGCTCCCCGAGGTCTCGAAAAGACTGACCCCTTTCTCGACAGCCCGACCGGCTGAACCCCCATCCCCACCCCCCACGGGCCCATGCTATAGCACACCGACCTCGCCTCCTTTTCAAGGGTTTCGCCACTGGGCCAAGCACTATTTTAGTGGCAAGCCTCTGGCCTCGGCCTCCCACAGGCCCCCCGAGGGCCTTCGAAAAGACTGGACCCCTATCCGACAGCACGACTGGCCGAACCCCCCACCCCCACGGGCCCAATGCAATTGCACACCGCCCCGGCCCCCTCTTTCGTGCCTTGGGCCGCTGGGCCAGAAGCACTATTTTAGTGTTTGGCCGCCTCCCACAGGTCTCCCGAGGGTCCTCGAAAAGCCTGGGCCCCTTTCCGACAGCCCGACTGGCTGAACCCCCATCCCCACCCCCACGGGCCCAAGGCTATAGCACACCGCCCCGCCTTCTTTCAGGCTTGCGCCACTGGGCCAAGCACTATTTAGGCAAGCCTGGCCGCTGCCTCCCACAGGTCTCCCGAGGGCCTCAAAGACTGGCCCTTACCGACAGCCCGACCGGCCGAACCCCCACCCCCCCCCCCACGGGCCCAAGGCTATAGCACACCGCCCCCGCCTCCTCTCTGGGTTTCACACCGCCAAGCACTATTTTAGGGCAAGCTCTGGCCTGCCTCCCACAGGCCCCCGAGGGCCCTCAAAAAGACTGGACCCCATTCCGACAGCCCGACTGGCCGTACCCCCCCTCCCCACCCCCACGGGCCCAACCCTATAGCACACCGCCTCGCCTCATTGCGCCGCTGGGCCAGAAGCACTATTTTAGGGCAAGCCTCGGGCCGCAGCCTCCCACAGGCTCCCCGAGGTCTCTCGAAAAGACTGACCCTTTCCTGACCGCCTGACCGTCAACCCTCCCCACCCCCACGGGCCCAAGGCTATAGCACACCGCCCACGCCTCTTTTCGCTACTGGGCCACTGGGCCAAGCATTATTTTACGACAGGCCACTGGCCGCGGCCTCCCATAGGCCCCCCCGAGGGCCCTCGAAGTGACTGACCACTTTTCCGACAGCCTGACTGGCTGAACCCCCCACCCCCCCCCCCCACGGCCCACACAGCACACCGCCTCGCCTTTTCGCGCCACTGGGCCAGAAGCACTATTTTGGGCAAGCCTGGTCGCTGCCTCCCACAGGCCCCCCGAGGGCCCTCAAAAGACTCAGACCCTTCCGACAGCCCAACCGGGCTGAACCCCCGTCCCCACCCCCACGGGCCCACATTGCACACCGCCTCGCCTGCTTTCGCTTGCGCCACTGGGCTGAGCACTATTTTAGGGCAAGCCTCTGGTCGCGGCCTCCCACAGGCCCCCCGAGGGCCCTCAAAAAGACTGTACCCCTTTCCGACAGCCCAACTGGCCGAACCCCCCTCCCCATCCCCCACGAGCCCAAGGCTATGGCACACCGCCCCGCCTCTCATACTTTGCGCTGGGCCAGAAGCACAATTTTAGGTGTTTCTAGTCACAGATCCTGCTGGGCCTCTGAGGGCCCCTCGAAAAGGCTGGACCCCTTTGAGACAGCCCGACTGGCCGAACCCACCTCCCCACCCCCCACGGGCCCATATAGCACACCGCCCGCCTCTGCGCTCCTGCTACCTGGGCCAAGCACTATTTTAGTGTCTGGCCGCCCTCCCACAGGTCTGGGCCCTCAAAAGACTGACCCTTTCTGACAGCCCGACCGGTCAACCCCCATCCCCATCCCCCACGGCCAAGGCTATAGCACACCGCCCCCGCCTCCTCTTTCAAGGGTTTCACTGGGCCAAGCACTATTTTAGGCAAGCTCTGGCCTGGCCTCCCACAGGTTCTCCCCGAGGGCCCTCAAAAGACTGACCCCTTCCGACAGCCCGACTGGCCGAACCCTCCTCCCCACCCCCACCCGGCCCAACGCTATAGCACACCGCCTCATGTTTCGCTCACCATACACTGGGCTGAAGCACTATTTAGGCAAGCCTGGCCGCAGCCTCCCACAGGCTCCCGAGGTCTCTCGAAGACTGACCCCTTCCTGACCGCCCGACCGGCCGAACCCCCTCCCCACCCCCCACGGGCCCAAGGCTATAGCACACCGCCCACGCCCCCTCTTTCGCGCCTTGCGCCGCTGGGCCAGAAGCATTATTTTACGACAGGCCACTGGTCGCGGCCTCCCATAGGCCCCCCGAGGGCCCTCGAAAGGACTGGACCACTTTCCGACAGCCGGACTGGCTGAACCCCCCATCCCACCCCCCACGGGCCCAAGGCTATTGCACACCGCCCCCGCCTCTCTCGCTCACTGGGCTGTATACAATTTAGTGCTCTAGTCACAGATCCTGGGCCCCCGAGGGCCCCTCAAAAGGCTGGACCCTTTGAGACAGCCCGACCGTCAACCCACCTCCCCACCCCTCACGGGCCCACAGGCACACCGCCTCCTGCTTTCGCCTCACCACTGGGCTAAGCACTATTTTAGTAAGCTCTGGTCGCCTCCCACAGTCTCTGGGCCTCGAAGACTGGACCCTTTCTCGACAGTCTGACCGTCCGAACCCCCCTCCCCACCCCCACGGGCCCAAGGCTATAGCACACCGCCCCGCCTCCTCTTTCATGGGTTTCGCCACTGGGCTGGCACTATTTTAGGCAAGCCTCTGGCCCTGCCTCCCACAGCCCCCGAGGGCCCCTCAAAAGACTGACCCTTCCGACAGCCCGACCGTCGAACCCTCCCCACCCCCCACGGGCCCAACGCGAGAGCGCACCGCCGCGCCCCATGTTCTCATGCGCCCACCGGGCCAGAAGCACTATTTTAGGGGCAAGCCTCCGCAGCCTCCCACAGGCTCCCCGAGGTCTCTCGAAAAGACTGACCCTTTCTCGATCGCCTAACCGGCCGAACCCCCCCCACCCCCCACGGGCCCAAGGCTATAGCACACCGCCCACGCCCCCTCTTTCGCGCCTTGCGCCGCTGGGCCAGAAGCATTATTTTACGACAGGCCACTGGTCGCGGCCTCCCATAGGCCCCCCGAGGGCCCTCAAAAAGACTGTACCCCTTTCCGACAGCCCAACTGGCCGAACCCCCCTCCCCATCCCCCACGGGCCCAAGGCTATGGCACACCGCCCCCGCCCCCTCTTTCGCGCCTTGCGCCGCTGGGCCAGAAGCACAATTTTAGGGCAAGCCTCTAGCCAGATCCTGCTGGGCCCCTGAGGGCCCTCGAAGGCTGGACCCTTTGAGACAGCCCGACCGGCCGAACCCCACCTCCCCACCCCTCACGGGCCCACAGAAGACACCGCCTCGCCTGTTTCGCCACGCCTGCGCCGGGCTGAGCACTATTTTGCAAGCCTCCTGTCGCCCTCCCACAGCCCCCGTGGCCCTCAAAAGACTGGACTCTTTCGACAGCCCGACCGGCCGAACCCTCCCCACCCCCACGGGCCCATACATAGCACACCGCCCGCGCCCCCTGTTTCGCGGCTTGCGCCGCTGGGCCAGAAGCACTATTTTAGGGAATGCCTCTGGCCGCGGCCTCCCACAGGCCCCCCGACGGCCCACAAAAAGATTAGACCCCTTTCCGACAGCCCAACTGGATGAACCCCCTTCCCCACCCGCACGGGCCCAAGGCTATACCACACCGCCCGCGCCCCCTGTTTCGCGGCTTGCGCCGCTGGGACAGAAGCACAATTTTAGTTTCAGTCTGCATCCTGGGCCCCCGAGGGACCCTCGAAAAGGCTGGACCCTTGAGACAGCCCTGACCGTCAACCCACCTCCCCACCCCCTCACGGGCCCACATAGCACACCGCCTCACTGTTTCGCTTGCGCCTGGGCTGGCACTATTTGGCAAGCTCCGTCGCTCCTCCCACAGGTTCTCAGGGCCTCGGGCTGGACCCTTTCCGACAGCCCGACCGGCCGAACCCTCCCCACCCCCACGGGCCCAAGGCTATAGCACCACCGCTCAAGCTGCTTCGCGCTCACTGATGGCAATTTTAGTAAGCCTCACCATGATCCCAAGGGCCCCTGAGGGACCTCGAAAAGGCTGGACCCCATTGAGACACCCCGACTGGCCGAACCCACCTCCCCACCCCTCACGGGCCCAAGGCTATAGCACCCCGCCGCCGCTGTTTCTGCGCCATACTGGGCCAAGCACTATTTTAGGCAAGCCTCCGCCACGGCCTCACAGTCTCCGAGGGCCCTCAAATGACGGGACCCTTCCGACCGCCCGACCGGCAAGTAACCCCTTCCCACCCCCCACGGGCCCAAGACTATACCACACCGCCTCGCTTTGCTGCCTTGCGCCTGGCTGGGCCAAGCACTATTTTAGGGCAAGCTCCGTCATGCCTCCCACAGCCCCCGAGGTCCCTCAAAAGATTGACCCTTCCGCAGCCCGACCGGATGAACTCCTCCCACCCCCTCACGGGCCCAAGGCTATGGCACACCCCGCCTCCTGCTTTCGCGCGCCACCGGGGCCAAGCACTATTTTAGGCAAGCTCGTCTGGCCTCCCACAGCCCCCGAGGGCCCTCAAAAGACCTGGACCCTTCCGACAGCCCGACCGGGTCAACCCCAAATCCCACCCCCACGGGCCCAAGACTATAGCACACCGCCCCGCCTCGGTTTCACCTTGCGCCACTGGGCCAAGCACTATTTTAAGGCAAGCCTGTCAAGACCTCCCACAGCCCCTGACGGCCCCTCAAAAGACTGGACCCCTTTCCGACAGCCCGACTGGATGAACCCCCCTCCCCACCCCACACGGGCCCAAGGCTACAGCAAACCGCCTCGTCTCTGTTTCGCTACCGCCTCGGCCAGCAGCACTATTTTAGTAAACCTGTCAGGCTCCCACAGTTCCCCCGAGGGCCCTAAAAGACTGGACCCTTTCCGACAGCCCGACCGTCGAACTCCCCACCCCCACGGGCCCATACATAGCACGCCCCGCTTCAAGCCTGCCCGCGACGATGGGCCAAAGCACTATTTTAGGCAAGCCTTTCAGTGGCCCACAGGTCTCCTGACGGCCCTCGAAAAGACTGACCCTTTCCGACAGCCCTGACCGGGCGAACCCCTCCAGACCCCCTGTGGCCCATATAGCACACCGCCTCACTGCTTCGCGCCAGACGCCGGGCCAAGCACTATTTTAGGCAAGCCTCGCCGGCCTCCCACCAGCCCCCCGAGGGCCCTCGAATACGCTTGACCCCTTTACGACAGCCCGACTGGTCAACCCCTCCCAACCCCCACGGGCCCATATATAGGCAGACCGCCCGCCCCACTTCTGCTGACTTGCGCACTGCCGAACCACTATTTTAGGCAAGCCTGGCATGCCTCCCACAGTCCCCCCGAGGGCCCTTGAAAAGACTGGACCCCTTCCGACAGCACGACCGGTCAATCCTCCCCACCCGCCCATGTGCCCAAGGCATACAGTATCAACGCCCCGCCTCCTGCTTTGCACCGGGCTGGCACTATTTTAGTGTTTCATGGCCTCCCACAGGCCGCCCAGGGAACTCGAAAGGACTGGACCCCTTTCCGCCAGCCCGACCGGCCGAACCCCCCTCCCCACCCCCAACGGGCCCAAGGCTATAGCACACTGCCACTGCCTCCTCTTTCGCGCCTTGCGCCGCTGGGCCAGAAGCACTATTTTAGGGCAATCCTCTGGCCGCGGCCTCCTACAGTTCACCGAGGCCTCAAATGACTGACCCTTCCGACAGCCCGACCGGCCGAACCTCCTCCCACCCCCACGGGCCCAAGGCTATAGCACACCGCCCCGCCTGCCAGACCGCGTCACTGGGCCAAGCACTATTTGGTAAGCTCATGGCCTCCAACCGCCCCCCGAGGTCCCTCGAATAGGCTGGACCCCTTTACGACAGCCCGACTGGCCGAACCCTCCTCCCAACCCCCCACGGGCCCATACATAGCAGCACCGCCTCCCCACTTTCGCTGGGACTTGCGCCACTGGCTAGAAGCACTATTTTAGGTGCCTCTCGCCAAGACCTCCCACAGTGCCCCGACGGCCCCTCAAAAGACTGACCCTTCCGACAGCCCGACTGGAACCCCCACCCCCACGGCCCAAGGCTATAGCACCGCCCCCGCCTGCTTGCCTGCGACGATGGGCCAAGCACTATTTTAGGGGTTTTTGGTCAGGGTCCCACAGGCCGAGGGCCCTCAAAAGACTGGACCCTTTTCCGACAGCCCGACTGGCAAACCCTCCCACCCCCTGTGGCCCACATAGCACACCGCCCCGCTGCCTGCACATGACACTGGCCAAGCACTATTTTAGGCAAGCTCTGTCATGCCTCCCACAGTTCCCCGAGGGCCCCTCAAAAGACTGGACCCGTTTTTGACAGCCCGACTGGCCGAACCCCTCTCCCCACCCCCCACGGGCCCAAGGCTTTTGCACACCGCCTCACTGTTTCAGACCTTGCGCTCACTGGGCCTGAAGCACTATTTTAGTGTAAGCCTCTGGCTGCGGCCTCCCACCGGCCCCCCGAGGGCCCTCGAATAGGCTGGACCCCTTTACGACAGCCCGACTGGTCAACCCTCCCCACCCCCACGGGCCCATATAGTGCAGACCGCCCCCGCCCCCACTTTCGCGACTTGCGCCGCTGGGCCAGAACCACTATTTGAGGGCAAGCCTCCGTCTGCCTCCCACAGGCCCCTGAGGGCCCTCAAAAGACTGGACCCTTCCGACAGCACGACTGGCCAACCCTCCCCCCCCCCACGGGCCCATGGCTATAGCAGACCGCCTCGCCCCACGCTGACTTGCGCACTGGGCCGTAACCACTATTTGAGGGCAAGCCTCTCGCTGCCTCCCACAGGTCTCCCCGAGGGCCCTCAAAAGACTGACCCTTCCGACAGCACGACTGGCCGAACCCCCCACCCCCACGGCCCATACAGCACACCGCCCCGCCTGCTTCAGACCGTGCGCCGCTGGGCCAGAAGCACTATTTTAGGGTAAGCCTCTGGCTGCGGCCTCCCACCGGCCCCCCGAGGGCCCTCGAATAGGCTGGACCCCTTTACGACAGCCCGACTGGCCGAACCCCCCGCCCCACCCCCACGGGCCCAAGGCTATAGCAGACCGCCTCACTGTTTCAGACCTGCGCCACTGGGCCAAGCACTATTTTAGGTAAGCCTGCTGGGCCTCCCACTGCCCCCGAGGGCCCTCGAATCAGGCTGGACCCTTTACGACAGCCCGACTGGCCAACCCTCCCCACCCCAGACCGCCTCACTGCTTGCACCTTGCGCCGCTGGGCCAGAAGCACTATTTTAGGGTAAGCCTCTGGCTGCGGCCTCCCACCGGCCCCCCGAGGGCCCTCGAATAGGCTGGACCCCTTTACGACAGCCCGACTGGCCGAACCCCCCTCCCCACCCCCACGGGCCTAAGGCTATAGCAGACCGCCCCCGCCCCCACTTTCGCGACTTGCGCCGCTGGGCCAGAACCACTATTTGAGGGCAAGCCTCTGGCCGCGGCCTCCCACAGGCCCCCCGAGGGCCCTCGAAAAGACTGGACCCCTTTCCGACAGCACGACTGGCCGAACCCCCCTCCCCACCCCCCACGGGCCCAAGGCTATAGCACACCGGCCCCGCCCCCTGCTGCACTGCGCCTGGGCTGTAAGCACTATTTTAGGTAAGCTGGGTCATGCCTCCACTGCCCCCAAGGGCCCTCGAATAGGCTGGACCCCTTTACGACAGCCCGACTGGCCGAACCCCCCTCCCAACCCCCCACGGGCCTAAGGCTATAGCAGACCGCCCCCGCCCCCACTTTCGCGACTTGCGCCGCTGGGCCAGAACCACTATTTTAGGGCAAGCCTCTGGCCGCGGCCTCCCACAGGCCCCCCGAGGGCCCTCGAAAGACTGACCCTTTACGACTGCCCGACTGGCCAACCCTCCCCACCCCCACGGGCCCATATAGCACACCGCCTCACTGTTGCGCCTGCGCCACTGGCCAGAAGCACTATTTTAGGGCAAGCCTCGTCATGGCCTCCAACAGGTTCCCCTGAGGGCCCTCGAAAAGACTGACCCTTCCGACAGCCCGACCGGGCTAAACCCCTCCCTAACCCCCACGGGCCCAAGGCTATAGCAGACCGCCCGCCTCACTTTCGCTGACTGGCTGGGCCAGAACCACTATTTTAGGGCAAGCCTCTGCTGGCCTCCCACAGGCCCTCGAGGGCCTCGAAAAGACTGACCCTTTACGACTGCCCGACTGGTCCGAACCCTCCCACCCCCACGGGCCCAAGCACACTGAACAACGTCCCCGCCTGCTTTCAGCCTTGCGCCACTGGGCCAGAAGCACTATTTTAGGTGTTTCATGGTCGCTGCTCACCACAGGCCCCCTGAGGGCCCTCGAAACGACTGACCCTCTTCCGACAGCCCTGACCGGCTGAACCCCATGCCCACCCCGACGGGCCCAAGGCTATAGCACACCGCCCGCCCCACTCACTTGCGCTCACTGGGCTCAAGCACTATTTTAGGTTTCTAGCCGCTGCATCCCACAGGCCCCTGATGCGCTCAAAAAGACTGACCCTTCCGACAAAGACGATCAAGCAACCTCCCACCCCCACGGGCCTAAGGCTATAGCACACCGCCTCGCCTCGCTGCGCCACCTGGGCCAGAAGTACTATTTTAGGGCAAGCCTGACTGCCTCCCCAGGGTCTCGAGGGCCCTCAAAAGACTGACCCTTCCGACAGCCCGACCGGCCGAACCCTCCCTAACCCCCACAGCCCACAGCATCAACACACCGTTCTCATTGCTTTCAAGGCCACTGGGCCAAACACTATTTGTATACTCTGTAGCGGCCTCCCACAGGTCTCCCGAGGGCCCCTCAGAAGACTGACCCTTCCGACAGCCCGACCGGGTTGAACCCCCATCCCAACCCCCGACGGGCCCAAGGCTATATCACACCGCCACCGCCTCCTCTTTCTCGCCTTGCTCAGCTGGTCCATAAGTACTATTTTAGGGCAAACCTCTGGGTACGGCCTCCCACAGGCCCCGAGGGCCTCGAAAGACTGGACCCCTTCCGACAGCCCGACCGGCCGAACCCTCCCCACCCCCACGGGCCCATATAGCACACCGCCTCACTGCTTGACCTTGCCACTGGGCCAAGCACTATTTTAGGTGTTTGCGGCCTCCCACCGTCCCCCGAGGGCACCTGAATAGGCTGCACCCTTTACGACAGCCCGACCGGCCGAACCCCTCCCACCCACCACGGGCCCATACATAGCACAACGCCCGCCTTTGTTTCTCAAGGCCATGATGGGCCAGAAGCACTATTTTAGGGCAAACCTCTGGCCGCGGCCTCCCACAGGCCCCCCGAGGGCCCTCGAAAAGACAGGACCCCTTTCCGACAGCCCGACTGGCCGAACCCCCCTCCCCACCCCCCCCGGGCCATATAGCGCACCGCCTCTGTCCTCTTAGCCTTTGTAACACTGAGCCAAGCACTATTTTAGGGCAAGCCTGTCATGGCCTCCAACAGGCACCCCGAGGGCCCTCAAAAAGACAGGACCCCGTTCCGACAGCCCGACTGGCCGAACCCTCCCCACCCCACACGGGCCCAAGGCTATAGCGCACCGCCCCGTCCTCTTTAGCGCCTTTGCCATCGAGCTGTGCACTATTTTAGGGCAAGCCTCTGGTCACAGCCTCCACAGGTTCTGCTGAGGGCCCTCGAAAAGACTGTACCCCTTTCCGACAACCCGACTGGCCGAACCCCCCTCCCCACCCCCCACGGGCACAAGGATATAGCACACCGCCTTCGCCTTTGTTTAGCGCCTGCGCCCACCGAGCTGAAGCACTATTTTAGGCAGCCTCGCCGCTGCCTCCCACAGCCCCTCGAGGGCCCCTCGAAAGGACTGACCCCTTCCGACAGCCCGACTGATGAACTGCCCTCCCCACCCCCCACGGGCCCACGGCTATAGCACACCGCCCCGCCTCTTTTCGCGCCTGCCACTGACCGAAGCACTATTTGGGCAAGGCCGCGGCCTCCCACATGCCCCCCGAGGGCCCTCGAAAGGACTGGACCCCTTTTCGACAGCCCGACTGGATGAACCCCCCTCCCCACCCCCCACGGGCCCAAGGCTATAGCACACCGCCCCCGCCCCCTCTTTCGCGCCTTACGCCGCTGGGCCAGAAGCACTATTTTATGGCAAACCTCTGGCCGCGGCCTCACACAGGCCCCCCGAGGGCCCTCGAAAAGAATGGACCCCTTTCCGACAGCCCGACTGGCTGAACCCCCCTCCCCACCCCACACGGGCCCAAGGCTATAGCGCACCGCCCCCGTCCCCTATTTAGCGCCTTGCGCCACTGAGCCAGAAGCACTATTTTAGGGCAAGCATCTGGCCGCGGCCTCCCACAGGCCCCCCGGTGCCCTCGCAAAGACTGGACCCCTTTCTGACAACCCAACTCGATGAACCCCCCTCCCCACCCCCCACGGGCACAAGGATATAGCACACCGCCGCCGCCCCCTATTTCACTTTGCCCGCTGGCTAGAAGCACTATTTTAGGTGTTTCTAGTCATGGCCTCCACAGGCTCCCCTGAGGGCCTCAAAAGACTGACCCTTCCGACATCCTGACTGGCCGAACCCCCCATCCCAACCCCCACGGGCCCAAGGCTATAGCACACCGCCCCGGCCCCATGTTTCCTGCGCTCACTGGGCCAAGCACTATTTTAGGCAAGCCTCTGTCATGGCTCCCATCGCTCCCCGAGGGCCCTCAAAAGACTGACCCTTTACGACCGCCTGACCGCCGAACCCTCCCACCCCCACGGGCCCACATTGAACAACGCCCTCACTGTTTCGCCACTTGCGCCACCGGGCTAGAAGCACTATTTTAGGGCAAGCCTATGGTCAAGCTCACCACAGGCCCCGAGGGCCCTCGAAACGACTGGACCCCTTTCCGACAGCCCGACTGGCTGAACCCCCCATGCCCACCCCCGACGGGCCCAAGGCTATAGCACACCGCCCCCGCCCCCACTTTCGCGCCTTGCGCCGCTGGGCCAGAAGCACTATTTTAGGGCAAGCCTCAGGCCGCGGTCTCCCACAGGCCCCCTGAGCGCCCTCGAAAAGACTAGACCTGCTGACAGTCTGACCGGCCGAACCCCCGTCCCCACCCCCACGGGCCAAAGCTATAGCACACCGCCTCACTGCTGATCTTGTGCCGCTGGGCCAAAAGCACTATTTTAGGGCAAGCCTCTGGCCGCGGCCTCCCACAGGCCCCCCAGGGCCCTGGAAAAGACTGAACCCCTTTCCAACAGCCCAGCAGGCCGAACCCCCTCCCCACACCCCACGGGCCCAAGGCTATAGCACACCGCCCCGACCCCCTCTTTCGCGCCTTACGCTGCTGGGCCAGAAGTACTATTTTAGGGCAATCCTCTGGCCGCAGCCTCCCACAAGCTCCCCGAGGGCCCTCGAAAAGACTGTACCCCTTTCCGACAACCCGACTGGCCGAACCCCCCTCCCCACCCACCACGGGCCCATGGCTATAGCACACCGCCCCCGCCCCCTCTTTCACGCCTTACGCCGCTGGGCCAGAAGCACTATTTTATGGCAAACCTCTGGCCGCGGCCTCACACAGGCCCCCCGAGGGCCCTCGAAAAGAATGGACCCCTTTCCGACAGCCCGACTGGCTGAACCCCCCTCCCCACCCCACACGGGCCCAAGGCTATAGCGCACCGCTCCCGTCCCCTATTTAGCGCCTTGCGCCACTGAGCCAGAAGCACTATTTTATGGCAAACCTCTGGCCGCGGCCTCACACAGGCCCCCCGAGGGCCCTCGAAAAGAATGGACCCCTTTCCGACAGCCCGACTGGCTGAACCCCCCTCCCCACCCCCCACGGGCCCAATGCTATAGCACACCGACCCCGCCCCCACTTTCGAGCCTTGCGCCGCTGGGCCAGAAGCACTATTTTAGGGCAAGCCTCTGGCCGCGGCCTCCCACAGGCCCCCCGAGGGCCCTCGAAAAGACTGGACCCCTTTCCGGCAACCCGACTGGCCGAACCCCCCTCCCCACCCCCCACGGGCACAAGGATAGCCTGCCGCCTTGCTGCTTCCGCTGGGCAGTAAGCACTATTTTAGGCAAGCCTGCCGCCTCCCACAGCCCCTCGAGGGCCCTCAAAGGACTGGACCCTTTTCGACAGCCCGACTGATGAACCCTCCCCACCCCCACGGGCCCACAGCACACCGCCCCCTCTTTCACGCCTTACGCCGCTGGGCCAGAAGCACTATTTTATGGCAAACCTCTGGCCGCGGCCTCACACAGGCCCCCCGAGGGCCCTCGAAAAGAATGGACCCCTTTCCGACAGCCCGACTGGCTGAACCCCCCTCCCCACCCCACGCGGGCCCAAGGCTATAGCGCACCGCCCCCGTCCCCTATTTAGTGCCTTGCGCCACTGAGCCAGAAGCACTATTTTAGGGCAAGCATCTGGCCGCGGCCTCCCACAGGCCCCTCGAGGGCCCTCGAAAGGACTGGACCCCTTTCCGACAGCCCGACTGGATGAACCCCCCTCCCCACCCCCCACGGGCCCAAGGCTATAGCACACCGCCCCCGCCCCCTCTTTCACGCCTTACGCCGCTGGGCCAGAAGCACTATTTTATGGCAAACCTCTGGCCGCGGCCTCACACAGGCCCCCCGAGGGCCCTCGAAAAGAATGGACCCCTTTCCGACAGCCCGACTGGCTGAACCCCCCTCCCCACCCCCCACGGGCCCAATGCTATAGCACACCGACCCCGCCCCCCACTGAGCCTTGCGCCACCGGGCTGAAGCACTATTTTAGTAAGCCTCTGCCGCGCCTCCCACAGACCCCCGAGGCCCTCGAAAAGACTGGACCCCTTTCCGACAGCCCGACTGGCCGAACCGCCCCACCCCCATGTGCCCAAGGCATCAACACACTGCCCTCTCACTGTTTCGCTACCATGCGCTGGGACAGAAACACTATTTTAAGGTAAATCTCTGGCAGCGGCCTCCCACAGGTCTCCCGAGGGCCCTCAGAAAGACTGGACCCCTTTCCGACAGCCCGACTGGCCGAACCCCCCTTCCCCACCCCCCACGGGCCCAAGGCTATAGCACACCGCCCCCGCCCCCTCTTTCACGCCTTACGCCGCTGGGCCAGAAGCACTATTTTATGGCAAACCTCTGGCCGCGGCCTCACACAGGCCCCCCGAGGGCCCTCGAAAAGAATGGACCCCTTTCCGACAGCCCGACTGGCTGAACCCCCCGGCCCCCACGGGCCTGCCCATAGCACACCGCCGGCCGCCTGCTTTCGCTACCACTGGCCAAGCACTATTTTATGGCAAGCCTCCTCGCTGCCTCCCACAGTTCTCCCCGAGGGTCCTCAAAAGACTGACCCTTCCGACAACCCGACTGGCCGAACCCTCCCCACCCCCACGGGCCCAAGGCTATAGCACACCGCCTTTGTTTCGGCCTTGCGCCTGATGGGCTGAAGCACTATTTTAAGGCAATCCTCCGTCATGGATTCCCACAGCCCCTCGAGGGCCCTCAAAAGACTGGGCCCTTTCCGACAGCCCGACCGGGCGAACCCTCCCCCCCCCCCACGGCCCCAAGGCTATAGCACACCGCCGCACTGTTTCGCGCTTTGCGCCCACTGGGCCAGAAGCACTATTTTAGGCAAGCCTGGTCGCGGCCTCCCACTGGCCCCCCGAGGGCCCTTAAAAAGAATGGACCCCTTTCCGACAACCCGAATGGCCAACCCTCCCCACCCCCACGAGCCCACGTTATAGCACACCGCCGCCGCTTCTTGTTTCAGGCCTTGCGATGGGCCAGAAGCACTATTTTAAGGTAAACCTCTGGCTGGATTCCCACAGGCACCCCGAGGGCCCTAGACAAGACTGAACCCCTTTCCGACAGCCCGATTGGCCTAACCCTCCCCACACCACACGGTCCCAAGGCTATAGCAAATCGCCCCCGCCCTCTGTTTCCTCACCTGGGCTGTAAGCACTATTTTAGTAAGCCTCTGGTCAAGGCCTCCCACAGGCCCCCGAGGGTCCTCGAAACACTGACCCTTCTGAAAACCGACCGGGCGGAACCCTCCCACCACCCACGGGCCCAAGGCATAGCACACCGCCTCGCCTCCTCGTTTGCTGCGCTGGGCCAGAAGCACTATTTTAGGCAAGCCTGTCATGCTCCCCACAGCCCCCGAGGGCCCTCAAAAGACTGACCACTATCCGAAAGTCTGAATGGCCGACCCCACTCCCCATCCCAACGGGCCCATACATAGCAAACCGCCTCAACCCTCTTTTCGCCTTTACTGGGACAGAAGCACTATTTTAGGCAAGCCTCGCTGCCTCCCACAGTTCTCAAGGGCCTTAAAAGACTGGACCCTTTTCTACAGCCCGACTGGTCAACCCTCCCCACTCCCCTACGGGCCCAAGGCTATAGCACACCGCCTCACTGCTTTCTGCGCTTTTGCACCGGTGGGCCAGAAGCACTATTTTACTTTAAGCCTCTGGCCGCGGCCTCCCACAGGCCCCCCGAGGGCCCTTAAAAAGACTGGACCACTATCCGAAAGCCCGAATGGCCGAACCCCACTTCCCATCCCAACGGGCCCAAGGCTATAGCAAACCGCCGCCAACCCCTCTTTCTCGCCTTACGCCGCAGGGCCAGAAGCACTATTTTAGGGCAAGCCTCTGGCCGCGGCCTCCCACAGGCCCCCGAGGGCCCTCGAAAAGACTGGACCACTTTTCGAAAGCCAGAATGGCCGAACCCCACTCCCCATCCCAACGGGCCCAAGGCTATAGCAAACCGCCTCCAACCCCTCTTTCTCGCCTTACGCCGCTGGGCCAAAAGCACTATTTTTGGGCAAGCCTCTGGCCGCGGCCTCCCACAGGCCCCCCGAGGGCCCTCGAAAAGACTGGACCCCTTTCCGATAGCCCGACTGGTTGAACCCCCTCCCAACCCCCCACGGGCCCAACGCTATAGCACCCCGCCCGAGTCTCGCTCACACTGCGCCACAGGGCCAGAAGCACTATTTTAGGGCAAGCCTCAGCCTCCCAAAGGTTCTCGAGGGCCCCTCGAAAAGACTGACCTCTTCCGACAGCCCGACTGGTCAACCCTCCCAATCCCCACGGGCCCAAGGCTATAGCACACCGCCTCAAGGCCCTGCTCAAGGCCCGCCTGGGCCTGGAAGCACTATTTTAGGCAAGCATTTGGCCGTGCCACCCATTAGCCCCTCGAGGGCCCTCGAAAAGACTGACCCTTCCGACAGCCCGACCGACGAAACCCACCATCATCCCCACAGGCCCACGGCTATAGCACACCGCCCACGCCTCTCTCGCTACTGCGTCTCTGGGACAGAAGCACTATATTAGGTGGCCTGCAGCCTCCCACAGTTCCCCCGAGGCCTCGCAAAGACGGACCGCTCCGACCGCCTGACTGGTCAACCCTCCCACCCCCACGGGCCCAAGGCACACCGCCTCGCCTGCTTTCCAGCCTTGCGCCCTGGGCCAGAAGCACTATTTTAGGTAAGCCTGTCTGCCTCCCACAGTTCTCGAGGCCTCAAAAGACGGACCCTTTCGACAGCCCGACCGGGTCAACCCCTCTCCACCCCCACGGGCCCAAGGCTATAGCACACCGCCCCCGCCCCCTCTTTCGCGACATGCGCC
Source organism: Citropsis articulata (assembly GCA_030449925.1). Taxonomy (NCBI): domain Eukaryota; kingdom Viridiplantae; phylum Streptophyta; class Magnoliopsida; order Sapindales; family Rutaceae; genus Citropsis; species Citropsis articulata. The sequence continues at coordinate 257,778 of JASUUH010000229.1, read as the reverse complement.
GGTGGGCCAGAAGCACTATTTTACGGTAATCCTCTGGCCGCGGCCTCCCACCGCCCCCCGGGGGCCCACGAAAATACAGGACCCCATTCCGACCGCCCGACTGGATGAACCCAGCTCATCATCCCCCACAGGCCCAAGGCTATAGCACACGGCCCACGCCCCCTCTCACCAGGCGCCACTGGATGAAGAACTTTTTAGGCAAGCCTCCGGCCGCAGCCTCGCACAGGCCCCCGAGGTCTCTCGCAAAGACGGACTGCTTCACAGCCCGACCGGCCGAACCCACCCACCCCCCCCGGGCCCACGGCTATAGCACACCGCCTCACTGCTTGAGCCTTGCGCCTGTGGGCCAAGCACTATTTTAGATAAGCTCGTCAAGGCCTCCCAACGGCCCCCCGAGGGCCGTCGAATAGACGGGACCCCTTTTCGACAGCCCGACTGGCCGAACCCCCCTCTCCACCCCCACGGGCCCAAGGCTATAGCACACCGCCCCCGCCTCTGCTTGCGCCTGCGCTGGGCTGGGTCAAGCACTATTTTCGGGCAAGCATCTGGCCGCTGCTCCAACAGCCCACCGAGGGCCCTCAAAAGACTGACCCTTTCCGACAGCCCGACTGGCCGAACCCTCCCACCTCCCACTGCCCAAGGCTATAGCACACCGCCTCACTGCTTTCGCCTTTGCACCACTGGGCCAAAAGCACTATTTTAGGCAAGACTGTCATGCCTCCCACAGTTCCCCTGAGGGCCCTCGAAAGACTGAACCTCTTTCGACAGCCCGACCGGCCGAACCTCCTCCCACCCCCACGTGCCCAAGGCTATAGCACACCGCCCCGCCTCTGCTTCGAGCCTTGCGCCACTGGGATGTAAGACTATTTTAGGATGTTGCCTGGTCATGCTTCCACAGCCCCCGAGGGCCCCTGAAAAGATCGACCCTTTCCGACGGGCCGACTGGATGAACCACCTCCCACCCGCCATGTGCCCAAGGCTATAGCACACCGCCTGCTACTGCTTGCGCCTTGCGCCCGCTAGGGACAGAAGCTAATTTAGGGCAAGCCACTGCCGCTGCCTCCCACAGGCGCCTGAGGGCCTCGAAAAGACTGGACCTTTCCGATAGCCCGACTGGTCAACCCTCCCCACTCCCCACGGGCCCAAGGCTATAGCACACCGCCGCACTGTTTCCGCTTGCGCCACTGGGAAGCACTATTGGCAAGCTCGTCATGGCCTCATAGGCTCTCCCAAGGGCCCTCTAAAAGATTGGACCCTTTTCCGATAACCCGACTGGCCGAACCCCCCTCCCCACCCCAACGGGCCCAAGGCTATAGCACACCGCCACTGCTTGTGTCTCAGCCGATGGGCTGGCAGTATTTTAGACAAGCCTCGCCGGGGCCTCGCACAGGCCCCCCGAGGGCCCTCAAAGACGGGACCGTTTTCCGACAGCCCGACCGTCAACCCTCCCGCCTCACGGGCCCAAGGCTATAGCATACGCCTCATACTGCTGCTCATGCGCTCTGGGTCAAGTACTATTTTAGGTAAGCTCTGTCATGCCTCCAACAGGCCCGCCGAGGGCCTCTCAAAAGACTGACCCTTCCGACACCCCGACGGGCCGAACCCCCCTCCCCACCCCCTACGGGCCCAAGGCTATAGCACACCGCTCCCGCCTCACTGCTTGCGCCTGCGCTGTGGCCAAGCACTATTTTAGGGTGCCTCGCCGGGCCTCGACCAGGCCTCCCAAGGCCCTCAAAAGATTGGACCCTTCCGACAACCCGACTGGTCAACCCTCCCCACCCCCAGACGGGCCCATATAGCACACCGCCACCCTCTTGTGTCTGCCTGGCGGGCCAGAAGCAGTATTTTAGACAAGCCTCCGCTGGCCTCCCACAGGCTCCCCCGAGGGCCCTCAAAGATGGGACTGCTCCGACAGCCCGACTGGTCGAACCCTCCCCGCCCCCACGGGCCCAAGGCTATAGCACACCGCCTCAAGGCCTGCTCGCCTGCGCCCACTGGGTCAAGTACTATTTTAGGGTAAGCCTGGTCATGCCCAACAGCCCCTGAGGGCCCTCAAAAGACTGACCCTTCCGACAGCCCGACCGGCCGAACCCTCCCCACCTCCCACGGGCCCAAGGCTATAGCACACCGCCTCCTGTTTCAAGGGCTTGCGCCTGTGGGCACTATTTTAGGTAAGCCTCGTCATGGCTTCCCACAGCCCCGAGGGCCCCTCAAAAGACCGGACCTCTTTCCGCCAGCCCGACTGGCTGAACCCCCCTCCCCACCCCCTACGAGCGCAAGGCTATAGCACACCGCCCTCGCCTTCTGTTTCGCGCACTGCCTGTGGGCCAAGCACTATTTTACGGTAAGCCTCTGTCATGCCTCCCACAGGCCCCCCGAGGGCCCTCAAAAGACTGGACGCCTTCCCGACAGCCCGACTGGCCGAACCCTCCCCACCCCCACCGGGCCCACGGCATAGCACACCGCCCCCGCCTGTTTCAAGGGCTTGCGCTGTGGGGCCGAAGACTATTTTAGGTAAGCCCGCTGGCTTCCCACAGGTTCCCCGAGGGCCCCTCGAAAAGACGGGACCCTTCCGACCGCCTGACCGGGTCCGAACCCCTCCCCACCCCCTACGGGCCCAAGGCTATAGCACACCGCCTCACTGTTCGCTACCGGTGGGCCAGAAGCACTATTTTACGGTAAGCCTCTGGCCGCGGCCTCCCACAGGCCCCCCGAGGGCCCTCAAAAAGACTGGACCCCTTCCCGATAGCCCGACTGGCCGAACCCCCCTCCCCACCTCCCACGGGCTCAAGGCTATAGCACACAGCCCCCGCCCCCTCTTTCGCGACATGCGCCGCTGGGCCAGAAGCACTATTTTAGGGCAAGCATTTGGCCGCGGCCTCCCACAGGCCCCCGAGGGCCCTCGAAAAAACTGGACCCCTTTCCGACAGCCCGACTGGATGAACCCAGCTCATCATCCCCCACAGGCCCAAGGCTATAGCACACCGCCCACGCCCCCTCTTTCGCGCCGTGGGCCGCTGGGCCAGAAGCACTATTTTAGGGCAAGCCTCTGGCTGCAGCCTCCCACAGGCCCCCCGAGGGCCCTCGAAAAAACTGGACCTCTTTCCGACAGCCCGACTGGCCGAACCCCCATCCCCACCCTCCACGGGCCCAAGGCTATAGCACACCGCCCCCGCCCCCTCTTTCGCGCCTTGCGCCGCTGGGCCAGAAGCACTATTTTAGGGCAAGGCTCTGGCCACGGCCTCCCACAGGCCCCCTGAGGGCCCTCGAGAAGAATGGACCCCTTTCCGATAGCCCGAATGGCAGAACCCACCTCCCCACCCCCCACGGGCCCAAGGCTATAGCACACCGCCTCGCCTGCTTTCAGAGCTTGCGCCTGCAGGCCAGGCACTATTTTAGGCAAGCTCGCGGCCTCCCACAGGCCGCCGAGGGCCCTCGAAAAGACTGGACCACTTTCCGAAAGCCCGAATGGCCGAACCCCACTCCCCATCCCAACGGGCCCAAGGCTATAGCAAACCGCCCCCAACCCCTCTTTCTCGCCTTACGCCGCTGGGCCAGAAGCACTATTTTAGGGCAAGCCTCTGGCCGCGGCCTCCCACAGGCCCCCCAAGGGCCCTCGAAAAGACTGGACCCCTTTCCGACAGCCCGACTGGCCGAACCCCCCTCCCCACCCCCCACGGGCCCAAGGTTATAGCAAACGCCTCAAGACCTGTTTCGCTACTTGCACCGCTGGGCCAAAGCACTATTTTAGGGCAAGCCTCTGTCATGGCCTCCCACAGTTCCCCTGAGGGCCCTCGAAAAGACTGGACCCCTTTCCGATAGCCCGGCTGGTTGAACCCCCTCCCCACCCCCCACGGGCCCAACGCTATAGCACACCGCCCGAGCCCCCTGCTACTGCGGCGCCGCTGGGCCAGAAGCACTATTTTAGGGCAAGCCTCTGGACGCGGCCTCCCACAGGCCCCCCGAGGGCCCTCGAAAAGACTGGACCCCTTTCCGACAGCCCGACTGGACGAACCCAGCTCATCATCCCCCACAGGCCCAAGGCTATAGCACACCGCCCAAGCTCTCTTTCGCGCCGCTTGGCCAGAAGCACTATTTTAGGGCAAGCCTCTGGCTGCAGCCTCCCACAGGCCCCCCGAGGGCCCTCGCAAAGACGGGACCGTTTTCCGACAGCCCGACTAGCCGAACCCCCTCCCCACCCCCTACGGGCCCAAGGCTATAGCACACCGCCCCCGCCCCTGTTTCGAGCCTTGCGCCGGTGGGCCAGAAGCACTATTTTAGATAAGCTCTGGCCGCGCCTCCCAACGGCCTCGAGGGCCGCCGAAAAGACGGACCCTTTTCGACAGCCCGACTGGCCGAACCCCCCTCCCCACCCCCCACGGGCCCAAGGCTATAGCACACCGCTCCCGCCCCCTCTTTCGCGACATGCGCCGCTGGGCCAGAAGCACTATTTTAGGGCAAGCATTTGGCCGCAGCCTCCCAAAGGCCTCCCGAGGGCCCTCGAAAAGACTGGACCCCTTTCCGACAGCCCGACTGGCCGAACCACCCTACCCCCACGGGCCCAAGGTTATAGCAACGCCTCAAGACCCTGTTTCGCGCCTTGCACCGCTGGGCCAAAAGCACTATTTTAGGGCAAGACTCTGGCCGCGGCCTCCCACAGGCCCCCCGAGGGCCCTCGAAAAGACTGAACCCCTTTTCGACAGCCCGACTGGCCGAACCTCCCTCCCCACCCCCCACGTGCCCAAGGCTATAGCACACCGCCCCCGCCCCCTGTTTCGAGCCTTGCGCCGCTGGGACAGAAGCACTATTTTAGGACAAGCGTCTGGCCGCGGCTTCCCACAGGCCCCCCGAGGGCCCTCGAAAAGACTGGACCCTTTCCGACAGCCCGACTGGCCGAACCCCCCTCCCCACCCCTACGGGCCCAAGGCTATAGCACACCGCTCACTGTTTCGCGCTTGCGCCTGGGCTGAAGCACTATTTTAGTAAACCTCGCTGCTTCCCACAGGTTTTCCCGAGGGCCCTCGAAAAGACTGGACCCCTTTCCGAAGGCCCGACTAGATGAACCCCCCTCCCCACCCACCACAGCCCAAGGCTATAGCACACCGCCCGCGCCCCCTGTTTCGCGCCTTGCGCCGCTAGGACAGAAGCCCTAATTTAGGGCAAGCCACTGGCCGCGGCCTCCCACAGGCGCCCCGAGGGCCCTCGAAAAGACTGGACCCTTTCCGACAGCCCGACTGGCCGAACCCCCCTCCCCACCCCTACGGGCCCAAGGCTATAGCACACCGCCCCCGCCCCCTGTTTCGCGCCTTGCGCCGGTGGGCCAGAAGCACTATTTTAGGATAAGTTTCTGTCCGCCTCCCAACGCTCGAGGGCTGGCCGAAAAGACGGACCCTTCGACAGCCCGACCGGCCGAACCCCCTCTCCACCCCCACGCCATAAGTATAGCACACCGCCCCGCCTCTTTTCGCTACATGCGCCACTGGGCCGTAAGCACTATTTTAGGGCAAGATTTGGCCGCTGCCTCCCAAAGGTTCTCCCGAGGGCCTCGAAAAGACTGACCTCTTTCCGACAGCCCGACTGGTCAACCCTCCCCACCCCCCACGGGCCCAAGGTTATAGCAACGCCTCAAGACCCTGCTTTCGCGCCTTGCACCGCCAAAAAGCACTATTTTAGGGCAAGACTGTCATGCCTCCCACAGGCCCCCTGAGGGCCTCAAAAGACTGAACCCTTTCGACAGCCCGACCGGCCGAACCTCCTCTCCACCCCCAAGTGCCCAAGGCTATAGCACACCGCCCCGCCTGCTTTCGAGCCTTGCGCGCTGGACAGAAGCACTATTTTAGACAAGTTGCCTGTCACAAGCCTCCCACAGGCCCTCGAGGGCCTCGAAAAGACTGGACCTTTCCGACAGCCCGACTGGCCGAACCCCCCTTCCCACCCCCTACGGGCCCAACGCTATAGCACACCGCCGCCTCTGTTTGCGCCTGTGGGCCAAGCACTATTTTAGGCAAACCTCTGGCTGCTTCCCACCGGCCCTCGAGGGCCCTCGAAAAGACTGGACCCCTTTCCGACAGCCCGACTGGCCTAACCCCCCTCCCCACCCCTACGGGCCCAAGGCTATAGCACACCGCCTCACTGCTTTCGCGCCTGCGCCTGTGGGCCAAGCACTATTTTAGGGCAAACCTCTGGCCGCGGCTTCCCACAGGCCCCCCGAGGGCCCTCGAAAAGACTGGACCCCTTTCCGAAGGCCCGACTAGATGAACCCCCCGCCCCACCCCCCACAGCCCAAGGCTAAAGCACACCGCCTGCCTGCTTTCGCCTGCGCTAGGAGAAGCACTAATTTAGGGCAAGCCACTGGCCGCGGCCTCCCACAGCGCCCGAGGGCCTCGAAAAGACTGGACCTTCCGACAGCCCTGACCGCGTAACCCTCCCCACTCCCACGGCCCAAGGCTATAGCACACCGCCTCGCCTCGCGCCTTGCGCCTGGGCTAGAAGCACTATTTTAGGGCAAGCTCGGCAGCCTCCAACAGCCTCCCAAGGGCCCTCAAAAGACTGGACCCCTTTCCGACAGCCCGACTGGCCGAACCCCCCGCCCCCCCCACGACGGGCCCAAGGCGATAGCACACCGCCGCCTGCTTTCGTCTCTTGCGCCGGGGCCAAGCACTATTTTAGGCAAGCATTTGTCGCTGCCCACAGGCCCCCGAGGGCCCTCGAAAAGACTGGACCCCTTTCCGACAGCCCGACTGGACGAACCCAGCCCATCATCCCCACAGGCCCAAGGCTCTAGCAAACCGCCCACGCCTCTTCGCGCCAGGCTGAAGCACTATTTTAGGCAAGCTCGTTGCAGCCTCACAGTCTCGAGGGCCTCGAAGACTGACCCTTCCGACAGCCCGACTGCCGAACCCGCCCCCCCCCCTACGGGCCCAAGGCTATAGCACACCGCCGCCGCCCCCTGTTTCGTGCCTTGCGCCGATGGGCCAGAAGCACTATTTTAGGGCAAGCCTCTGGCCGCGGCCTCCCACAGGCCCCCCAAGGGCCCTCGAAAAGACTGGACCCCATTCCGATAGCCCGACTGGCCGAATCCCCCCCCCCCAACCTCCACGGGCCCAAGGCTATAGCACACCGCCTCGCCTCTTTTCAGACCTTGCGCCGCTGGGCCAGAAGCACTATTTTAGGGCAAGACTCTGGCCGCGGCCTCCCACAGGCCCCCCGAGGGCCCTCGAAAAGACTGAACCCCTTTCCGACAGCCCGACTGGCCGAACCCCCTCCCCACCCACTACAGGCCCAAGGCTATAGCACAACGCCTCGCCTGTTTCGCTGCCGCCCACTGGGCCAGAAGCACTATTTTAGGGCAAGCCTCTGGCCGCGGCCTCCCATAGGCCCATCGAGGGCCCTAAAAAAGACCGGACTCCTTTCCGACAACCCGACTGGCCGAACCCCCCTCCCCACCCCCCACGGGCCCACAGCATAGCCGCCACTGTCAGGCTGCGCTGATGTGCTGAAGCACTATTTTAGGCAAGCTCGCTGGCCACCCACAGCCCCCCCCAGGGCCCTCGAAAAGACTGACCCTTTCCACAGCCCGACCGGCCGAACCGCCTCCCACCTCCACGGGCCCAAGGCTATAGCACACCGCCTCACTGCTTCGCGCCTTGCGCTGGGTCAAGTATACTATTTTAGGTAAGTTCCTGTCAGAGCTCCCACAGTCTCCCCGAGGCCTCGAAGATCGACCCTTCCGACAGCCCGACCGGCGGGCCGGCCAAGCACTATTTTAGGTAAGCCCGCTGCCTCCCACAGTCCCCCGAATCTTGGTCCACGGGGCCAAGGAGGGGGGGTTCCTGGCCTAAATGGGTCTTGTCTTTCGAGGGGCCTCGTAGCCCATTAGAAGGCTACGGTCAGAGGCCTGCCCTAAAATGACCAGAATTACTCAACAAGGCGCAGAATACATGAAATAGTCTCCAACCCGTGGGCTAGGCAATGGGTCCAGTCTGTTCAAGGACCCTGTGTGCAGGGAGCCTACGGGTCGAGGGCTGCCCTAAATGGCAAGAAATGCCCAGCGTGCAGAATACAATGGTCGCCGAGGCAAGCACAGCCTTGGTCCCATGGGGTTGTGAGGGGCTCTGGGGCCCGGAGTCAGAAATTGGCCCAAGAGTTTTGAGGGGCCTGTGTGCCCAGAGGAGTTACGGTCGAGGCCTCGCCTCTAAAATGGCAAGAAATACCCCAAGCAGTAGCAATAGTTGCCATGGTCGGGCTACACTTCGGTCCGCTGGGGCCTGGGAGGGGGTTCCGGGGTTCCGGGCATCGAAATGGGTCCAGTCTTTCGAGGGCCTCAGGTGCCCATTGGGAGGCTACGGTAGGAAGCCCGGCCCTAAATGCCAAGAAATGCACAAAGGGCACAATCACAAATAGTCGCCAAGGCCCAAGGCTATGTGCTCGCCTCATGGGGTCAGGAGGGGGTCTGGGACTCGGGCATCAAAATGGGTCCAGCCTTTTGAGGGTCCTCATGTGCTCTGGAGCCTACATTCAGAGGCTGCCCCAAAAAGGTAAGAATGCCCCAATGGCGCTGGAAATAGTCTCCGAGGCACACAGGCTGGCCTGTTCCATGGGGTCAGAGGGGGTTCCCGGACTCGAGCACTGGGAATGGGTCCAGTCTTTTCAGGGGCCACGATGCCCAGTGGGAGGCCACGGTCAGAGGCCCGCCCTAAACGGCAAGAAATACCCACAAGCTAGGCCAAATAGTCGCCGAGGCAAAGCACAGCCCTTGGTCCATGGAATCTGGGAGGGGTCTGGGGCCTGGGAGCCTGAAATGGGTCCAATCTTTCGAGGGGTCCTGTGCCCAGTGGGAGGCTACTGTCGAGGCCTGCCCTAAAATGGCAAGTCGCCGAGGCTGCTGGGAGGGGGTCTGGGACTCAGAAATGGGAATGCCTTTTCGAGGGGCCACGATGCCTGCATGGAGGCTACGGTCGAGGCCTGCCCTAAAACGGCAAGAATACCCAGCGCAGCTGAAATAGTCGCCGAGGCTGGGCTATAGCCTTTGGTCCGCTGGAATTGGGAGGGGGTCTGGGGCCTGGGAGTCGGAAATGGGTCCTTTTCGAGGGGTCCTGTGCCTAGTGGAGGCTACTGTGAGGTCTGCCCTAAATGGCAAGAATGCCCAGCGCAAATAGTCGCCGAGGCTGGGCTATAGCCTTTGGTCCTGGGTTTGGGAGGGGGTCTGGGACCTGGGCATCGAAATGGAACCAGATGAGGGGCCACGTATGCCCAGTGGGAGGCTACGGTCAGAGGCCTGCCCTAAAACGGCAAGAAATACCTAGTGGCGCAGCGCGCGAAATAGTCACCGAGGCCAGTCGGCTATAGCCTTTTGTCCGCTGGGTTTGGGGAGGGGGGTTCGGGGGCTTTGGGAGTCGGAAATGGGTCCAGCCTTTCGAGGGGTCTCGTGTGCCCAGTGGGAGGCTACGGTCAGAGGCCTGCCCTAAAATGGCAAGAAATGCACAGCGGCACAACGCGCGAAATAGTCGCCAAGGCCGGTGGGCTATAGCGTCTGCTGGGGGGAGGTGGGTTCGGGGACTCTGGGCATCAGAAATGGGCCCAGTCTTTTCGAGGGGGGTCGTGTGCCTAGAGGGAGGCTACGGTCAGAGGCCTGCCCTAAAATGGCATGAAATGCCCAGCGGCGCAGCGCGCGAAATAGTCGCCAAGGCCAATGGGCTATAGCCTTTGGTCCGCTGGGTTTGGGGAGGGGAGTTCGGGGGCTCTGGGCCGAAATGGGGTCTTTCTCGAGGGGTCCGTGTAGCCCAGTGGAGGGTACAGAGGCCCGCCCTAAAACAGGCAAGAAATGCCCAGCTCAAAATAGTCGCCGAGGCTGCCCGCCTTGGCCCATGGAGGTCGGGAGGGGGTCTGGGGCCTGGGCATCGGAAATGGCATGCCTTTGAGGGCCTCGTGTCCCTGTGGGAGGCTACGGTCCGAGGCCCACCCTAAACCGCAAGAAATACCTGGGCACAAAGACGCGAAATAGTCACGAGGCCGTGGGCTATAGCCTTGGTCCTGGGAGGGATCTGGCTTGGGCTGAAATGGTCTTGCCTTTTGAGGCCTCCCAAGGGAGACTACGGTCAGAGGCCTTCCCTAAATGGCAAGAAATGCCCAGCAGCTTAAATAGTCGCCGAGGCCGGTGGCTATAGCCGTCCATGGGGTGGGAGGCGCCTGGGGCTCGGCGCCGGAAATGGGTCTTGTCTTTCGAGGGCCTCGTGTGTCCAAGAGGAGGCTACGGTCCGAGGCCTGCCCTAAATGGCAAGAAATGCCCAGCAGCGGCAAAATAGTCGCCGAGGCCGGTAGGGTATAGCCTCATGGGGCTGGGGAGGGGGTTCTGGGGCCTGGGAGTCGGAAATGGTCTTGTCTTTCGAGGGGCCTCTGTGTCCAAGAGGAGGCTACGAGCGCCCTAAAATGAAGAATTGCCCAGCGGCAGCATGAAATTGTCGCCGAGGCCGTGGGCTATAGCCTTGGTCCGCATGGGACTGGAGGGGGGGTCGGGGCTCAAGGCGGAAATGGGTCCAGTTTTTTCGAGGGTCCTCCCGTGCCCATGGGAGGCTCGGTCAAAGCCCCGCCCTAAAATGGCATGAATGCCTGGCGCAGCTAAATAGTCGCCGAGGCCGTGGGCTATAGCCTTGGTCCATGGGACTGGGAGCGGGTCTGGGCCTGCATCGGAAATGGGTCCAATTTTTTCGAGGGCCTTGTGTGGCCAGCTGGGAGGCTACGAGGCCTACCTTAAATGGCATGAATGCCCAAAGATAGTGCGAAATAGTCGCCGAGGCTGGCGCTATAGCCTTTGGTCCGCTGGGGTCAGGGGGGTCTGGGGCTCAAGGCCGAAATGGGTCCAGCTTTTCGAGGGTCCTCAGTGCCCAGGGGAGACTACGGTCAGAGGCCTGCCCTAAATGGCAAGAAATGCCCATAAGCACGCGAAATAGTCGCCGAGGCCGTGGGCTATAGCCTTGGTCCTGGAGGGGAGGTCGGGGCCTGGCCGGAAATGGGTCTTTTTCGAGGGTCCTCCGTGCCTGAGGAGGCTCCATTCAAAGCCCTGCCCTAAAATGGCATGAATGCCTGGCGCAGCTAAATAGTCCCCGAGGGCTATAGCCTGGGTCCGCAGGCAGTGGGGTCTGGAAAGAGGCCCGCCATAACATGGAAAGACATACCAGCAGCGCATGGAATAGTCGCCGAGGCCATGAGCTATAGCCTTTGGTCCGCGAGGGTCGGGGCCGGGTCCAAATGGCACACCATTTCGAGGGACCCTGTGCCTGGGAGGCTACGTCGAGGCCCGCCCTAAAATGGCAAGAAATACCCAACAGCAGCGCTAAATAGTCGCCGAGGCGGTGGGCTGCCTGGTCCGCTGGGGTTGGGACTGGGATTCCGGGGCTCAGGCCGGAAATGGATACAGCCTTTCGAGGGTCCCTGTGCCCAGCTGGGAGACTACGGTCGAGGCCCCGCCTAAAATGGCAAGAAATACCCAGTGCAGCGAAATAGTCCGCCGAGGCGGTGGGCTATAGCCTTTGGTCCCATGGGGTCAGGGAGGATCCGGGGCTCTAGGCGCCTGGAAATGGATCCAGCCTTTCGAGGGTCCTCGTGCCCAGCTGAGACTACGGTCGAGGCCTGCCCTAAATGGCAAGAAATACCCAGCGCCAAATAGTCACCGACGTGGGCTATAGCCTGGTCCTGGGGTCAGAGGGGATCTCAGACGAAAATAGGTCCAGATTTCGACGGGCCCCATGTGTGCAGTGGAGGCTGACAGATGCCCCCAAAATGGCAAGACATACCCAAGCGCACAATGAATAGTCGCTAAGGCCCAATGAGAGCTATAGCCTTGGTCCATGGGTCAGAGGGGGTTCTGGGCCTGGGTGTCTGAAATGGGTTCAGTCATTTCAAGGGTCCCTGTGGTGCCCATGGAGGCTCGAGGCCCCGCCCTAAAATGGCAAGAATGCCCAACTTAAGATGAAATAATCACGAGGCTGGGCTATAGCCTTTGGTCCGCTGGGGTCAGAGGGGGTTCTGAGCTCTGGCCTGAAATGGGTCCAGCCATTTCGATGGTCCTCGTGCCCAGTGAGGCTACGGTCGAGGCCCGCCTAAAATGGCAAGAATGCCCAACACAGTAAAATAGTCCACCGAGGCCGGGCACACAGCCTTTGGTTCCATGGGGTTTGGGATGGGGTTCCGGGGCCTGGGTGTCAAAATGGGTACAGCCTTTCGAGGGTCTCGTGGTGCCCATGGGAGACTACACGGTCGAGGCCCACCCTAAAATGGCAAGAAATGCCCAGGCGAATAGTCACCGACGCCGTGGCCTATAGCCTTTAGTCCATGGTCCTGGAAGGGGTCTGAGGCTCGTCTCGAAATGGGTCCAGTCTTTTCCATGGGCCTTGTCTGCCCAGAGGCTACGGTCGAGGCCTGCCTAAAATGGCAAGAACACCCAGCGACAAAGCGCGCGAAATTGTCGCCGAGGCCGGTGGGCTATAGCCTTTGGTCCGCGGGGGTTGGGGAGCGGGGTTCGGGGGCTCTGGGCATCGGAAATGGGTCCAGTCTTTTCGATAGGCCTGTTGTGCCCACTGGGAGACTACGGTCAGAGGCCTGCCCTAAAATGTGATGAAATACCCAGCGCGGCGAAATAGTCTCCAGGCCGGTGGGCTATAGCCTTTGGTCCGCTGGGTGGGGAGCGGGTCTGGGGCCTGCATCGGAAATGGGTCCAGTCTTTTCAAGGTCCTCGTGCCCATGGGAGGCGACGGTCAGAGGCCTGCCCTAAAATGGCATGAAATACCCAGCGGCGCAGTGCGGGAAATAGTCGCCAAGGCCAATGGGCTATAGCCTTTGGTCCGCTGGGGATGGGGAGGGGAGTCTGGGGCCCGGAAATGGCACTGCCTTTCGAGGGGTCCTCGTGCCCAGCTGAGGGTACAGAGGCCCCTAAAACAAGAAGAAATGCCCAGCAGCGCAGCTTATAAATAGTCGCCGAGGTCAGGGTCATCGCCTGGCTCCATGGAGGTCGGGGAGGGGGTCTGGGGCCTGGGCATCGGAAATGGCATTTTTGAGGGGCCTGTCCCTGTGGGAGGCTACGGTCTGAGCCCCACCCTAAAACCGCAAGAAATACCCAATGCACAAAGACGCGAAATAGTCGCCTAGGCCGGTGGGCTATAGCCCCACGGGTCAAGGGGATCTGGCTGGCGGCCAGAAATGGGTCTTGCCTTTCGAGGCCTTCCCTAAATGGGAGACTACGGTCAGAGGCCTTCCTAAAATGGCAAGAAATGCCCATGGCGCAGCTTATGAATAGTCGCCGAGGCCGGGCTATAGCCTCGTCCGGGGTTGGGAGGGGTCTGGGGCCTGGGCCGGAAATGGGTCTTGTCTTTCGAGGGGCCTCTGTGTCCAAGAGAGGCTACGGTCAGAGGCCTGCCCTAAAATGGCAAGAAATGCCCAGCAGCGCGGCTTGCGAAATAGTCGCCGAGGCCGGTAGGGTATAGCCTTTGGGCCGCGGGGGTTGGGGAGGGGGGTTCGGGGGCTCTGGGAGTCGGAAATGGGTCTTGTCTTTTCGAGGGGCCTCGTGTGTCCAGTAGGAGGCTACGGTCAGAGTACTGCCCTAAAATGGCAGGAATTGCCCAGCGGCGCAGCGCGCGAAATTGTCGCCGAGGCCGGTGGGCTATAGCCTTTGGTCCGCGGGGGTTGGGGAGGGGGTTTGGGGGCTCTGGGCGGCGGAAATGGGTCCAGTTTTTTCGAGGGTCCTCCTGTGCCCAGTGGGAGGCTCTGGTCAAAGCCCTGCCCTAAAATGGCATGAAATGCCCTGCGCAGCAAGGCTAAATAGTCGCCGAGGCCGTGGCTATAGCCTTTGGTCCGCGGGGATTGGGGAGCGGGGTTCTGGGGCTCTGGGCATCGGAAATGGGTCCAATTTTTTTGAGGGGCCTTGTGTGGCCAGTGGGAGGCTACGGTCAGAGGCCTACCTTAAAATGGGATGGAATGCCCAACAGCATAGTGCGAAATAGTCGCCGAGGCCGGTGCGCTATAGCCTTTGGTCCGCGGGGGTTGGGCAGGGGGTTCGGGGGCTCTGGGCGTCAGAAATGGGTCCAGCCTTTTCGAGGGTCCTCATGTGCCCAGTGGGAGACTACGGTCAGAGGCCTGCCCTAAAATGGCAAGAAATGCCCAGCGATGAAGCACGCGAAATAGTCGCCGAGGCCGGTGGGCTATAGCCTTTGGTCCTGGGAGGGGTCTGGGGCTCAAGGCCGGAAATGGGTCCATTTTCGAGGGTCCTCCGTGCCAGGGAGGTTCCATTCAAAGCCCTCTAAAATGGCATGAATGCCCGCGCAGCGAAATAGTCCCGACTGGGCTATAGCCTGTCCGCAGGTCTGGGGGTTCGAAGAGGCCTGCCATAAATGGAAAGACAGCCAGAGGCGGAATAGTCGCGAGGCCGATGAGCTATAGCCTTGGTCCGTGAGGGCAAGTCTGGGGCGTCCGAATGGGTACGCCTTTCGAGGGACCAGTCAGCTGAGGCTACGGCCGAGGCTCAAATGGCAAGAAATGCCCAATGAAGCCACAAATAGTCGAGCTGGGCTGGCCTTGGTCCGGGCTGGGAGGTATCGGCTCTAGGCCGGAAATGGGTCACAGCCTTTCGAGGGTCCTCGTGCCCAGCTGGAGACTACGGTCGAGGCCCGCTAAATGGCAAGAAATACCCCAGCGCGCAAAATAGTCGCCGAGTGGTGCAGCCTTGGTCCGGGGTTGGGAGGACCCGGGGCTCTAGGCCGGAAATGGATACAGCCTTCGAGGGTCCTCGCCCAGGGAGACTACGGTCGAGGCCCGCCCTAAAATGGCAAGAAATACCCAGCGCAATGAAATAGTCGCCGACCGGTGGGCTATAGCCTTGGTCCATGGGGTCAGAGGGGATCGCTCATCGAAATGGTCCATTTCGACGGGCCCCATGTGCAGTGGGAGGCTACGGACAGATGCCCTAAAGTGGCAAGACATACACAGAATGGAAATAGTCGGCCAATGAGCTATAGCCTTTGGTCCATGGGTCAGAGGGGGTCTTCGGAAATGGGTTCACATTTCAAGGGTCCCTGTGCCCATGGGAATCAGACTAAATGGCAAGAAATGCCCATGCAGCGATGAAATAATCACGAGGCGGGCTATACTGGTCCTGGGGTCGGAGGGTCTGAGCTCAAGGCCGAAATGGGTCCAGCCATTTCGATGGTCCTGGGGGATTACGGTCGAGCCTGTAAATGGCTGAATGCCCTACAACATGAATAGTCACGAGGTGGCCACCTGGTCCGCTGGGTCAATGGGGTTCCGGGCCTGGTCAAAATGGGTACAGCCGAGGGTCCCGTGTGCCTGGAGACTACGAGGCTCACCCTAAATGGCAAGAAATGCCCATGAATAGTCACCGACGTGGCTATAGCCTTTAGTCCATGGGGTTGGGAAGGGTCTGAGGCCTGGGGTTCAAATGGGTCCATTTTTCCAGGGCCTGTGCCCAAGGAGGCTACACGAGGCCTGCCCTAAATGGCAAGAAATACCCAGCACAAAGCACAAAAGTCGCCGAGGCCGGCTATAGCCTGGTCCGCGGGAGCGGGGTCTGGGGCTCATCGAAATGGGTCCAGTCTTTCGAGGGTCCTGTGTGCCTGGGAGACTACCGAGGCCTGCCCTAAAATGGCAAATGCCCATGCGAAATAGTCTCCACGCCTGGGCTAGCCTTTGTCCGGGGTTGGGAGTCTGGGCCTGCATCGAAATGGGTCCAGCCTTTCAAGGTCCTGTGCCCAATGGAGGCTACGGTCAGAGCCCCGCCCTAAAATGGCAAGAAATACCCAGAAGCTAAATAGTCGCCGGTGGGCCAGCCTTGGTCCGCTGGGGTCGGAGTCTGCTCAATCGAAATGGGTACATTCTTTCGAGGGGTCGTAGGGGGGAGACTACGTCGAGGCTGCCTAAATGGCAAGAAATGCCCAGCGCCACAAATAGTCGCCGAGGCCGGTGAGCTATAGCCTTTGGTCCTGGGGCGGGAGCGGGAGCCTGACGGGAAATGGGTCCAGCCATTCGAGGGTCCTCGTGTGCCCAGTGGGAGGCTACGGTCAGAGCCCTGCGCTAAAATGGCCAGAAATGCCCAGTGGGAGACTACAGTCAGAGGCCTGCCCTAAAATGGCAAGAAATATCCAGCGGCGAAGCGCGAGAAATAGTCGCCAACGCCGGTGGGCTATAGCCTTTGGTCCATGGGCTGGAGGGGGTTCGGGGCTCAGACCGGAAATGGGTCCACTTTCGAGGGCCTGTGCATGGGAGGCTACGGACACAGCGCCTAAATGGCAAGAAATGCCCAGCCCAAGACGCTAAATAGACTCAAGCTGGCCATAGCCCTTGGTCCACGTGGTCAAGAGGGGTTTGGGGCCTGGCATCGGAAATACAGTCATTTCGAGGGTCCTGTGTGCCTGGGAGACTACGGTCGAGGCTCCTAAATGACAAGATGCCCAATGCAAATACAACAGCACCGAGGCTGAGCCATAGCCTTGGTACGCTGGTCAGGGGTCTCCACGGGTGTCGGAAATGGCCATTTGAGGCCTGTGCCCAGGGAGGCTACGGTCGTGGGCCCCCTAAATGGCCAGAATACCCAGTGGGCAGACAAATAGTCGCCGAGGCCGGTGGCAGCCTTGGTCCCGGGGTCAGGGGGATCTGGGGTCGAAATGGTACTCGAGGGTCCCTGTGGTGCCCTGGGAGACTAATGAGGCCTCTAAATGGCAAGAAATGCCCAGAATAGTCACCGACGGTGGCCTATAGCCTTTAGTCCTCAGGGGGTCTGAGGCTGTCCGGAAATGGGTCCACTTTTCCAGGGCCTTGTGCCTGGGAGGCTACTAGAGGCCTGCCCTAAAATGGCAAGAAATGCGCAAAGCTGAAATAGTCCGAGGCTGGGCCTGGTCCATGGGGGGAGCGGTCTGGGGCCTGCATCGAAATGGGTCCAGTCTTTCGAGTGTGCCTGAGACTGAGGGCTGCCCTAAATGTTAAGAACACCCAGCGGCACAAATAGTCTCCACGGCTTGGTCCCATGGGGTCAGGGGGCACGGGCCTGGTCTGAAATGGCACAAATGGGTCCTCGTGTGCCCAATGGGAGGCTACGGTCGAGCCCCGCCCTAAATGGCAAGAAATACCAGAACACGCTGAAATAGTCCGAGGCGGGCCATAGCCTTGGTCCGCTGGGGTCAGAGGGGTCTGGGGTTCGGCCGGAAATGGGCACATTCTTTCGAGGGTCGTGCACCTGGGAGACTACGGTCAGAGGGCTGCCCTAAATGGCAATGAATGCAAGCCAAATAGGCCATGCCTTGGTCCATGGGGTTGGGGAGGGGTTCCGGCCTGGGTGTCGAAATGGGTACAGCCTTTTCGAGGGTCCCTGTGCCCAAGTGGGAGACTACGAGAGGCCTGCCTAAATGGCAAGAAATGCCCACCGGCGAATAGACACCGACCAAGGTGGCCTATAGCCTTTAGTCCATGGGGTTGGGAGGGGTCTGAGGCCTGGGTCTGAAATGGGTCCAGCCTTTCCAGGGCCTTGTCCCGGGAGGCTACGGTCGAGGCCTGCCCTAAAATGGCAAGAAATGCTTAGCTGCGCAAATAGTCGCCGAGGCCGGGCTATAGCCTGGTCCGTGGGGGGTCGGGGCTGGCCGGAAATCTGTCCAGCCTTTTCGAGGGCCTGTGTGCCATGGGAGGCACAGCCCGTCAAGAAGAAATGCCCAAAAAGCACGCCAGTTGCCTGGTTATAGATCCCGCCCTGGAGGGGGTTCGGGGACTGGCACCGGAATTGTGTCTAGTCTTTTTGAGTGGCCTCGTGTGCTCGTGAGCTACGGTCGAGGCCTGCCCTAAAAGGCAAGAAATTCCAACAACGCAAATAGTCTCCAAGCCGGTCTATAGCCTGGTCCGCTGGGGAGGGGTTCTGGGCCTGGGCCGGAAATGGCAGCCTTTTCGAGGGGCCCTGTCCTGGGAGGCTACGGTCGAGGCCTGCCCTAAATGGCAAGAAATACCCAAGAAGGCCAAATAGAGCGGGTGGGGCTATATCTGCTCCACGGGTCGAGGGGTCAGATTCTGGCATCGAAATTTATTTAGTATTTTGAGGCCCAGAGCTAGGCCTGCCAAGAAAAGAAAGGCCGATCCTGTACAATAGTCCGATCCATGGGGCTTGGGAAGGTGGTCTGGGGTTCCGGGCCGAAATGCGCAGCCTTTCGAGGGTCCCTGTGCCCATGGGAGGCTACGGTCGAGTAAATGGCAAGAAATGCCCATGCTGCCACATAAATTGTCACCGGGCCGTGGGCTATAGCCTGGTCCAGGGTTGGGAGGTCTGGGCCTGTCGAAATATGCCTTTTCGAGGGTCCTCGTGTCCAAGGAGGCTACGGCCGAAGGCTGCCCTAAATGACGAAATACCCAGCGCGCAGTGCATGAAATAGTAGCCGAGGCCGTGAGCTATAACCTTGGTCCGGGTGGGAGGGGAACTGCATCGGAAATGGGTCTAGTTTTTGAGGTGCTGGTGGAACCCACGGTCGAGGCCTGCCCTAAAAGGCAAGAAATGCTCCACGGCGATCACGCAAATAGTCTACGTCTGGGCTATCACCTTGGTCCGCTGAGGGGTTCGGTCGTGTCGAAATGGGCAGTATTTTGAGGGCCCTCGATGTCCATTGGGAGGTTACGGTGTGGCCTAAATGGCAAGAAATGTCCCACGGCGAGCACGTGAAATAGTCGGTGGGCTATAGCCTTGGTCCCAGGAGAGACTCGCATCGGATGGGTCTAGTCTGAGGGGCCTGGTGCTCATGGGAACCCACGGTCGAGGCCCCGCCTTGTGGGAAGACCCAAGATCCACACAAATTGTCGCCGAGGCCTGGTCTATAGCCTTGGTCCGGGGTTGGGAGGGGTCTGGGCTTCGAAATGGGCAGACCGAGGGTCCTCATGCCCCAGTGGGAGGCTACGGTCAAGCCCGCCCTAAATGGCAAGAAATGCCCAGCAGCGAAAATGTCGTGGAGGCTGGGCTAGGCCTGCTCGGGGGTCAGTGGGTCTGGGGCTCAGGCATCGAAATGGGCACCGTCTTCAAGGGGCCTCGTGACCATGAGGACGAGGCCCGCCTAAAAGGGAAGAAATCACAACAAGGCGAAATTATCGAGGCCATTGGGCTATAGCCTTTTCCGGGGCTGGGGTTCTGGGCTCTAGGCCGGAAATGGGTCTAGTCTATCGAGGCCTCGTCAGGACTACGGTAGGCGCCTAAATGGCAAGAAATGCCAGCGCATGAAGTCAGTGGGCTATAGCCTGGTCCGCAGGGTCAGAGGTGTCTGGGACTCGGCATCGAAAATGGGTCTAGTCTTTGACGGGCCTCGTGCTCGAACCTCTGAGGCCCCTAAAAAGAAGAATGCCATGCGCCACAATAGTGTCGAGCTGTTATAGCCTTGGTCCGGGTTGGGGTGGGGGTTCGAGCATCGAAATGGGCCTTTTCGATGGTCCTGTGTGCCCGGGAGGCTACACGAGGCCTCTAAGGGGAAAATGCTCGAAGCAGTAATACGAGGCTATTTCAGTCCTGGGGCTGGGAGGGGGTTCGGGCTGACGAGGAAATGGGTACCATCTTTCAGGGTCCGTGCCTGTGGAGGCTACGGTCGAGGCACCCTAAAATGGCAAGAAATATCGCCAGCCGAAATAGCCGAGGCGGTGGGCCTTGTCCACGGGGGGTTGGGAGGTCTGGGACTCAGGCATCAAATGGGTCCACTTTCGGGCCTCGGTGCGTGAGTTCACGGTCGACACTAAATGGCAAGAAATGCCTAGCACGAGCCGCCAAATATCGCCGTGGCGCCCCTTTGGCCCGGGTGAGGGGTCTGGGACCTGATCAAAATGGGTCCACTTTGGGGCCTGTGATCAGTGGGAGCCCACGGTGAGGGCTGCCCTAAAAGGCAAGAATGCCTGCAGCGCGCCGAAATGAGGCCTGCCAGCGTCTGGGTGAGGGGTCTGGGATCAAATGGGTCATATTTTGAGGTGCAGAGCTGGGAGGCTACGTCGAGGCCCTAAAATGGCAAGAAATACCCAAAGTGCACAAATAGTCAGAATGATTTTTCGAGGGTCTCATCGGCAGGTACAGAGGATTACCCCAAATGTCAAGAAATGTCCGGCGGAGCGCCACAAATTGTCGCCACGCTGCATATAGCATTTGGTCCGGGGTTGAGGGGCCTGAATGGCAGGCTGAGTTCAGAAGCCATGAGGTTACGGTCAGCTGCTCAAATGACAAGAATGCCCCGCGGCGCAACGCATGAATCCGAGGCTGGGCATAGCCCCGGGCCAGGTCAGAGGCCCACCGGCCGAATATTTCACTACACGCTAGGTATTTCTTGCCATCTTAGGCAGCCTCTGACCGTAGCCTCCCACCCACACAAGGACAAAAGATGGTACCCATTTCCCACGCCCAGCCCCGAACTCCCCCAATCCCCACGGACCAAAGGCTATAGCCCACGGCCTCAGGATATTTCACCGCATCATGGTATTTTAGGTTCACCGAGCCTCCCACTGGCAAGGACCATCGAAAAGATTACCCATTCCGATGCCCACAGCCCCGAACCACCCAACCCGGACCAAAGGCTATAGCCCACCGGCTCAGACATATTTCACACGGCTGGGAATTTCTTGCCTTTTTAGGCAGGCCTGACTAGCCTCCCAGCACACGAGGCCCTGAAAAGACTAGACCCATTTCGACACCCAGTCCCGAACACCCTCCCCAACCTCGGACCAAAGGCTATAGCCCACCGGCCTCGACATCATGCACTGCCAGGCATTTCTTGCCATCTTAGGCAGGCCTCGTAGCCTCCCACTGGGAACACGAGGCCCCTCGAAAAGACTAGACCCATTTCCGACAACCAGAGCCCCCGAACCCCCCCCCACCCCTCAAAAGACGCTATAGCCCAATGGCCTGGACACTCTTGGCTGCGCCAGGCATTTCTTATTTGGGCAGGCTCAGAGCCTCCCATCACACGAGGACCCTCAAAAGACTGACTCCGACCCAGAGCCCCAACCTCTCCCAACCTCGGACCAAAGGCTATAGGCCACCGCCTCGACATTTCAAGGCTGCATCACAGGCATTTCTTCCCATTTATGTGCCTCGACCGTAGCCTCCGGTCACACGAGGTCCCTGGAAAAGACTGGACCCATTTCCTACGCCCTGAGCCCCCCAACCCCCACCCCCACCCCATGGACCAAAGGCTATAGCCCACCGATTTCATCACGCCATATTTTGCCATTTTAGGGCAGGCCTCAGATCGTAGGTTCCCACTGAGCACACGACGCCCTGTAAAAAGACTAGACCAATTTTTGATGCCCAGAGTCCCCAACACCCCTCCCCAACCCTGCGGACCAAAGGATATAGCCCACCAGCCTCATGACTATTTCGGCCGGCCACTGGCATTTCTTGCCATTTTAGTGGCCTCGATCAGTAGCCTCCCAGGCACACGAGGCCCCTTGAAAAGACTACCCATTTCCGATGCCTGAGCCCCGAACCCCAACCCCCAACCGCCAAGGACCAAAGGCTATAGCCCACCGCTCAGCATTATTTCACGGCTGCACTGGGTATTTTGCCATTTTAGCGTAGGCGCCTGACCGTAGCCTCCCACTGGGCACACGAGGACCCTCAAATGATCAGACCCATTTCCGACCCAGAGCCCCGAACCCCAACTCCCCAACCTCGGACCAAAGGCTATAGGCCACCGGCCTCATGACTATTTGCACGCATCACTGGCATTTCTTCCTTTTAGGCAGGCCTGACCGTAGCCTCCCACGGGGCACACGAGACCCTCGAAAAGACTGACCCATTTCCGAGCCCGAACCCCACCCCAACCCCGGACTGGCTATAGCCCACCGGGCTCAGAGACTATTTCATGATGCGCCATTGGCATTTCTTGCCATTTTAGGGCAGGCCTCTGAGCGTAGCCTCGCACTGGGCACCCGAGGACCCTCGAAAAGACTGTACCCATTTCTGACGCCCAGAGCCCCCGAACCCCCCTCCCCAACCCCTGCGGACCAAAGGCTATAGCCCACCGGCCTCGTCGACTATTTCACGCGCTGCGCCGCTGGACATTTCTTGCCATTTTAGGGCAGGCTTCTGACTGTAGCCTGCCACCTGGCACACGAGGACCCTCGAAAAGGATGTACCCATTTCCGACACCCGAGCTCGAACCCTCCCCAACCCCCACGGACCAAAGGCTATAGCCCACGGGCTCAGACATTTTCGCGATGCGCCTGTGGAGGATTTCTTTTTTTAGGCAGGCCTGACCGTAGTTTCCCACCGAGCACACGAGCCCTCAAAAGACTAGACCCATTTCCGATGCCCAGATTCCCCGAACCACCTCCCAACCCATGGACCAAAGAGCCCATCACCCCGACATTTATGCATACCGGGCATTTCCACTTACAGGCCTCGACGTAGCCTCCCACACGAGGACCCTCAAAAGACTTACCCATTTCCGACGCCTGAGCCCCAAACCCCTCCCCAACCCTCGGGACTAAATCCTATAGCCACCTCTATTATTATTTCACGCACGGTATTTCTCATTTTAGGGTAGGCTGACCAGCCTCCCACGCACACGAGGACCCTCAAAAGACTGTACATTTCCGACCACCTGAGCCCCGAACCCCCTTCCCAACCTCGGACCAAAGGCTATAGCCCACTCGCGACAAATTATGCACAGGGCATTTCTTTTTACTGGCATGCCTCTGACCGTAGCCTCCCATCCACACACGAGACCTCAAAAGACTGTACCCATTTCGACGCCTGAGCCCCGAACCCTCTCCCAACCTCATGGACCAATAGCTATAGCCCTCCTGCCTGAGCTACTATTTCAGCTGCGCCATGGTATTTCTCATCATTTAGAGCAGGCCTCGACCGTAGCCTCCCACCGGTCACACGAGGACCCTCGAAAAGACTGTACTCATTTCACGCCTGAGCCCCGGCAACCTTCCCCAACCCCGGACCAAAGGCTATAGCCCACCGATCGGACACTATTTGCGCGCCGTGGGCGATTTCTTGTCTTTTAGGCAGGCCACCGTAGGCTCCCACCGAGCACACGAGACCCCTCAAAAATACTAAACAAATTTCCGATGCCCAGAATCCCCAACCCCCCTCCCCAACCCCCGTGGAACAAATGCTATAGCCCACCGGCCCCGGCGAGTATTTCGCTGCGCCGGGCATTTCTTGCCATTTTAGGCAGGCCTCGACCGTAGCCTCCCATCGGGCGATGAGGCCCTCAAAAGACTGTACCCATTTCGACACCCAGCCCCGAACCCCACCCCAACCCCTCATGACCAAAAGCTATAGACCGCCTACTATTTCACGCTGCAAGTATTTGCCCTTTTAGGGCAGGCCTGACCGTAGCCTCCCACCGGTCACACGAGGACCCTCGAAAAGACTACCCATTTCCGACACCCAGGCCTCGAACCCCCTCCCAACCCCTCATGACCACAGCCCACACCTCACACTATTTCGCTGCGCTGCTGGGTATTTCTCATTTAGGGTAGGCCTCTCACCGTAGCCTCCCACTGGGAGCATGAGGCCCCTCGAAAAGACTGTACCCATTTCCGACACCGAGAGCCCCCCAACCCCCCTCCCCAACCCCCGCGGACCAAAGGCTATAGCCCACCGGCCTCGGGGCATCCCAGTATTTCTTGCCATTTTAGGGTAGCCTCTGACCGTAGCCTCCCATCGGGCACACGAGGACCCTCAAAAGACTGTACCCATTTCGACACCCAACCCCGAACCCTCCCAACCCCCGGACCAAAGGTTATAGCCCACCGGCCATGATTATTTCGTATGCTGCTGGGTATTTTTTAGGGCAGCTCCCCAGAGCCTGACTCACCGAGAGCCCTCCCCCCCCCCCCCCCCTCAACAACCCCACGGACCAAAGGCTATAGCCCACCTCGGTTATTTCATCGCACACTGAGTATTTCTTGCCATTTTAGGTAGCCTCACCGTAGCCTCCCATCGGGCACACGAGGACCCTCAAAGATCAGACCCATTTCCCCGACTAACCCCAAACCCCCAACCCCATGACCCAAAGGTTATAGCCTGGCCTCGACTATTTCACTGCATCACTGGGCATTTCTTTAGACAGGCCTCGATCAGCCTCCCACCGTCACACGAGGCCCTCAAAAGACTGTACCATTGGATACCCAGAGCCCCGAACCCCACTCCCCAAACCCCACGGACCAAACGCTATAGCCCACCGCGACTATTATTTCACGCGCTGCATACTGGTATTTCTCATTATTTTAGGCAGGCTCTGACCGTAGCCTCCCACTACACATGAGGACCCTCAAAAGACTGCACCCATTTCATGCCCATCCCCGAACCCCTACCCCAACCCCCACGGACCAATGGCTATAGCCCACTGTGCCTCGGAGATTTCTGCGCCGTGAGAGATTTCTTGTTTTAGGGCAGGCCTCAGATCAGGCCTCATTGAGCACGAGGCCACTCAAAAACTATACAGATTTCTGATGCCCAGAGTCCCGAACCCCACAACCCCTGGAACAGACGCTATAGCCCACCGCCTACGACTATTTCTGCACAAGGCCGCTAGGTATTTCCATTTTAGGGCAGGCTGACTGCTGCCTCCCATCGCACATGAGGACCCTCGAAAAGGCTGTACCCATTTCCGCCCAGAGCCCCGAACCCCTCCCCAACCCCTCGGACCAAAGGCTATCAGAGCCCACGCCCCTGACTATTTCACTGCTGGTATTTCTCGTCATTTTAGGGCAGCCTGATCAGTAGCCTCCCACCGGGCACACGAGGACCCTCGAAAAGACTGACCCATTTCCGATGACCAGAGCCCCGAACCCCTCCCAACCTCGGACCAGTTATAGCCCACTGCCTGGCGACTATTTCACGCTGCACTGGGCATTTCTTGCCTTTAGACAGCCCTGCAGCCTCCCACCGGTCACACGAGGCCCTTCAACAAGATCACCCATGTTCGATGCCCAGAGCCTCGAACCCCTACCCCAACCCCACGGACCAAAGGCTATAGCCCACCAGCCTCGATTATTTCACGCACGGCTGGTATTTCGTTATTTTAGGCGTGCTCGATCAGTAGCCTCCCAGGGCACACGAGGACCCTCAAAAGACTGTACCCATTTCCATGCCTGAGCCCCGAACCCTCCCAACCCCCAAGGACCAAAGGCTATAGCCCACCGCCTCTGACTATTTCCTCACACCGCATTTCACCTTTTAGGCAGCCTCGACCGTAGCCTCACACGGTCACACGAGGCCCTCAAAAGACTGCACCCATTTCCATGCCCAGATCCCGAACCCCTACCCAACCCCCACAAAATGGCTATAGCCCACCGCTCGGAGACTATTTCACGCTGGGAGAGATTTCTTGCCTTTTAGGTTTGATCAGAGCCCCCATTGAGCACACGAGGCCACTCAAAAACTATACAGATTTCGCCCTGAGTCCCCGAACCCCACCAACCCCTGTGGAATGACGCTATAGCCCACCGCCTCGACTATTTCTGCACACGCTAGGTATTTCTTGCCATTTTAGGGCTTGACCGGCCTCCCACTGGGCACACGAGGACCCTAGGCACCCATTTCGACGCCCAGATCCCCGAACCCCTCCCAACCCCCGGGACCAAAGCAGAGCCCACCCCGGCGACTATTTCACGCGGCCAGGGTATTTTCGTCATTTTAGGGCAGGCTCGACCGTAGCCTCCCACTCACACGAGGACCTCGAAAAGACTCAGACCCATTTCACCCGAGCCCCGAACCCCCCAACCCTCATGGACCAACGGTTATAGCCCACCGCTCTACGACTATTTCACAGGCCGCATCATGGCATTTCTTGCTTTAGATGTGGCCTCGATCACCTCCCACGGTCACACGAGGCCCTTCAAACAAGATCGACATTCGATGCCTGCAGCCCTCGAACCCCCACCCAACCCCCACGGACCAAAGGCAATAGCCCATGTGGCTGAGACTATTTCGCCACTGGGACATTTCTTTGCTTAGGGCCCTGACAGAGGCTCCCACGAGCACACGAGGCCATTCAAAAGACTAGACCATTTCCGATGCCCAGTCCCCGAACCCCTCCCAACCCCTGGAATGTGCTATAGCCCACCTCATGATTATTTCCTGGTCACTGGGCGCTTCTGCAGAGGCTCTGCCTCTCCATCGGGCACACGAGGACCCTCAAAAGACTGTATCCATTTCACACCTGAGCCCTCGAACCCCCTCCCCAACCCCCGTGGACAAAAGGCTATAGCCCACCCTCGGCGACTATTTCACGCGGCCACTGGTATTTTCATTTTAGGGCACTCTGACCGTAGCCTCTGGGCACACGAGGACCCTCAAAAGACGTACCCATTTCCGACACCCCCGAACCCCTCCCTAACCCCCATGGACCAAAGGCTAGCCAACCGCCTCTGACTATTTCATGCATTTGCATTTGCCATTTTTGTAGGCACCGTAGCCTCCCACTGGGCACGAGGACCCTCGAAAAGACTGACCCATTTCACACGCCCCAGCCCCGAACCCCTCCCAACCCCTACGGACCAAAGGCTATCCCACCCCTGACTATTTCATGCGCCAGGGCATTTCTTGCCATTTTAGGCCTCACTGTAGTCTCCCATTGGGCACACGAGGACCTCGAAAAGACTGTACCATTTCAACGCCAGCTCCCGAACCCCTCCCAACCCCTCAAGGACCAGAATAGCCAACCGCGCGACTATTTCAAGGCCGCTTGGCATTTCTTGCCATTTTGGTAGGCCTCGACCGTGGCCTCCCACTGGGCACACAAGGCCCTCAAAAGACTGAACTATTTTGGACGCAGAGCCCCAACCCCTCCCAACCCCTCGGACCAAAGGCTATAGCCCACCGCTCGGAGACTATTTCGCTGCCGGGTGCATTTCTTTTTTTTAGGCATGCTTCTGACCGTAGCTCCCATAGAGCACACGAGGCCCCTAAAAGATTGGATCCATTGATGCCCAGAGCCCCGAACCCCATCCCCAACCCTCATGGACCAAAGGCTATAGCCCACCCGGCGATTTTTTCACATGCGCGTCATGGGCATTTCTGCCATTTTGGGCAGGCTCAGCAGCCTCCCAATGGGCACACGAGCAACTCAAAAGACTGTACCCATTTCCCACCAAAGCCCCTCAACCCCTCCCAACCCCCATGGACCAAAGGATATAGCCCACTAGCCTCGGACTATTTCACACGCTGGCATTTCTTGCCATTTTAGAAGCCTGACAGAACCTCCCACTGCACACGAGGACCTCAAGAATGATTTGACGCCAACCCCCGAACCCCTCCCCAACCCCATGGACCAAAGGCTATAGCCCACACCTCGACGATTATTTCACATAGGGCATTTCCATTTTAGAGGCTCCCGTAGCCTCCCACTAGGCACAGGAACCTCAAAAGACTGTACCCATTTCGACACCAGAGCCCCAAACCTCCCAACCCCCGGACCAAAGGCTATAGCCCACCGGCCTCGGGGATTATTTATGTGCTGCGCCATGAGCATTTCTTGCCATTTTAGGGCATGCCTCAATCGTAGCCTCCCATTGGACACGAGGACCCTCGAAAAGACTGCATCCATTTCCGGCACAGAGCCCCAACCCTCCCAACCCCACGGACCAAAGGCCATAGCCCACCGCCTCGGTCACTTTTTCGCTGCTGCCATTTCTTGCCATTTTGGTAGGCCTCACCGTAGCCTCCCACTAGGCACACGAGGACCCTCGAAAAGACTGTACCCATTTCTGATACCCAGAACCCCCGAACGCCCCTCACCAACCCCCCCGGACCAAAGGCAAAATCCCACCGCCTCGACTCTTTCCGGGCGCGCTCATTGGACATTTCTTGCCATTTTAGGGCAGCCTCTGACCGTAGCCTCCCACACAAGAGGTCCCTGAAGATGAATGTACCCATTTCCGACGCCAGAGCCCCGAACCCCTCCCAACCCCGGACCAAAGGCCATAGCCCACCGCCTCATGACTATTTTATGCGCGCTACATTTCTTGCCATTTTGGGGCAGGCCTCTGACCGTAGTCTCCCACTGGGCACACGAGGACCCTCGAAAAGACTGTACACATTTCTGACTCCTGAGCCCCGAACCCCTCCCCAACCTCATGGACCAAAGGCTATAGCCCACCCTCGGCGACTATTTGAGCTACATCGCTAGGCATTTCTTGCCATTTTAGACCAATGTAGCCTCCCACTGGGTACACGAGGCCCTCGAAAAGACTGACCCATTTCACGCCTGAGCCCCGAACCCCTCCCCAACCCCCTCGGACCAAAGGCTATAGACCACCGCCTCGACTATTCGAGCGCCACAGGATATTTCTTGCCATTTTAGGGTAAGCCTCTGACCGTAGCCTCCCATCACATAAGGCCCTCAAAAGACTGGACCCATTTCCATGCCCAGAGCCCCGAACCCTCCCAACCTCGCGGGACCAAAGGCTATAGACCACCGCCCCATGATTATTCGAGCGCCACGCCGCAGGATATTTCTTGCCATTTTAGGGTAAGCCTCATACCGTAGCCTCCCACCACATAAGGCCCCTCGAAAAGACTGGATCCATTTCCACGCCCAGAGCCCCCGAACCCCATCCCCAACCCCATGACCAAAGGCTATAGCCCACCGATGGATTATTTCCAAGGCAGCTGCATTTCTGCCATTTTAGGGCCTCTGACCGGCCTCCCACTGGGCACACGAGGACCCTCGAAAAGACTGTACTCCGCCACCTGAGCCCCGAACCCCCTCCCCAACCTCAGACTAAAGGCTATAGCTCACCGGCCTATGAATATTTCGCTCACACGGCATTTCTTGCCATTTTAGGGCAGGCCACTGACTGTAGCCTTCCACTGGGCACACGAGGACCCTCGAAAATACTGGACCCATTTCCAATTCCCCGAGCGCCCGAACCCCCCTACCCAACCCCCGCGGACCAAAGGCTATGGCCCACCGGCCTCTGTGACTATTTCTCGCGCTGCACCGCTGGGCATTTCTTGCCATTTTAGGGCAGGCCTCTGATCGTAACCTCCAACTGGGCACATGAGGCTCCTCGAAAAGGCTGGACCCATTTCTGACGCCCAGAGCCCCTGAACCTCCCTCTCCAACCCCCGCGGACCAAGGCTATGGCCCGCTGGGCATTTCTTGCTATTTTAGGGCAGGGCTCTGACCGTAGCCTCCCACTGTGCACACGAGGACTCTCGAAAAGACTGTACCCATTTCCGCCACCCAGAGCCCCCGAACCCCCCTCCCTTACCCCCGCAGACCAAAGGCTATAGCTCACCGGCCTCGGCGAATATTTCGCTCGCTGCGCCGCGGGGCATTTGATAGGTTATAAATAGTCATATTATATTTTGTTTAATTCCCTCATATTTTGATTGATCTTGTGCTAATTTGTGGAAATTATGTTTGATTTGATTTAGGAGATGAAACATGGAGATTATGATGAAATTTGGACAAAAAGGGCTTTATTTGGGCTTTGCAAACGTGGCCCGACCATTGGCTTGAGAGAGACAGTTTCCTAGCATTAAGAGAAGAAGAAACCAAGAGGAAAAAGAAAAGCTAGCAAAAAGGAAACAAAAAGCAAGCATTATAAAAGAAAAAAAAACGTGAGAAAGAGACAAGACACAAGTCAAGACGGAAGAAAAGAGAGCTGGACGTGAGGAAGAGAAACAAACGTGCAATTCTTTTCTTCTCAAACAACTTTGTTTCCTTTGACCACCATGAGTGGCTAAGGTTTTAATTCCAGTCCAAGGGTAAATCAATTCCGGTTGTAATTTTGTGAGGCTTTGAACTTAACAAGAATTTCTTCAATCCAAGTAATTTTTATTTTCTTGTTCTTATTTTCTATGAATTATTTATATTGATTGAGTTGACGCCTTAATTCAATATTTATTTTCATCGCTAGTCGTGAGTTTGTGATCCGTAATTGTCATGAATCACTAAACTGAGTAGCAAGGAGTTGGCTCATGTGTGTATATTGATGGCCACAATTACATAGCTTGCATGATAGGCTCTAGGAAATAAAATACAAATTGATTAAGTTGGAATAATTTGAATTAATTGATCTTGTTTTAGTCATTCTCACTATTCTTAATGCCATCACTTAATTTGATATGGAACCATGATGCCCAAATTAAATTAGTGATAAGTTTGGATTGAGAGATTGTTTGAGTTCATTATATTAGAGAATAATTGCTTTCCGCAAGATTTCATTAAGTAGACTAAGTTCTGGATTGAGTTATTTATATTTTTGCCTATGATCAAAATTGCAATTGACGGAATTCACACCCTTGACTGGAAGTTTGGTAAGATTGATCTTTGTTTGTTTAATTTTAAAATCTTGTTTAATTTTATTTTATTTTATTTTAATTTAATTTCGTTAAAGAAAACAATTTGAAAATTCAGAACCGGATAATCGATACCCACAACCGCTAGCTGCTTGTTGTCCGTAACCGAGAAGACTAACATCCGGCTTCCGCTTCCTTTATCCGGATTAGCCGGATACCTCCGTAATTGTTACTACCAAGAATCGGCTTACCGGTTTCACTATCCGTTAGCCGAATAGGTTCCGTAAAGCTTACAACCCGAACCGACTCATCCGCTTTCTCTCATCCGCCAGCCAAAATACTTCCAATCGCACACCAGATTCGGTCTTCCGTTCTTCTAACCGGTAGCCGAAAACTCCGTAATCACATTAGTCACAACCGGTTCCACCGGATTTCACGAATCGGTTGACCGAATTAGCTCCAGAACTAAACCAATCACAAACGGCTTATCCGTTTCCCTAACCGGTTTACAAAATTCGGTTATCCGTTTGTATGGCGTAAACTTTGCAAAATCTGGTTTTCTGGGAAATTAATTTTGTTTTAAACTTTGAGAAATTAAATAGTTCTCTTTGGGATTTGACCTGGTTCCATTATTTCTACAAATTAGTTTTGGCAATCAAGATTTATTTTGAAGGGCTCACAACTCAGACCATTTTAGGGCGTGCCACCACTATAGCCTCCCACTGGGCACACGAGGACCCTCGAAAATACTGGACCCATTTCCGATGCCCCGAGCGCCCGAACCCCCCTCCCCAACCCCTGACCAGCATTATAGCCCACCGGCCTCGGGTTATTTCACACACACTGGCAATTCTTGCCATTTTAGGGCAGGCCTCGATCAGAATCCTCCAACTGGGAACATGAGGCCCCTCGAAAAGACTGGACCCATTTCCGACACCTGAGCCCCCGAACCTCCCTCCCAACCCCGCTGGACAAAGGCTATGGCCCACCGCCTTGACTATTTCTCGCACTCACTGGGCATTTCTTGCTATTTTAGGGCAGGGCTCTGACCGTAGCCTCCCACTGTGCACACGAGGACCCTCGAAAAGACTGTACCCATTTCCGACACCCAGAGCCCCCCCAACCCCCCCCCCCCACCCCCCCCCACCAAAAGCAAAAACCCACCGGGCGCATGATTATTTCTCGCCGCTTGGTATTTCTTGCCATTTTAGGACAGGCCTCTGACCGTAGTCTCCCGCTGGGCATACGAGGACCCTCGAAAAGACTGTACCCATTTCCTACGGCCAGAGCCCCCGAACCCCCTGCCCAATCCCCGCAGACCAATGGCTATAGCCCACCGGCCTCGGCGAATATTTCGCGCGCTTCGCCGCAGGGCATTTCTTGCCATTTTAGGGCAGGCCACTGACCGTAGCCTCCCACCGGGTACACGAGGACCCTCGAAAAGACTGGACCCATTTCCGATGCCCCGAGCCCCCGAAACCCCCTCCCCAACCCCCACGGACCAAAAGCTATAGCCCACCGCCGGCTGTTATTTCACAAGGCCACTGGCATTTCCTGGTATTATAGGGCATGCCTCTGACCGTAACCTCGAACTGGGCACATGAGGCCCCTCGAAAAGACTGGACCCATTTCCGACGCCCAAAGCCCCTGAACCTCCCTCCCCAACCCCCGCGGACCAAGGCTATGGCCCACCGGCCGCTGTGACTATTTCTCGCGCTGCACCGCTGGGCATTTCTTGTCATTTTAGGGCAGGCCTCTGATCGTAACCTCTACCTGGGCACACGAGGACCCTCGAAAAGACTGTACCCATTTCCGACGCCCAGAGCCCCCGAACCCCCTCCCAACCCTCATGGACCAAAGGCTATAGTCTGACGGCCCTACGACTTATTCGGGGCGCTACTGGTATTTCTTGCCATTTTAGGTCAAGCCTCTTACCGTAGCCTCCCACTGGGCACATAAGGCTCCTCGAAAAGACTGGACCCATTTCTGACGCCCAGAGCCCCCGAACCCCCCTCCCCAACGGTATCGGCGACTATTTCACAAGACCGCTGGCATTCTCGCCATTTTGTATGTGCCTCTGACCGTAACCTCCCACTGGGCACACGAGGACCCTCGAAAAGACTGGATTAATTTCTGACTCCCACTGTACCCATTTCCGCCACCCAGAGCCCCCGAACCCCCCTCCCCAACCCCCGCAGACCAAAGGCTATAGCTCACCGGCCTCGGCGAATATTTCGCTCGCTGCGCCGCGGGGCATTTCTTGGCTTTTAGGGCAGGCCACTGACCGTAGCCTCCCACTGGGCACACGAGGACCCTCGAAAATACTGGACCCATTTCCGATGCCCCGGGCGCCCGAACCTCCCTCCCCAACCCCCGCGGACCAAGGCTATGGCCCACCGGCCTCTGTGACTATTTCTCGCGCTGCACCGCTGGCAATTTCTTGCCATTTTAGGGCAGGCCTCTGATCGTAACCTCTACCTGGGCACACGAGGACCCTCGAAAAGACTGTACCCATTTCCGACACCCAGAGCCCCCGAACCCCCCTCCCCAACCCCCGCAGACCAAAGGCTATAGCCCACCGCTGCGGCGACTTATTTCGCTCACCGCTTGGCATTTCTTGACATTTTAGGACAGGCCTCTGACCGTAGTCTCCCGCTGGGCATAAGAGGACCATTGAAATGACTGTCCTCCACGGCCAGCCCCCTAATCCCGCCCAGCATCAAAGGCTATAGCCCACCGCCTCGGCTGAATATTTCAAGGCTGTCAAGGGCATTTCTGTTATTTTAGGCAGGCCTCTGACCGTAGCCTCCCACTGGGCACACGAGGACCCTCGCAAAGACTGGACCCATTTCCGATGCCCCGTGCCCCCATAACCCCCCTCCCTAACCCCCGCGGGCCAAAGGCTAAAGCCCACCAGCCACGACGACTATTTCACGCACTGCGCCGCTGGGCTTTTCTTGCCATTTTAGGGTAGACCTCTGACCATAGCCTCCAACTGGGCACATGAGGCCCCTTGAAAAAGACTGGACCCATTTCCGACGCCCCTAGCCCTGTAACCTCCCTCCCAACCCCTCATGGACTAACGCTTATAGCCCACCGCCTCATGAATATTTCAAGGCACTGGTATTGGTTTTTTCCATTTTAGGGCAGGCCTCTGACCGTAGCCTCCCACTGGGCACATGAGGCCCCTCGAAAAGAATGGACCCATTTTCGACGCCTGTGAGCCCCCAACCCCTCCCAACCCTCATGGACCATAGCCCACCGCCCTGACTATTTCGCTTACTCACTGAATTTCTTGCCATTTTAGTGCCTCGACCGTAGCCACTCACTGGGCACACAATGACCCTCTAAAAGACTATACATATTTCCTACGCCCAGAGCTCCCGAACCACCCTCTCCAAACCCTCATGATCAGTAAAGGCTATGGCCCACCGTCTGGGCCGATTATTTCTGTGGCCAGCAGGGCATTTCTTGCATTTTAGGGTAGGCCTCTGTCCGTAACCTCCAACTGGGCACACGAGGACCCTCGAAAAGACTGGACGCATTTTCGAAGGCCAGAGCCCCCGAACCACCCTCCGCAACCCCCGCGGACCAAAGGCTATAGCCCACCAAATGTTACTATTTTCATGCCACTGTGCATTTCTTGCCATTTTAGGGCAGGCCTCTGACCGTAGTCTCCCACTGGGCACACGAGAACCCTCGAAGAGACTGCACCCATTTCAGAGGCCGAAAGCCCCCGAACCCCCCTCCCCAACCCCCGCGGACCAAAGGCTATATCCCACCAGTCTCGTCGACTATTTCGTGCGCTGCGCCGCTGGGCATTTCTCACCATTTTAGGGCAGGCCTCTGACCGTGGCCTCCCACTGGGCACGCGAGGACCCTCGAAAAGACTGTACCCATTTCGGACGCCCAGAGCCCCTAAACCTCCCTCCCCAACCTCATGGACTATAGGCTATGGCCCACCGGCCTCGGTGACTATTTCCCGCGTTGCGCCGCTGGGCATTTCTTGCCATTTTAGGGCAGGCCTCTGACCGTAGCCTCCCACTAGGCACACGAGGTCCCTCGAAATGGCTGTACCCATTTCCGATTCCCAGAGCCCCCGAACCCCCCTCCCCAACCCCCGCAGACCAAAGGCTATAGCCCACCGGTGTCGGCGACTATTTCTCGCGCATCGCCGCTTGGTATTTCTTGCCATTTTAGGGCAAGCCTCTGACCGTAGTCTCCCACTGGGCACACGAGGACCCTCGAAAAGACTGGAACCATTTTCAACGCCCAGAGCCCCCGAAACCCCCTCCCCAACCCTCATGACCAAAGGTCAGAGCCCACCGCCTGACTATTTCATGCGCTGCACTGGTATTTCTTGCCATTTTAGGGCAGGCCTCTGACCGTAGCCTCCCAATAGGCACACGAGGTCCCTCGAAATGGCTGTACCCATTTCCGACACCAAGAGCCCCGGAAGCCCCCTCGCCAACCCCGCAGACCAAAGGTCAGAGCCCACCTGCCATGACTATTTCTGCTACCGAACCACTGGTATTTCTTGCCATTTTAGGGCAGGC
This sequence comes from Citropsis articulata, assembly GCA_030449925.1. Classification (NCBI taxonomy): domain Eukaryota; kingdom Viridiplantae; phylum Streptophyta; class Magnoliopsida; order Sapindales; family Rutaceae; genus Citropsis; species Citropsis articulata. The sequence goes on along the minus strand of JASUUH010000229.1, from coordinate 222,948 downwards.
CTCTGACCAGTAGCCTCCCACTAGGCACATGAGGTACCTCGATATGGCTGTACCCATTTCCTACACCTAGAGCCCCGGAAGCCCCCTCCCAACCCCCGCAGACCAGTGTCAGAGCCCACCTGCCTTGGTGACTATTTCTGCATACCGAGTCACTGGGTATTTCTTGCCATTTTAGGGTAGGCCTCTGACCGTAGTCTCCCATCATGACGAGGACCCTCAAAAGAATGGATCCATTTCTGACCCCTGTAACCCCGAACCCCTTCCCAACCCCGTGGATCAAGGCTATATAGCCCACCTGCTTGGTGACTATTTCATGCTGTTCGTCACTGGCATTTCTTGCCATTTTAGTGTGTCCTCGCTCAGAGTCTCCCATCTGGCACACAAGAACCCTCGGAAATACTGGACCCATTTCCGACGTCCAGAGCCCCAAAACCCCTCCCTAACCCTCATGGACAAAGGCTAAAGCCCACCAGCCACGACATTATTTCACGACTGCACTGGCTTTTCTTGCCATTTTAGGAAGGCCTCGACCGTAGCCTCCAACTGCACATGAGGCCCCTTGAAAAAGACTGGACCCATTTCCGATGCCCAGAGCCCCCGAACCTCCCTCCCAACCCTCATGGACCAAAGGCTTATAGCCCACTGCCTCGGCGAATATTTCACCCACAAGGCCATACTGGTATTTCTTGGCATTTTAGGGCTGGCCTCTAACTGTAGCCTACCACTGGGAACATGAGGCCCATCGAAAAGACTGGACCCATTTTCGATGCCCAGAGCCCCCGAACACCTCTCCCCAAACCTCATGGACTGGCGATGGCCACCGCCACGGCTGATTATTTCAAGGCGGCCATGGCATTTCTTGCATGTTAATGTAGGCCTCTGTCCAGAACCTCCCACTGGCACACGAGGACCCTCGAAAAGACTCGGACCCATTTTCAGAGGCCAGCGCCAACCACCCTCCGCAACCTCATGACCAAAGTGCTATAGCCCACCAGGCCACATTATTTTGCGCTGGCCGATGGTATTTCTTGCCATTTTAGGGCAGGCCTCTGACCGTAGTCTCCCACTGGGCACACGAGGACCCTCGAAGAGACTGCACCCATTTCAGAGGCCCAAAGCCCCCGAACCCCCCTCACCAACCCCCGCGGACCAAAGGCTATATCCCATCCGCCTTGTCGACTAATTCTGCAGGCCACATTGGCATTTCTCGCCATTTTAGGGCAGGCCTCTGACCGTAGCCTCCCACTGGGCACGCGTGGACCCTCAAAAAGACTGTACCCATTTCCGACGCCCAGAGCCCCATAACCCCCCTCCCCAACCCCCACGGGCCAAAGGCTAAAGCCCACCGGCCATGGCGACTATTTCACGCGCTGCGCCGCTGGGTATTTCTTGCCATTTTAGGGCAGGCCTCTGACCGTAGCCTCCAACTTGGCACATGACGCCGCTCGAAAAAACTGGACAAATTTCTGATGCCCAGAGCCCCTGAGCCTCATCCCCAACCCCCGCGGACCAAAGGCTATAGCCCACCACATGATTATTTCACGCACACACTGGGCTTTTCTTATCATTTTAGGGTAGGCCCCTGCCCGTAATCTCCCACTGGGTACACTAGGACCCTCGAAGAGACTGTACCCATTTCGGACGCCCAGAGCCCTCGAACCTCCCTCCCCAAGCCCCACGGACCAAAGGCTATAGCCCACCGGCCACAGCGACTATTTCGCGCGCTGAGCTGCTGGGCTTTTCTTGCCATTTTAGGGCAGGCCTCAGACAGTAGCCTCCAACTGGGCAAATGAGGCCCCTCGAAAAGACTGGACCCATTTCCGACGCCCAGAGCCCCTGAACCTCCCTCCCCAACCCCCGCGGACCAAAGGCTATAGCCCACCGGCCTCGGTGACTATTTCGCGCGCTACGCCGCTGGGTATTTCTTGCCATTTTAGGCCAGGCCTCTGACCGTAGCCTCCCACTGGGCACATGAGGCCCCTCGAAAAGGCTGGACCCATTTCCGACGCCCAAAGCGCCCGAACCCCCCTCCCCAACCCCCGCGGACCAAAGGCTATAGCCCACCGGTATCATGATTATTTGCTACCGCTGGTTATTTCTTGCTATTTTAGGGCAGGCCTCTGACCGTAGCCTCCCACTGGGCACACGCGGACCCTCTAAAAGACTGGACCCATTTCCGACGCCCAGAGCCCCCGAACCTCCCTCCCCAACCCCCGCGGACCAAAGGTTATAGCCCACCGGCCTCGGTGACTATTTCGCGCTCTACGCCGCTGGGTATTTCTTGCCATTTTAGGCCAGGCCTCTGACCGTAGCCTCCCACTGGGCACATGAGGCCCCTCGAAAAGGCGGGACAGATTTTCGACGCCCAAAGCGCCCGAACCCCCCTCCCCAACCCCCGCGGACCAAAGGCTATAGCCCACCGGTATCGGCGACTATTTCGCGCGCTGCGCCGCTGGTTATTTCTTGCTATTTTAGGGCAGGCCTCTGACCGTAGCCTCCCACTGGGCACACGCGGACCCTCTAAAAGACAGTATTCATTTCCGACGCCCAGAGCCCCCGAACCCCCCTCCCGAACCCCCGCAGACCAAAGGCTATAGCCCACCGGCCTCATGACTTATTTTGTGCACACAAGGGCATTTCTGCCATTTTAGGCGTGCCTCGACCGAGCCTCCCATCGGGCACACGTGGACCCTCAGAAAGACTGGAGACATTTCCTACGCCCAGAGCCCCCGAACCTCCGTCCCCAACCCCCGCGGACCAAAGGCTATAGCCCACCGGCCTCGACTTTTTCACAAGGCACATTGGCATTTTTTGACATTTTAGGCCAGCCTGACCGTAGCCTCCCACTGGGCACACGAGGACTCTCGAAAAGACTGGACCAATTCCGACTCCTGTGAGCCCCGAACCTCCCTCCCAACCCCGCGACCAAAGTTATAACCCACCGGCCCTTGTGACTATTTCACACACTACTGGCTTTTCCTCGCTATTTTAGGGCAGTGCCTGACAAGAGCTCTCCAACTGGCAAATGAGGCCTCGAAAAGACTGACCCATTTCCCGACGCCTGTGAGCCCCCGAACCTCCTCCCAACCCTCATGGACCAAAGGCTATAGCCCAGACGGCGATTATTTCGTCACACTGGTATTTCTTGCCATTTTAGGGCAGTCCTCTGACCGTAGCCTCCCACTGGGCACACGAGGACCATCTAAAGACTGTACCCATTTCCGACGCCCAGAGCCCCCGAACCCCCACCCCAACCCCCCCAGACCAAAGGTTAAAGCCCACCGCATGACTATTTTCTACTGCAGTGGCATTTCTTATTTTAGGCAGGCCTCTGACTGCACTCCCACCGGGCACACGAGACCTGCTAAAATCACCCATTTCCGACGCCCAGAGCCCCGAACCCCTGCCCAACCCCTCATGGATCAAAGGCTAGCCCACCGGCCTTGATTATTTCACACACTGCTTGGCATTGCTTGCCATTTTAGGGCAGGCCTCTGACCGTAGCCTCCCACTAGGAACACGAGGTCTCTCGAAAAGGCTGTACCCATTTCCGATGCCCAGAGGTCTGAACCCCTCCCCAACCCCTCATGGACCACATGCTGGAGCCCACCGACCTCGGCGACTATTTCATGCGCTACACCGCTGGGTATTTCTTGCATTATAGGGTAGGCCTCTGACCGTAACCTCCCACTGGGCACACGAGGACCCTCGAAAAGACTGGACCCATTTTTGAAGGTCAGAGCCCCCGAACCACCCTCCGCAACCCCCGCGGACCAAAGGCTATAGCCCACCGGCCTCGGCTGTTATTTCGCGCGCTTCGCCGCTTGGCATTTCTTCCCATTTTAGGGCAGGCCTCTGAGCGCAGCCTCCCACTGGGCACATGAGGACCCTCGAAAAGACTGTACCCATTTCCGACGCCTAGAGCCCCGGAACCCCCAACCCTCATGGACCAAAGGTCAGAGCCCACCGCCCCATGACTATTTCAGGCGCTGCATCACTGGTATTTCGGCCATTTTAGTATGTGCCTGATCAGTAGCCTCCCAATCGGGCACACTAGGCCCTCAAATGACTGCACCCATTTCCACACCCAACCCCTTCCCAACCCTCATGGACCAAAGGTTATAGCTCACTGCCTCACTTATTTCAGACGGCTACTGGCATGTGTTGTCATTTTATGTGCCTCACCGTAGTCTCCCACCGGGCACACAAGGACCTCAAATGACTGTACATATTTCTGACGCCTGCCCCTAAACCCTCTCCCAACCCACGTGGACCATGGATATGGCCCATGTGCTCGGAGACTATTTCGCGCACTGTGCCGCTGGGCATTTCTTACCATTTTAGGGCAGGCCTGTGTCCGTAGCCTCCCACTGTGCACATGAGGCCCCTCGAAAAGACTGGACCCATTTCCGACGTACAGAACCCCCGAAACCCCGCGCCCCAACCCCGCCAGTATATAGCCCACCAAGGCATGACACTTTCAAGCTGTCATTGGCATTTCTTGCCATTTTAGGGCAGGCCTCTGACTGTAGTCTCCCACTGGGCACACGAGGACCCTCGAAATGACTGTTCATGTTTCCGATGCCCAGAGCCCCCGAACCCCTCTCCCCAACCCCCGCGAACCAAAGGCTATAGCCCACCGGCCTCGGTGACTATTTCATACTGTGTCACTGGCATTTCGGCCATTTTAGTGTGGCTCGACAGTAGCCTCTCATTGGGCACACAAGGCCCCTTGAAAAGACTGACCTATTTCCGACGCCTGTGAGCCCCGAACCCCTCTTCAACCCTCAAGGACCAAAGGCTATAGCCCACCGGCCGTGACTATTTCATGGTTCCTGCTTAGCATTTCGAGCCATTTTAGGCGTGCCTGACCGTAGCCTCCCACCGGGCACACGAGGGCCCTCAAAAGACTGCACCCATTTCCGACAACCAGAGACCCTGAACCCCCAACCCTCATGGACCAAAGGTCAGAGCCCACCTGGCTGAGTATTTCAGGCACATCAGACTGGTATTTCGCCATTTGTGGAAGGCCTCGACCGTAGCTCGCCATCAAGCACACTAGGCCCCTCAAAATGACTGACCCATTTCCGACACCGAGTCACTAACCTCTTCCCAACGCCCGGGACCAAAGGTTATAGCTCACTGCGGCTTATTTCATGCACTGGCATGTCTTGTCATTTTAGTGTGCCTCTGACCGTAGTCTCCCACTGGGCACACAAGGACCCTCGAAATGACTGTACATATTTCCGACACCGAGGGCCCCCAAACCCCTCTCCCCTACCCACGTGGACCAAGGGCTATGGCCCACCGGCTTCGGAGACTATTTCGCGCACTGTGCTGCTGGGCATTTCTTGCCATTTTAGGGCAGGCCTGTGTCCGTAGCCTCCCACTGTGCACATGAGGCCCCTCGAAAAGACTGGACCCATTTCCGACGTACAGAGCCCCCGAAACCCCTCTCCCCAACCCCCGCAGACCAAAGGCTATAGCCCACCAAGGCATGACTATTTCGTCACTGGCATTTCTTGCCATTTGTATGTGCCTCTGACTGTAGTCTCCCACTGGGCACACGAGGACCCACGAAATGACTGTACATATTTCCAATGCCCAGAGCCGCCGAACCCCTCTCCCCAACCCCTGCTGGGACTACATGGCCCACCGGCTGTGAATATTTCACACTGTCACTGGGCATTTGCCATTTTAGTGTGGCTCGACCAGAGCCTCCCATCACACGACGACCCTCGAAATGGCTGGACCCATTTCGACGCCTGTGAGCTCCCGAACCCGCCCCCAACCCCTCATGGACCAAAGGCTATAGCTCACTGCCATGACTATGTCGGGTGCTACAATCACTGGCATTTCTTGCCATTTTAGGGCAGGCCTCTGAGCGTAGCCTCCCATTGGGCGCACGAGGCCCCTCGAAAAGACTAGACCCATTTCCGAAGCCTAGAGCCCCCGAACCCCCCTCCCCAACCCCCACGGAAAAGACGATATAGCCCAATGGCCTCTGATACTCTGCAGGCGCTACTGCAGGCATTTCTTCCTTTAGTGGCATGTGCCTCGACAGATCCCATCATTGGTCACACGAGGCCCCTTGAAAAGACGGTGCCCATTTCCGATGCAGAGACCCACCGAACCCCCCGAACCCCCCTCCCCAACCCCCGCGGACCAAAGGATATAGCCCACCAGCCTAGACGACTATTTCGCGCGCTGCGCCGCTGGGCATTTCTTGCCATTTTAGGGCAAGCTGATCAGAGCCTCTCTGGGCACACGAGGCCCCTTGAAAAGATCACCCATTTCCGATGCCCAGACCCCAACCCCGGCCCTCCCAACCTCATGGACTAAAGGCTATAGCCCACCGGCCTCGGCGACTATTTCACGGGCTGCGCCACTGGGCATTTCTTGCCATTTGAGCGTAGGCTTCTGACTGTACCCATTTCCGACTCCCAGAGCCCCCGAACCCCAACTCCCCAACCCCCGCGGACCAAAGGCTATAGTCCACCGGCTGACTATTCATGCTGCATCACTGGCATTTCTTCCTTTAGGCAGCCTCCGACTGTAGCCTCCCATCTGGTCACACGAGGCCCCTCAAAAGACTGGACCCATTTCCGACGCCTGAGCCCCCGAACCCCCACCCCAACCCCTCATGGACTGCTATAGCCCATCGGGCTCAGAGACTATTTTTATGCCACTGGGCATTTCTTGCCATTTTAGGTAGGCCTCGAGCGTAGCCTCAGACCGGGCACCCGAGAACCCTCAAAAGACTAGACCCATTTCCGACGCCCAGAGCCCCAACCCCTTCCCCAACCCTCATGACAAAGGCTATAGCCCACCGGGCTCAGACTATTTCTGCCTGCTCGGCATTTCTTGCCATTTTAGGCAGGCCTGACCGTAGCTCTCTCACCGGGCATACGAGGCACCTCAAAATACTAGACCCATTTCCGATGCCTGAGTCCCCGAACCCTCCCAACCCCCGCAGAACAGACGCTATAGCGCACCGGCCTGGGAGAGTATTTCCTGCGTCACGCAGGCATTTCTTGCCTTTTTATGGCAGCCCCTGACCGAGGCTCCCACTGATCACACGAGGCCCTCCAAAAGACCGGACCCATTCTCATGCCCAGAGTCCCCGAACCCCACTCCTCAACCCCTCATGGCCAAAGACGAGCCCACCGGCCTCATGAATATTTCACAGACCGCGACGCTTAGGCATTTCTAGCCATTTTAGGGCAGGCCTGATCAGAGACTCCCACTGCACCACGAGGCCCCTTGAAAAGACTGACCTGCTTCCACGCCCAGAGTCCCCGAACCCCACTCCCAACCCCATGGAATAGACGCTTATAGGCCTCTCATGATTATTTCACGCCACACTGGCATTTCTTGTCATTTTAGGGCAGGCCTCTGACCGTAGCCTCCCACTGGGCACACAAGGACCCCCGAAAAGATGGTACCCATTTCCTACGCCCAGAGCCCCGAACCCCTCCCAACCCTCATGACTAAAGGCTATAGCCCACTGGCTCAGACACCACAAGGCCATGAGCATTTCTTTGCCTTTTTAGGGCAGGCCTCAGACCGTAGGTTCCCACTGAGCACACGACGCCCTGTAAAAAGACTAGACCAATTTTTGATGCCCAGAGTCCCCGAACACCCCTCCCCAACCCTGCGGACCAAAGGCTATAGCCCACTAGCCTCAGTGAATATTTCGCGCGCTGCGCCGTTGGGCATTTCTTGCCATCTTAGGGCAGGCCTCTGAGCGTAGCCTCCCATTGGGCGCACGAGGCCCCTCGAAAAGACTAGACCCATTTCCGACGCCTAGAGCCCCCGAACCCCCCTCGCCAACCCCCACGGAAAAGACGCTATAGCCCAATGGCCTCATGAGCACTCTCACTGCTACCAGTAGGCATTTCTTCCTTTAGTATGTGCCTCTGACCGTAGCCTCCCGCTGGCCACACGAGGCCCCTTGAAAAGACGGTGCCCATTTCTGATGCCCAGACCCACCGAAACCCCCACCCCAACCCCCGCGGACCAAAGGCTATAGCCCACCCTCGACGACTATTTCACAAGGCTGGCTAGGCATTTCTTGCCATTTTAGGCATGTGCCTGACCGTAGCCTCCCGCTGGCCACACGAGGACCCTTGAAAAGACTGTACCCATTTCCGATGCCCAGAGCCCCCGAACCCCCCAAGCGCCCACCCCCACCCCCCCCGACCCAAGGCTATAGCCCCCCGGCCACCGCGTCAAATTCACCGGCAGCGCCACATGGCAATTCTTGCCATTTTAGCCCAGGCTTCTGACCGTAGCCTCCCACTGGGCACACGAGGACCCTCGAAATGACTGTACCCATTTCCGACTCCCAGAGCCCCCCAACCCCAACACCCCCACCCCGCTGGACTAACGGCCATAGGCCACTGCCTGACTATTCATGGCCTACCAGACACGGGCATTTCTTCCCTTGTATGTGCCTCAATCAGATGTTCCCACTAAGCACACGAGGCCCCTCAAAAAGACCTGACCCATTTCAAATGCCCAGAGTCCCCGAACCCCCCTCCCCAACCCTGCGGACCAAAGGCTATAGCCCACCGGCCCCGCCGGGTATTTCTTCCCATTTTACGGCAGGCCTCTGACCGTAGCCTCCCACTGGGAACACGAGGACCCTTGAAAAGATTTGCACCCATTTCCGACGCCTGTGAGCCCCGAACCCTCCCAACCACACGACCAAAGGCTATAGCCCACCGCCCCCATGACTATTTCACGCTACTGCCACGGGTTGACATTTCTTGCCATTTTAGGCATGTGCCTGACTGTAGCCTCCCACTGGGCATACGAGGGCCCTAAAAAATACTGTACCCATTTTCGACACCCAGAGGCCCCCAACCCCCCCCCCCAACCCCCACGGACCAAACGCAATAGCCCACCGGGCGCGTAGACTAGTTCGCGATGCGCCTGGAGGATTTCTTGCCTTTTGTGGCAGTGCCTGACCGCATTTCTTCCCACTGAGCACACGAGCCCCTCAAAAAGACTAGACCCATTTCCGATGCCCAGATTCCCCGAACCCCCCTCCCCAACCTAGCGGACCAAAGCCTATAGCCCACCGGCCCCGGCGACAATTTCGTGCGCTGCGCCGCCGGGCATTTCTTGCCATTTTACGGCAGGCCTCTGACCGTAGCCTCCCACTGGTCACACGAGGACCCTCGAAAAGACTGTACCCATTTCTGACGCCCAGAACCCCCGAACCACCTTCCCCAACCCCCGCGGACCAAAGGCTATAGCCCACCGGGATCGGACACTAATTTTATGCACAGACTGTATGCATTTCTTGTCTTTAGGGCAGGCCTCACCGTAGGGCTCCCACTGAGCACAGGAGGCCCATAACAAATACTAAACAAATTCCATGCCTGTAATCCCCGACCCTCCCAAACCCCTGGAACAAATGCTATATCCCACCGCCCCGGCTGATTATTTCATGACCGCGCCTGGTATTTCTTGCCATTTTAGGGCAGTGCCTCTGATCAGAGCCTCCCATCGCACGAGGCCCCTCGAAAAGATCAGAATCATTTCACACCCAGAGCCCCCCAACACCCCACCCCAACCCCCATGGGACCAAAGGCTATAGACCACCGCCCGACTATTTCACGCTACTGCATGGCATTTCTTGCCCTTTTAGTGTGCCTCAGATCAGAGGCTCCCACGAGCATACACGAGGCCACTCAAAAGACTAGACACATTTCTGTGCCTGTGAGTCCCAACCCCGTGGAACAGAGTTATAGCCCACCGCCCCTGCATGACTATTTCTGCACTGTCACTGGCATTTCAATTTTAGGGCAGGCTTCTTGCCGTTGGCTCCCACTGGGCACACGAGGACCCTCGTAAAGACTGTACCCATTTCCGACACCCAGAGCCCCCGAACCCCCCCCAACCCCCCCGGACCAAAGGCCACCACCAAATTTCTGAGACTATTTCACGCTACTGAGTCACTGGTATTTCTTGTCATTTTAGTGTGCTTCCTGACCGTAGCCTCCGATCAAGCATACGAGGACCCTCGAAAAGGCTGTACCCATTTCCGACAACCAGAGCCCCTGAATCCCCCTCCCCCACCCCCGCGGACCAAAGGCTATAGCCCACCGGGCTCGAAGACTATTTCATACTGCCAAGGTTGACATTTCTTGCCTTTTTTGTGGCAGGTGCCTGATCAGAGGCTCCCACTGAGCACACGAGGACCCTCCAAAAGACTTGACCCATTTCCTGTGCCCAGAGTCCCCGAACCCCCGTGGAACAGATGCTATAGCCCACCGCCCCATGACTATTTCTGCACCGTGTCACTGGCATTTCAATTTTAGGGTGCTTCTGCCGCTATTCCCACTGGGCACACGAGGACCTCGAAAAGACTGCACCCATTTCACACCCAGAGCCCCGAATCCCCTCCCCAACCCCTCAAGGACCAGGCTATAGCCCACCGCCTGGGCGACTATTTCGCTGCATCAGGGCATTTCTCCTTGTGGCATGTGCCTCTGACTGTAGCCTCCCACTGGTTACACGAGGACCCTCGAAAAGACTGTACCCATTTTCGACACCCAGAGCCCCCGAACCCCCCTCCCCAACACCCACGGACCAAAGGCTATAGCCCACAGGCCACGATTATTTCACTACTGGCATTTCTTGCCATTCTCAAGGCCCTCTATTCGTAGCCTCCCAATGGGCACATTAGGACCCTCGAAAGGACTATACACTTTTGCGCCACCGAGAGGCCCCCCACCCCTCCCAACCCTCATGATCAAAGCCTATAGCCCACCGCCTTGGCGATTATTTCAGACGCTGTACATCTGGCATTTCTTGCCATTTTAGGGCAGCCTCACCGTAGCCTCCCACTGGGTGCACGAGGCCCCTCGAAAAGACTGATCCATTTCACGCACTGAGCCCCGAACCCCCCACCCCAACCCACGTGGACCAAAGGCGACAGTCCACCAGCCTCGGAGACTATTTCACGCTACTACCGAGTCACTGGGTATTTCTTGTCATTTTAGGTGCCTCACCAGTAGCCTCCGACTGGGCATACGAGGACCCTCGAAAAGGCTGTACCCATTTCCGACAACCAGAGCCCCCGAATCCCCCTCCCCCACCCCCGCGGACCAAAGGCTATAGCCCACCGGGCTCGAAGACTATTTCGCGCGCTGCGCTGTTGGACATTTCTTGCCTTTTTAGGGCAGGCCTCAGACTGTAGGCTCCCACTGAGCACACTAGGCCACTCAAAAAGACTAGACACATTTCCGATGCCCAGAGTCCCCGAACCCCCCTCCCGAACCCCTGTGGAACAGACGCTATAGCCCATGGGCCCTGGCGACTATTTCGTGCACTGTGTCGCTGGGCAGTTCTTGCAATTTTAGTCAGGATTCTGGCCGTTACCTCCCATTGGGCACACGAGGACCCTCGGAAAGACTGTACCCATTTCCGACACCCAGAGCCCCTGAACCCCCCACCCCAACCCCCGCGGACCAAAGGCTATAGCCCACCGGCCTCGGCGACTATTTCACGCGATGCAATCACTGGTATTTCGTCATTTTGTGGGCATGTGCTTCTGTCCAGAGCCTCCCATCACATGAGGACCCTCAAAAGACTGTACTCCATTTCCACGACCAGAGCCCCGAACCCCTCCCAACCCCTCTGGACCAAAGGCTATAGCCCACCGCCTCGACTATTTCACGCTTGCATCATGCATTTCTTGCCCTTTTAGGGCAATCCTCTGACCGCAGCCTCCCACTGGTCACACGAGGCCCCTCAACAAGACTGCACCCATGTCCGATGCCCAGAGCCCCCGAACCCCCTACCCCAACCCCCACGGACCAAAGGCTATAGCCCACCGGGCTCGGAGAGTATTTCACACTGCGCCATGGGTATTTCTTGCCTTTAGGCAGTGCCTGTGAGTGTAGGCTCCCACCGAGCACACGAGGCCACCCAAAAGACTAGACAGATTTCGATGCTCAGAGTCCCCGAACCCCTCCGAACCCCTGTGGAATGACGCTTATAGCCCACCGCCCCGCTGACTATTTCTGCACTGCCGCTAGGTATTTCTTGCCATTTTAGTAGGCTTCCGCTGTCCGACTGGGCACATGAGGACCCTCGAAAATGTTGTACCCATTTCAGACGCCCAGAGCCCCCGAACCCCCTTCCCCAACCCCCGCGGACCAAAGGCTATAGACCACCGGCCTTGGCGACTATTTCACACGCTGTGCCGCTGGGCATTACTTGCCATTTCACTGCAGGCCTCTGACCGTAGCCTCACACTGGGGACACAAGGACCCTTGAAAAGATTGTACCCATTCCCGATCCCCAGAGCCCCCGAATCCCCCTCCCCAACCCCCGCGGACCAAAGGCTATAGCCCACCGGCCTGGGCGACTATTTCGCGCGCTGCATCGCTAGGTATTTCTTGCCCTTTAGGTGTGCCTCTGACCGCAGCCTCCCACTGGTCACACGAGGACCCTCGAAAAGACTGTACCCATTTCCGACACCCAGAGCCCCCGAATCCCCCTCCCCAACCCCCGCGGACCAAAGGCTATAGCCCACCGGCCTCGACGACTATTTCACGCGCTGCATCGCTGGGCATTTCTTGCCCTTTTAGGGCAGCCCTCTGACCGTAGCCTCACACTGGTCACACGAGGCCCCTCGAAAAGACTGCACCCATTTCGGATGCCCAAATCCCCCGAACCCCCTACCCCAACCCCCACGGACCAATGGCTATAGCCCACCAGGCTCGGAAACTATTTCGCGCGCGGCGCCGTGAGAGATTTCTTGCCTTTTTAGGGCAGGCCTCAGACTGTAGGCCCCCACTGAGCACACGAGGCCACTCAAAAAGACTATACAGATTTCTGATGCCCAGAGTCCCCGAACCCCACTCCGGAACCCCCGTGGAACAGACGCTATAGCCCACCGGCCCCGGCGACTATTTCGTGCACTGCGCCGCTAGGTATTTCTTGCCATTTTAGGGCAGGCTTCTGGCCGTTGCCTCCCACTGGGCACATGAGGACCCTCGAAAAGGCTGTACCCATTACCGACGCCCAGAGCCCCCGAACCCCCCTCCCCAACCCTCGCGGACCAAAGGCTGTAGCCCACCGGCCTCGGCGAATATTTCACACGCTGCGCCGCTGGGTATTTCTCGTCATTTTAGGGCAGGCTTCTGACCGTAGCCTCCCACTGGGCACACGAGGACCCTCGAAAAGACTGTACCCATTTCCGACGACATAAGCCCCCGAACCCCCCCTCCCCAACCCCTCATGGACCAGTATAGCCCACCTGCCTCATGACTATTTCTGCTACATCACTGTCATGCTTGCCCTTTAGTATGTGCCTCACCACAGCCTCCCACTGGTCATACGAGGCCCTTCCACAAGACTGTACCCATGTCCGATGCCCAGAGCCCTCGAACCCCCTACCCCAACCCCCACGGACCAAAGGCTATAGCCCACCGGCCTTGAGACTATTTCAGACGCTGCTACTGTGGACATTTCTGCCTTTTTAGGGGCCCCTGATCAGAGGCTCCCAATGAGCACACGAGGCCACTCAAAAAGAGTAGACACATTTCCGATGCCCAGAGTCCCCGAACCCCCCCCCCCCACCCCCGGGGAACAGAGCATAGCCCACCGCCCTGCTGACTATTTCTGCACTGTATCACTGGCGCTCTTGCAATTTTAGGACAGTGCTTCGTCGTTGCCTCCCATCAAGCACACGAGGACCCTCGAAAAGACTGTATCTATTTCCGACACCCAGAGCCCCCGAACCCCCCTCCCCAACCCCCGCGGACCAAAGGCCATAGCCCACCGGCCATGACTATTTCACGCACAAGGCCACTGGTAGTTCCCGTCATTTTAGGCGTGATTCTCGACCAGAGCCTCCCATCGGGCACACGAGGACCCTCAAAAGACAGTACTGATTTCGACCACCAGAGCCCCAACCCCTCACCAACCCTCATGACCAAAGGCTATAGCCCACCTGCCCGGCGACTATTTCATGCAGATCATTGGCATTTCTTGCCCTTTAGGTGTGCCTCTGACCGCAGCCTCCCACGGTCACACGAGGACCATCAAAAGATCAGACCCATTTCCGACCACTGAGCCCCGAATCGCCCCTCCCCAACCCCTCGGGACCAAAGTGCTATAGCCCACCGCCCCATGACTATTTCACGCACAGATCATTGGCATTTCTTGCCCTTCTAGGGCAGGCCTCTGACCGCAGCCTCCCACTGGTCACACGAGGCCCCTCAACAAGACTGGACCCATGTCCGATGCCCAGAGCCCCTGAACCCCCTACCCCAATCCCCACGGACCAAAGGCTATAGCCCACCGGGCTCGGAGAGTATTTCGCGCGCTGCGCCGTGGGGTATTTCTTGCCTTTTTAGGGCAGGCCTCAGACTGTAGGCTCCCACTGAGCACACGAGACCACTCAAAAAGACTAGACAGATTTCCGATGCCTAGAGTCCCCGAAACCTATAGCCCACCTGCTGACTATTTCTGCACATCGCTACTGCTTAGGTATTTCTTGCCATTTTAGGTAGGCTGGCCGCTGTCTGATCTGGGCACATGAGGACCCTCGAAATGTCAGACCCATTTCAGACGCCCAGAGCCCCCGAACCCCCTTCCCCAACCCTCATGACCAGGTATTATAGACCACCGGGCCTGGCGATTATTTCACATACTGTGTCACTGGCATTACTTGCCATTTCACGGCAGGCCTCTGACCGTAGCCTCCCACTGGGGACACAAGGACCCTTGAAAAGATTGTACCCATTCCTGATCCCTGTGAGCCCCGAATCCCTCCCAACCCCGCTGGAGCAGTGCTATAGCCCACCGGCCTGGGCGACTATTTCGCGCGCTGCATCGCTAGGTATTTCTTGCCTTTTTAGGGCAGGCCTCTGACCGCAGCCTCCCACTGGTCAAACAAGGACCCTCGAAAAGACTGTACCCATTTCCGACACCTGTGAGCCCCCCTCCCCAACCCCCACGGAACAAAGGCTATAGCCCACCGGCCTCGGCGACTATTTCACGCGCTGCATCGCTGGGCATTTCTTGCCCTTTTAGGGCAGCCCTCTGACCGTAGCCTCACACTGGTCACACGAGGCCCCTCGAAAAGACTGCACCCATTTCCGATGCCCAGATCCCCCGAACCCCCTACCCCAACCCCCACGGACCAATGGCTATAGCCCACCAGGCTCGGAGACTATTTCGCGCGCGGCGCCGTGAGAGATTTCTTGCCTTTTTAGGGCAGGCCTCAGACTGTAGGCCCCCACTGAGCACACGAGGCCACTCAAAAAGACTATACAGATTTCTGATGCCCAGAGTCCCCGAACCCCACTCCGGAACCCCCGTGGAACAGACGCTATAGCCCACCGGCCCATGACTATTTCTGCACTGCACCGCTTAGGTATTTCTTGCCATTTTAGTATGTGCTTCCGGCCGTTGCCTCATCGGGCACATGAGGACCCCTCGGCTGTACCCATTACCGACGCCCAGAGCCCCGAATCCCTCCCAACCCTCATGGGACCAAAGGTCAGCCCACCGCGAATATTTCACACGCCACTGGTATTTCATTATTTTAGGTGTGCTCACCGAGCCTCCCACCGGGCACACGAGGACCTCGAAAAGACTGTACCCATTTCCGACGACATAAGCCCCGAACCCCTCCCCAACCCTCATGGACCAGTGCTATAGCCCACCGCCCTCATGACTATTTCACACAGATCACTGGGCTTGCCCTTTAGTGTGCCTCACCACAGCCTCCCACCGGGTCATACGAGGCCCTTCAACAAGATCAGACCATGTCCATGCCCAGAGCCTCGAACCCCCACTCCCAACCCCACGGACCAAAGGCTATAGCCCACCGGGCTGAGATTTTTCACGACTGCGGGACATTTCTGCCTTTAGGTGCCTCGATCAGGTCTAATGAGCACACGCGGCCACTCAAAAAGAGTCGACACCTTTCCGATGCCCAGAGTCCCCGAACCCTCCCAACCCCTGTGGAATGATATAGCCCACCGCCCCATGACTATTTGCACTGCATCACCAAGGGCTCTTGCAATTTTAGGACAGCTCGCCGCTGCCCATCAAGTACACGAGGACCCTCAAAAGACTGTATCTATTTCCGACACCCAGAGCCCCCCAACCCCTCCCTACCCCTCGCGGACCAAAGGCTATAGCCCACCGCCTCATGATTATTTCACGCGCACTGGTAGTCTCTGCCATTTTAGTGATTCTGACAGAGCCTCCCACTGGCACACGAGGACCTCGAAAAGACTGACTGATTCCGACGACTGTGAGCCCCAACCCCTCACCAACCCCTCATGACCAAAGGCTATAGCCCACCGGCCCGTGATTATTTCATACTGCATCATTGGCATTTCTTGCCTTAGGCCTGATCAGAGCCTCCCACACACACGAGGACCATCAAAAAGACAGACCCATTTCCACCACTGTGAGCCCCGAATCGCCTCCCCCAACCCTCATGGACCAAAGGCTATAGCCCACTGCCCGGCGACTATTTCACACGATCATTGGCATTTCTTGCCCTTTAGTGGTGTGCTCGACCAGCCTCCCACCGTCACACGAGGACCTCGACTATTTCGCTACTGTGGTCATTTCTGCCTTTACGCAGGCCTTGATCAGAGCTCCCACCGAGCACACGAGGCCACTCAAAAGGCAAGACACTGATGCCCAGAGCCCCCAACCCCTGTGGAATGATTATAGCCCACCGCCCTTGACTATTTCACCGCGTCACTGGGCGCTTGCAATTTTAGATGTGCTCGTTGCCTCCCACCGGGCACACGCGAACCTCGAAAAGAATGTACCCATTTCCGACGCCTGAGCCCCCAACCCTCCCAACCCCCATGGTCAGCTATAGCCCACTGCCTCATGACTATTTCACGCACTACCACTGGTATTTCTTGTCATTTTAGGCTGGCTTCCGACCATAGCCTCCCACTGCACACGCTGACCTCAAAGGAATGCACCCATTTCCATGCCAAGAGCCCCCAACCCCTCCCAACCCTCGTGAGGCTATAGCCCACCGCCTGGCGATTATTTCACGCACAAGGCTGGTATTTCTTGTCATTTTAGCAGGCCTCGACCGTAGCCTCCCACCACACGAGGACCCTCAAAAGACAGACACTTCCACCCCTGTGAGCCCCCGAACCCTCCCAACCTCATGAGTAAAGGCTATAGCCCACCTGGGACTATTTCTGCTCAGATTGCTCATTTTTGCCCTTTAGGCTCAGAATCAGAGCCTCCCACTGGCACGAGACCTCAAAAGACAACCCCAATCCCCTCTAACCCCATCCCCAACCCTCATGGACAAAGGCTATAGCCACCGCCTCGCTGATTAATTTTGCGGCCATTTCTACTATTTTAGGGCAGTGCCTCACCAGAGCCTCCCACCTGGGCACACGAGGCCCTCAAAAGACTGACCCATTTCTGGCCTGAGCCCCCAACCTTCACCCAACCCCGCAGACCAAAGGCTATAGACCACCGCCCGGCGACTGCTTTCACGCCAAGGCCAGATTACTTGCCATTTTACGGCAGGCCTCTGACCGTAGCCTCCCACTGGGCACACAAGGACCCTCGAAAAGATTGTACCCATTTTTGATGCCCAGAGCCCCCGAACGCCCCTCCCCAACCCCCGCGGACCAAAAGCAATAGCCCACCGGCCTCGATTATTTCACGCGGCTGCCACAGGTTCCCATATTTTAGCAGTGATTCTGACCGTAGCCTCCCACACACGATACACGAGACCTCGAAAAGACTGCACATTTCCACGCACTGAGCCCCGAACCCCTCACCAACCCCCACTAAAGGCTATAGCCCACTGCCCGGCGACTATTTCACTGCATCATTGGCATTTCTTGCCTTTTAGTGTGCCTCGACCGCAGCCTCCCACGGTCACACGAGGACCATCAAAAAGACTGTACCCATTTCCGACGACCAGAGCCCCGACCGCCCTCCCAACCCCTCATGGACCAGGCTATAGCCCACCGCCCGGGCGACTATTTCACAGGCTGGCATTTCTTGCCTTTAGGGCAAGCCTGACCGAGCCTCCCACCTGTCACACGAGGACCTCGACTATTTCTTACTGCGTGTCATTTCTTGCCTTTAGCAGGCCTCGATCAGAGCCCCAGCACACGAGGCCACCAAGACATTTCCTGATGCCCAGAGCCCCCAACCCCTGGAATTATAGCCCACCGCCCCTTGACTATTTCGCACTGCGCACTGGCATTTTGCAATTTTAGATGTGCTCTTCCCCACTCACACGCTGAACCTCGAAAAGAATGTACCCATTTCTGACGCCTGAGCCCCCAACCCCTCCCAACCCCATGGTCAGGCTATAGCCCACCGCTGCTGATTATTTCACGCTGCTCACTGGTATTTCTGTCATTTTAGGGCTGGCTTCGACCATAGCCTCCCACTGCACATGACCTCGAAAGGAATGCACCCATTTCCATGCCAAGAGCCCCGAACCCCCTCCCCAACCCTCGTGGAGCTATAGCCCACCGCCCCATGATTATTTCACGCAGCTACATTGGTATTTCTTGTCATTTTGGCAGGCCTGATCAGCCTCCCACTGGGCACACGAGGACCTCAAAAGACAGACACTCACTCCCAGAGCCCCGAACCCCTCCCCAACCTCATGGAGCAAAGGCTATAGCCCACCGCCTGGGACTATTTCGCGCTCAGATTACATCTTTTGCCCTTTAGGCAGGCTCAGAATCGTAGCCTCCCACTGGGCATACGAGGAACTGTGAAAAGACTGGACCCATTTCAATCCTGTGAGCCCCAACCCCATCCCAACCCTCATGGACAAAGGCTATAGACTGCCTCGATTAATTCATGCGCCACTGGCATTTCATTTTTATTTTAGGCTCTCACAGAGCCTCCTGCACACGAGGCCCCTCAAAAGACTGGACCCATTTCATGCCGTGAGCCCCGAACCTTCACCCCAACCCCTGCACTAAAGGCTATAGACCACCGCCTCGATTATTTCACGCACGCACACAGACATTTTTTACTCAGGCTCCTGATCAGAGCCTCCCACGGGCACAGGACCTCAAAAGATTGTACCCATTTTGATGCCCAGCCCTGAACCCTCCCCCAACCCTCATGACCAAAGGCCATAGCCCACCGCCCTACGATTATTTCACACACTGGTAGTTCCCCATTTTGTGGCGTGATTCTGACCAGAGCCTCCCACTGGGCACACACGAGACCTCGAAAAGACTGCATCACTTTCCACGACCAGAGCCCCGAACCCCTCACCAACCCTCATGGACCAAAGGCTATAGCCCACTGCCCGGCGACTATTTCACACAGATCATTGGCACATTTCTTGTCCTTTAGGTGCCTCGATCAGCCTCCCACGGTCACACGAGGACCATCAAAGACTGCACCCATTTCCGACACTGTGAGCCCCAATCGCCTCCCCCAACCTCAGGGACCAAAGGCTATAGCCCACCGCCCGCGACTATTTCACACATATCAGCATTTCTGTCTTTAGTAGTGCTCTGACTGTAGCCTCCCACGGGTCACACGAGGACCTCGATTACACACGGGTCATTTGCCTTTGCCCTCAGATCAGAGCTCCCACCGAGCACACGAGGCCACCCAAAAGGCAAGACACATCTGATGCCCAGAGCCCCGAACCCCGTGGAATACAGCCCACCGCCCTGACTATTTCTGCACGTCACCGGGCGCTCTTGCAATTTTAGTGCTCGCCGTTGCCTCCCATCACACGAACCCTCAAGAATGTACCCATTTCGACGCCCAGAGCTCAACCCTCCCAACCCCATGGTCAGGCTATAGCCCACTGCCTGCGATTATTTCACGCACAAGGCCATTGGTATTTCTGTCATTTTAGGCTGGCTCACCATAGCCTCCCACTGCACACGCTGACCTCGAAAGGAATGCACCCATTTCATGCCAAGAGCCCCCCAACCCCTCCCAACCCTCGTGGAGCAAAGGCTATAGCCCACCGCCCCATATTTCACACACATTGGTATTTCTTGTCATTTTAGTGGCCTCACTGTAGCCTCCCACTGGGCACACGAGGACCCTAAAAGACTGTACACTTCCGACTCCTGAGCCCCGAACCCTCTCCCAACCCCTGGAGCAAGGCTAGCCCACCGCCCGGGACTATTTCACGCTCAGATTGCTGCATTTCTTGCCTTTAGGCAGGCCTCAGAATGAGCCTCCCACGCACACGAGGACCTCGAAAAGACTGACCCATTTCCAATCCCAGAGCCCCGAACCCCATCCCCAACCCCGGGACAAAGGCTATAGCACTGCTGACTAATTCTGTTGCGTCATTGGCATTTCTTACTATTTTAGGCAGGCCTCACCGTAGCCTCCCATCGGGCACACGAGGCCCTCAAAAGACTGACCCATTTCCGGCGCCGTGAGCCCCCAACCCTCACCCCAACCCCTGGAACAGCTATAGACCACCGCCCCATGATTATTTCATACTGCCGCCAAGACATTTGCCATTTTACGCAGGCCTCGATCAGCCTCCCACGGCACACAAGGACCCTCGAAAAGATTGTACCATTTTGATGCCTGTGAGCTCAACCCCTCCCAACCCTCAAGGACCAGCACATAGCCCACTGCCTCGATTATTTCACGCCACTGGTAGTTCCTGCCATTTTAGTGTGATTCTGACCAGCCTCCACAAGTACACACGAGGACCCTCGAAAAGACTGTACCATTTCCGACGACCAGAGCCCCGAACCCCTCACCAACCTCATGACCAAAGGCTATAGCCCACCGCCCGGGCGACTATTTCACTGATCATTGGCATTTCTTGCCCTTTTGCAGCCTCTGCAGCCTCCCACGGTCACACGAGGACCATCAAAGATCAGACTATTTGACGACAGAGCCCTGACCGCCTCCCAACCCCTCAAGGACTATAGCCCACTGCCCGGCGACTATTTCACATCATTGGCATTTCTGCTTTTTAGTGGCTGCCTGACCGTAGCCTCCCACTGCACACGAGGACCTCGATTATGACTGTCAGGTCATTTCTCTAGGCACCTGATCAGGCTCCCACCGAGCACGAGGCCACCCAAAAGACACATCCGATGCCCAGAGCCCCCGAACCCCGTGGAACAGATATTATAGCCCACCGCCCTGACTATTTCTGCACCGTGTCAGGGCGCTCTTGCAATTAGATGCTCGCTGCTCCCACGCACACGCGAACCTCGAAAAGAATGTACCCATTTCCGACGCCTGAGCCCCAACCCCTCCCAACCCCCATGGTCAGCAATAGCCCACTGCCTCATGATTATTTCACGCGCACACACTGGTATTTCTTGTCATTTTGTGGCTGGCTTATAGCCTCCCACTGCACACGCGACCGGAATGCACCCATCATGCCAAGAGCCCCCGAACCCCCCAACCCTCGTGAAGGCTATAGCCCACCGCCTGATTATTTCACGCTGCCATGGTATTTCTTGTCATTTGTGGCAGGCCTGACCGTAGCCCACACTGGGCACACGAGACCCTCAAAAGACTGTACATTTCCCACCCAGAGCCCCGAACCCTCCCAACCCCTCATGGAGCAAAGGCTATAGCCCACCGCCCTGACTATTTCAACCAGATCACATTTCTTGCCTTTAGGGCAGGCCTGAATCAGAGCCTCCCACGGGCATACGAGACCCTCAAAAGACTGGACCCATTTCAATCCCAGAGCCCCGAACCCCATCCCCAACCCCCTGACAAAGGCTATAGCCCACTGCCCTCGACAATTTCTGTTGCCACTGGCATTTCTTACTATTTTTTGGCAGGCCTCTCACCGTAGCCTCCCACTGGGCACACGAGGCCCCTCGAAAAGACTGGACCCATTTCCATGCCCAGAGCCCCCAACCTTCACCCCAACCCCAGACCAAAGGCTATAGACCACCGCCTCGGCGATTATTTCACGCACAGGCCAGTTATTTCTTTTATTTGCAGGCTTGACCGTAGCCTCCCACTGGGCACACAAGGACCCTCAAAAGATTGTACCCATTGATGCCCAGAGCCCCGAACCCTCCCAACCCTCATGGACCAAAGGCAGAGCCCACCGCCCCATGATTATTTCATGCGCTGCACTGGTATTTCTTCATTTTAGGCAGGCTTCACCGTAGCCTCCCACGGGCACACGAGGACCCTCGAAAAGACAGACTTTCCATGCCAAGAGCCCCGAACCCCTCCCAACCCTCGTGGACCAAAGGCTATAGCCCACCGCCTCATGATTATTTCACGCGCCATTGGTATTTCTTGTAATTTTAGGGCAGGCTTCAGACCGTAGCCTCCCACTGGGCACACGAGGACCCTCAAAAGACTGTACACTTGACCCTGAGCCCCGAACCCTCCCAACCTCTGCAGTGGCTATAGCCCACCGCCTGGGACTATTTCTCTCATCACATGGCATTTCTTGCCCTTTAGGGCAGGCTCAGAATCAGAGCCTCCCACTGGCATACGAGGACCCTCAAAGACTGACCCATTTCAATCCCAGCCAACCCCCATCCCCAACCCTCAAGGACAAAGGCTATAGACCTCGCGACACCATGTGTTGCGCTGGCATTTTCATTATTTTAGGCAGGCCTCTGACCGTAGCCTCCCATCACACACGAGGCCCCTCGAAAAGACTGACCCATTTCCATGCCAGAGCCCCCAACCCTTCACCCCAACCCCTGCAGACCAAAGGCTATAGACCACCCTGACATTATCACTGCGCCACTGGCATTACTTGCCATTTTACTACAGGCCTGATCAGAGCCTCCCACCGGGCACACACAAGGACCTCGAAAGATTGTACCCATTTCATGCCCAGCCCCGAACCCCTCCCAACCCCTGACCAAAGCAGAGCCCACCGCCATGATTATTTCATGCGCACATACTGGTATTTCTTTTCATTTTAGGCTTCATCGAGCCTCCCACGGGCACACGAGGACCCTCGAAAAGACTGTACCCATTTCCGACGACTGAGTCCCCGAACCCCCCAACCCCTCTGACCAAAGGCTATAACCCACCGGCCTTGAGACTATTTCAAGGCTGCATCGCTGATATTTCTTGCCCTTTAGGCAGGCCTGTGATCGTAGCCTCCCACTAGTCACACGACGCCCCTCGAAAAGACAGGACCCATTTCCACACCTGCACCCAACCCCTACCCCAACCCCATGACTAAATGCTATAGCCCACCGGCCCTGAGACTATTTCGCTGGTCACGTGACATTTCTTGCCTTTAGTGGCCTTAGACTCAGAGGCTCCCACCGAGCACACGAGGCCACCTCAAAAGACTTTACACATTTCACACCCAGAGTCCCCGAACCCCTGTGGAATGACAGAGTATAGCCCACCGCCCCGCTGACTATTTCTGCACCACGTCACTGGCATTTTTGCCATTTTAGGCCTCCTGACCATAGCCTCTGGGCACACGAGGACCCTCAAAAGACTGACCCATTTCCACGCCAAGAGCCCCGAACCCTCCCAACCCCCGTGGAACAGACGCTATAGCCCACCGGCCTCGGCAACGATTTCGTGCGCTGCGCCTCTGGGAATTTCTTGCCATTTTAGGGCCTGTCGTTGCCTCCCATGGGCACACTGAGGACCTCGAAAAGACTGACCCATTTTCGACACCTGTGAGCCCCGAACCCCTCCCCCAACCCCCGACCAAAGGCTATAGCCTCCGCCACGATTATTTCAGCCTAACTGAGAGCCTCCCATCGCACACGAGACCTCTCAAAAGACAAGACCCATTTCGACGCCTCAGAACCCCCCCTCAGAACCTCATGACCAAAGGCTATAGCCCACCCTCATGATTATTTCACACGATCACATTTCCTGCTTTTTAGGCCAGCCTCGACCATAGACTCCCACGTCACATGAGGCCCTCGAAAAGCCTGAACCCATTTCCGACGCCCAGAACCCGAACCTCCCACCCAACCCCATGGACCAGCTATAGCCCACTGCCTTGAGACACCACACCACCGTGGATATTTCTTGCCTTTTTAGGGCAGCTGACCGAGGCTCCCATCGAGCACGCGAGGCCACTCAAAAGACTGACCCATTTCGATGGCTGCAGTCCTCAACCCCTCCCAACCCCGTGGAATGACACTATACCCCACCGGCTCCGACTTTTTCGCTACCGCGCTATTTCTTGCCTTTTTAGCGATGCTTCCGACAGAGCTCCAATGAGTACACGAGGCCACTAAAAATGATTGAGCCATTTCGATGCCCAGAGCCCCGAACCCCTCCCAACAGGCCTCACGACTATTTCATGCCGCATCAAGGCATTTCTTGTGCTTTTAGGGCAGGCCTCGAGAGCCTCCTCACTGGGACGCGAGGCCGATCAAAAGACTACCCATTTCCGACACCCAACCCCAACCCCTCCCAACCTCATGGAGCAAAGGCTATAGCCCACCGCCCCATGATTATTTCTGCACACTGCACATTTCTTGCATTTTAGGAGGCTCAGAGCCTCCATCAGACGAGGACCTCAAAAGACTGACCCATTTCTCGACACCTGCACTTCAACCCCCTCATGACCAGGCTATAGCCCACCGGCCTACGACTATTTCAGCCTATCATTGGCATTTCTTGCCATTTTATGGCAGGCCTGACCGTAGCCTCCCACTCACACGAGGCCCTCAAAAGACTGACCCATTTCCCGACGCCTGAGCCCCGTAACCCCTCATCAACCCCTCACAATATATAGCCCACCCTCATGACTATTTCGCGCCGCACGTCACATTTCTACCCTTTAGGCAGGTCTGCCGTAGCCTCCCACTAGTCACACGACCCTCAAAAGATTGGACCCATTTCGGCGCAGAGCCCCAACCCCACCCCAACTCCCACGGACAAAGGCTATAGCCAACCCACTATGACTATTTCACGCGGCCACTGGCATTTCTTGCCATTTTAGGGCAGGCTTCTAACCAGCCTCCCACCGAGCACACGAGACCTCAAAATTGTACCCATTTCGACGCCTGAGCCCAACCCCCTCCCCAACCCCACGGACCAGGCTATAGCCCACTCGACGATTTTTTTCATAGCATTGGTATTTCTTGCCATTTTAGCCTCTGATCAGAACCTCCCACCGGGCACACGAGTGCCCCCTAACCCCCTCCCCAACCCCTCGCGGACAAAAGGCTATAGCCCACTGCCTGACTATTTCAAGCGCCACTGGCATTTCTTGCCATTTTAGGCAGCCTCTGACCGCCTCCCACTAGGCACACAAGGACCTCGAAAAGACCCATCTATCCACGCCCAAGCCCCGAACTCCCTCAACCCTCAGGACTAAATATAGCCCACCGCCTCTGATTTCAAGGCTGCACCGCTGAGTATTTCTTGCCATTTTAGTAGCCTCGACCAGTAGCCTCCCACTGGCACACGAGGACTGTGAAAAGACTGTACCCATTTCCGACCTGTGAGCCCCCGAACCCTCTAACCCTGACCAAAGGATATAGCCCACCCCTCGGGCGACTGCTGCAATCACAGTATTTCTTGCCATTTTAGGGCAGCCTCGACTGTAGCCTCCCACAAGTACACGAGGACCCGAAAAGACTCACCCATTTCCGACGCCCAGCCCCGAATCCCTAACCCCTCGGACTAAAGGCTATAGCCCACTGCCCGCGATTATTTCGCTGCTCATGGCATTTCTTGCCATTTTAGGCATCTTGGTACCTCCCACTGGCACACGAGGACCCTGAAAAGACTGACCCATTTCCGACGCCCAACCCCCGAATCTCCAACCCCCATGGACCAAAGGCTATAGCCCACCTGCTCTTGACTATTTCACAAGGCTGCGCCACTGGCATTTCTTGCCATTTTAGGGCAGCCTCTCAGAGCCTCCCACGGGCACACGAGCTCAAAAGACTGACCCATTTCCACGCCCAGAGCCCCGAACCCCCTCTCCCAACCCCCGGACCAAAGGATAGCCCACCTTTGATTATTTCGGCTCACCACTGGCATTTCTTGCCATTTTGAGGCAGGCCTCGATCAGTAGCCTCCCATTGGGCACACACGACCCTCAAAAGACTTACCCATTTCCGACGCCCAAAGCCCCGAACCCCCTCCCTAACCCCGGACCAAAGGCTATAGCCCACTAATTTCTTATTTCAACCATTGGCATTTCTTGCCATTTTAGGCAGCCTCGACCGAGCCTCCCACTGGGCACACGAGGACCCTCAAAAGACTGTACCCATTTCCAGAGCCCCGAACCCCTCCCTAACCCCTCATGGACCAAAGGCTATAGCCCACCGCCTCGACGACTATTTCACAAGGCCATTGGTATTTCTTTTTGCAGCCTCGACCGTAGCCTCCCAATGGGGCACACGAGGACCCTCAAAAGACTGTACCCATTTCGACGCCCAAGCCCCGAACCTCCCTCCCAACCTCAAGGACCAAAGGATATAGCACACTGCCTCGGCGATTATTTCGCATCTGGCATTGCCATTTAGGCCTCACCGTAGCCTCCCACTGGGCACACGAGGGCCCTCGAAAAGGACTTACCCATTTCCGACGCCCAGAGCCCCGAACCTCCCTCCCAACCTCAAGGACCAAAGGATATAGCCCCGGCGATTATTTCGCTGCTGCATGGGCATTTCTTGCCATTTTAGGCAGCCTGACCGTAGCCTCCCACTGGGCACACGAGGACCCTCAAAAGACTGTACCCATTTCGACGCCAACCCCCGAACCCCTCCCTAACCCCTCTGACCAAAGGCTATAGCACACGCCTCGACGATTATTTCAAGGCTGCGCCATTGGCATTTACTATTTTAGTGTGCCTCACTGTAGCCTCCCACTAGGCACACACACAAGGAACCTCGAAAAGACTGTACCCATTTCGACACCCAGAGCCTCAAACCTCCCAACACCATGGACTAAAGGCTATAGCCCACCGCCTGGGACTATTTTATGTGTTGCGCCACTGAGCATTTCTTGCCATTTTAGGCATGCCTCTAACTGTAGCCTCCCATTGACACAGGACCTCGAAATGACTGCACTACTCCGACACCCAGAGCCCCGAACCCTCCCAACCCCCACGGACCAAAGGCCATAGCCCACTGCCTCGGATTTTTTCAAGGCTGGCATATCTTGCCATTTTGGTAGGCCTCACCGTAGCCTCCCACGACACACGAGGACCCTCGAAAAGACTGTACCCATTTCCACGCCAGAGCCCCGAACGCCTCACCAACCCCCACGGACCAGCACACATCCCACTCGGGCGACTTTTCCTCGGCTGGACATTTCTTGCCATTTTAGCCCTCTGACCGTAGCCTCCCACTGGGCACAAGAGGACCTCAAGAAGACTGACCCATTTCCGACGCCCAGCCCCGAACCCCTCCCTAACCTCATGACCAAAGGCCATAGCCCACTGCCTCTCATGATTATTTCGGCCATGCCTGGCATTTCTTGCCATTTTGGGCTCTGACCGTAGTCTCCCACTAGCCACACGAGGACCCTCGAAAAGACTGCACCCATTTCTGACGCCTGAACCCCGAACCCCTCCTCAACCCCCGCACCAAAGGCTATAGCTCACCACTGCTAATATTTCGCTACACGGGCATTTCTTGCCATTTGATAGGTTATAAATAGTCATATTATATTTTGTTTAACTCCATTTTGATCGATCAGCTAATTTGGAAATTATGTCTTTGATTTAGAGAAACATGGAGATTATGATGAAATTTGGACAAAAGGCTATTATCAAACGCAATGACCATCCTTGAGAGAGAGCTCCAGCATTATAAGAAGAAACCAAGAGGAAAAAAAGCTAGCAAAAAGGAAACAAAAGCAAGCATTATAAAAGAAAAAACGTGAGAAAGAGACAAGACACGTCAAGACAAGAAAAGAGTGGACGAGGAAGAGAAACAAACCGCTGCAATTATTTTCTCTCAAACAACTTTGTTTCCTTGACCACCATGAGTATAAGGTTTTAATTCCAGTCCAAGGGTAAATCAATCCGCTGTAATTTTGTGAGGCTTGAACTTAACAAGAACTCTTCAATCCAAGTAATTTTATTTCTTGTCTATTTATTTATATTGATCGAGTTGACGCTTAATTTATTTTTCATCGCTAGTGAGTTTCAGGATCCAGAATTGTCATGAATGACCGAATTGAGTAGAGAGTTGGCTCATGTGTGTATATTGATGGCCACAATTTAGCTTGCATGATAGGCTCTAGGAAATAAAATAAATTGATTGTTGGAATAATTTGAATTAATTGATCTTGTTTTAGTCATTCTCAATTATTCTTAACGCCATCAATTTAATCTGATACCGGAACCACGATGCCCAAATAAATTGAAGTGATAAGTTCTGATTTGAGAGATTGTTCTGAGTCCATTATATTAGGAGAATAATTGCTTTCCCATGGATTCTCAAGCAGACCAAGTTCCTTGACTGAGTTATTTATATTTTGCCCATGATCAAAACTGCAAATTGGACGGAATTCCACACCCTTGACTGGAAGTTCTGGCAAGATTGATCTTTGTTTGTTTAATTTTAAAACTTGTTTTATTTTATTTTATTTTATTTTAATTTAATTTCTGTTAAAAGAAAACAATTTGAAAATTCAGAACCGGATAATCGATACCCACAACTGCCAGCTGCTTGTTGTCCGTAATCGAGAAGACCAACATCCGGCTTCCGTTTCCTTTATCCGATTAGCCGGATACCTGTAATTGTTATTACTAAAGCAATCGGTTTACCGTTTCACTATCCGTTAGCCGAATATGTTCCGTAAAGCTTACAACCCGCGAACCGCTATCCGCTTTCTCTCATCCGGCTAGCCAAAATACTTCCAGAATCGTTGCCACCTGCATTCGGTCTTCCGGTTCTTCTAACCGGGTAGCCGAAAATCTCCAGAACCGTTACTAGTCACAACCGGTCTACCGGATTTCACGAACCGATTGACCGAATTAGCTCCAGAAACGAAACCAATCACAAACGGCTTACCGGTTTCCCTAACCGATTTACAAAATTCGGTTATCCTGCTTTGTGCGTAAACTTTGCAAAATCTGGTTTTCTTGGGAAATTAATTTTGTTTTAAACTTTGAGAAATTAAATACATAGTTCTCATGGGATTCGACCTGGTTCCACTATTTCTACAA
Source organism: Citropsis articulata (assembly GCA_030449925.1). Taxonomy (NCBI): domain Eukaryota; kingdom Viridiplantae; phylum Streptophyta; class Magnoliopsida; order Sapindales; family Rutaceae; genus Citropsis; species Citropsis articulata. The sequence continues at coordinate 193,838 of JASUUH010000229.1, read as the reverse complement.
ATTAGTTTAGGCGAATCAGTATTTATTTTGAAGGGCTTCGACAACTCTGCACCATTTTATGTGCCAACCATAGCCTCCCACTGGGCACACGAGGACCCTCGAAAAGACTGAGACCCATTTCATACAGAGCCCCTCAACCCCCGCCTAATCCCCCAGACTAAAGCAGCCCACCGCCCTGGTGATTATTTCTCGGGCTGCAATCACTGGCATTTCTTGCCATTTTAGGACAGGCCTCGACCGTAGTCTCCCACTGGGCACACGAGGACCCTCAAAAAGACTATACCCATTTCCGACGGCCAGAGCCCCGAACTCCCCCCCCCAAACCCCGCAGACCAAAGGCTATAGCCCACCGGCCCATATTTCACATACTGGCATTTCTTGCCATTTTAGGCGTGGCACTCACTGAGCCTCCCACTGGGAACACGACGACCCTCGAAAAGACTGGACCCATTTCCGATGCCCCGAGCCCCAAACCCCTCCCAACCCTCATGACCAAAAGCTATAGCCCACCGCCTCAAGGGTTATTTCAAGGCTGCACTGGCATTTCATTATTTTAGGACAGGCCTCTTCAGAATCCTCCCATCACACGAGGACCTCGAAAAGATCGACCCATTTTCAAGGCTGAGCCTCGAACCACCCTCCCAACCTCAAGGACCAAAGGCTATAGCCCACCAGCTGCCTACTATTTTGCGCGCTCACGATGGTATTTCTTGCCATTTTAGTGTGCCTCTGACCGTATTCTCCCACTGGGCACACGAGGACCCTCAAGAGATCAGACCCATTTCAGAGGCCCAAAGCCCCGAACCCCTCACCAACCCCTTAGGACCATAGGCTATATCCCACCAACGCTGCCGACTATTTCTGCGCTGAGTCACTGCCATTTCGCCATTTTATTGCAGGCCTCGACCGTAGCCTCCCACTGGGCACGGAGGACCTCAAAAAGACCCATTGATGCCTGTGAGCCCCGAACCCCTCCCAACCTCGCAGACCAAAGGCTATAGCCCACCGCATCGACGACTAATTCACACAAGGCGCCACGGTGTATTTCTTGCCATTTTAGGACAGCCCTCAGAGCCTCCCACTAGGCACACAAGGACCTCAAAGATTGAACCCATTTCCGACGCCCAGAGCCCCATAACCCCTCCCCACCCACACACAAAAGCCCACCGCCATGGCGACTATTTCACGACTCAAGGCCACTGGTATTTCTTGCCATTTTGGGGTAGGCCTCGACCGTAGCTCCACTGGGCACATGAGGACCTCAAAATCGAATTTCATGCCCTGAGCCCCCGAACCTCATCCCCAACCCCTGACCAAAGGCTATAGCCCACCCGCTGATTATTTCCTGCACAAGGCTGGATTTTCTTATCATTTTACAGGCTGACTGTAGTCTCCCAATGGGCACACCAGGACCTCAAGAGACTGTTCCCATTTCGGACGCCCAGAGCCCCAACCCCTCCCAACCCTCGCAGACCAAAGGCTATAGCCCACCGCCTCATGATAATTCACCAAGGCGCAGTATTTCTTGCCATTTAAGGCCAGGCCTCTGACCGTAGCCTCCCACTGCACAAGAGGACCCTCAAAAGACTGGACCCATTTCCGACGCCCAGAGCCCCCGAACCTCCCTCCCCAACCCCCCCGGACCAAAGGCTAAAGCCCAACGGCCCCACTTTTTTCAAGGCTACTGGCATTTCTTGACATTTTAGGGCAGGCCTCTGACCGTAGCCTCCCACTGGGCACATGAGGCCCCTCGAAAAGGCTGGACAGATTTTCGACGCCCAAAGCCCCCCCAACCCCCCCCCCCACCCCCCCCGGACCAAAGGCTATAGCCCCTGACTTATTTTACACAAGGCAGGGCATTTCTTGCCATTTTAGTAGGTGCCCTGACAGAGCCTCTCCAAAATGAGGCCCTCAAAAGATCAGACCCATGACGCCCAGAGCCCCGAACCCCCTCCCAACCTCAAGGACTATTATAGCCCACCGCATCGACGATTAATGCTACACGCACAGGTATTTCTTTTATTTTAGGACAGGCCACTGACAGTAGCCTCCCACTCGGCACACCAGGACCCTCGAAAAGACTGGACCCATTTTCGACGCCCAGAGCCCCATAACCCCCCTCCCCAACTCCCACGGGCCAAAGGCTAAAGCCCACCGGCCATGGCGACTATTTCACGCGCTACGCCGCTAGGTATTTCTTGCCATTTTGGGGTAGGCCTCTGACCGTAGCCTCCAACTGGGCACATGAGGTCAAAAAGTCACGACCATGCCCAGAGCCCCTAAACCTCATCCCCAACCTCATGGACCAAAGGCTATAGCCCACCAGCTTCGGCGATTATTTCAAGGCCACTGGCTTTTCTTATCATTTTAGTAGGCCCTGCCGTAGTCTCCCAATGGGCACACCAGGACCCTCAAGAGACTGACCCATTTCTGACGCCCAGAGCCCCGAACCCCTCCCCAACCTCGCAGACCAAAGCCTATAGCCCACGCGGCCGATTAATTCTGCTGCTAGGTATTTCTTGCCATTTAAGGCCTCTGACAGTAGCCTCCCACTGGGCACAAGAGGACCTCAAAAGACTGACCCATTTCCACGAGCCCCGAACCTCCCTCCCCAACCCCATGACCTATAGCCCACTGCCTCGGCCTATACACAAGGCTACTGGTATTTCTTGCCATTTTAGGCAGGCCTGACCGTAGCCTCCCATGGGCACACATGAGGCCCCTCGAATGGACCCATTTTCGACGCCCAGAGCCCCGAACCCCTCCCCAACCCTCAAGGACCAAAGGCTATAGCCCACTGCCTGGCGATTATTTCATACACGCTTGGCATTTCTTGCCATTTTAGGCAGGCCTAACCGTAGCTCCCACTGGGCACACAAGGACCCTCGAAATGACTACACATATTTTGACACCAGAGCCCCGAACCCCTTCTCCAAACCTCATGGACCAGCGATGGCCCACCGCCTCATGACATTTCTACACATACTGGCTGGTATTTCTTGCATTTTAATGTAGGCCTCTGTCCGTAATATCCCACTACACGAGGACCCTCGAAAAGACTGGACCCATTTTCGAAGGCCAGAGCCCCGAACCACCCTCCGCAACCCCCGCGGACCAAAGGATATAGCCCACCAGCTGACTATTTTGCTGGTTCGCCATGGTATTTCTTGCCCTTTTAGGGCAGGCCTCTGACCGTAGTCTCCCACTGGTCACACGAGGACCCTCGAAGAGACGACCCATTTCAGAGGCCCAAAGCCCCCGAACCCCCCTCAAGAACCCTCATGGACCAGCTATATCCCACCAACCTGCCGACTATTTCGCCGGCCATGGTATTTCTCATTTTATTGCAGGCCTCTGACCAGTAGCCTCCCACTGGGCCACGAGGACCCTCAAAAGATCAGACCCATTTCGATGCCCAGAGCCCCGAACCCCTCCCCAACCCCACCAAAGGCTATAGCCCACCGCATCGACGATTAATTGCCATGCGCCACAGGTATTTCTTTATTTTAGGACAGGCCACCAGTAGCCTCCCACTAGGCACACAAGGACCTCAAAAGACTGGACCCATTTCGACGCCCAGAGCCCCATAACCCCTCCCCAACCCCCGTGTGCCAAAGGCTAAAGCCCACCGCATGATTATTTCACGCACAGGCCACTGGTATATTCTTGCCATTTTGGGTAGGCCTCTGACCGTAGCCTCCAACTGGGCACACATGAGGTCAAAAATCGAATTTTCATGCCCAGAGCTCAACCTCATCCCCAACCCTCATGGACTATAGCCCACCTCACTGATTATTTCCTGCACTGGCCATGATTTCTTATCATTTTACCAGGCTGCCCTAGTCTCCCAATGGGCACACCAGGACCTCAAGAGACTGACCCATTTCGACGCCCAGAGCCCCGAACCCCCTCCCCAACCTCAGACCAAAGCCTATAGCCCACCGCCACTGACCACTATTCACAAGAGGTATTTCTTGCCATTTCAGGCCCTGACCGTAGCCTCCCACGGGGCACAAGAGGACCCTCAAAAGACTGACCCATTTCGACGCCCAGCCCCCGAACCTCCTCCCAACCCCTCGGGACCAGGCTATAGCCCACCGCCTCTATGCACATACTGGCTGGTATTTCTTGCCATTTTAGGGCAGGCCTCGACCAGAGCCTCCCACATGAGGCCCCTCGAAAAGAATGGACCCATTTTCGACGCCCAGAGCCCCCGAACCCCCCTCCCCCCCCCCCCCGGACCAAAGGCTATAGCCCACCGGCTCATGATTATTTCACTACCTGTATTTCTTGCCATTTTAGGGCAGGCCTCTAACTCAGAGCCTCCCATTGGGCACACATGAGGACCCTCAAATGACTACACATATTTTCGACAGAGCCCCGAACCCCTCCCAAACCTCATGACCGATAGCCCACCGCCTGGCGACTATTTCACATGCTTTGGTATTTTTGCATTTTAATGTAGGCCTCTGTCATCCCACTGGGCACACGAGGACCTCAAAAGACTGGACACATTTTCGAAGCCCAGAGCCCCCGAACCACCCTCCAACCCTGGACCAGCTATAGCCCACCAGCCGCTTATTTTACGCGCTGGTATTTCTCCATTTTAGGGCAGGCCTCTGACCGAGTCTCCCACTGGGCACACGAGGACCCTCAAGAGACGACCCATTTGAGGCCCAAAGCCCCGAACCCCCTCAACCCCTCATGGGACCAAAGGCTATAGCCCAACCTCCGACTATTTCACGCTGCGCCACCATTTCTGCCATTTTATTGCAGGCCTCCTGACTGTAGCCTCCCACCACACGCGAGGACCCTCAAAGACTACCATTTCGATGCCCAGAGCCCCGAACCCCTCCCCAACCCTCAGACCAAAGGCTATAGCCCACCGCATCGACGATTAATCACTGCCACGGTATTTCTTGCCATTTTAGGACAGGCCATCGACCGTAGCCTCCCACTAGGCACAAGGACCCTCAAAAGACTGACCCATTTCGACGCCCAGAGCCCCATAACCCCTCCCCAACCCACAGCCAAAGGCTCCCACCGGCCATGGCGATTATTTCACGCCCAAGGCCACATTTCTTGCCATTTTGGGTAGGCCTCGACCGTAGCCTCTGGGCACATGAGGCCTCGAAAAATCTGGCGACTGATGCCCAGAGCCCCGAACCTCATCCCCAACCCCTCATGACCAAAGGCTATAGCCCACCGCCTGGCGATTATTTCAAGCTACACTGGATTTTCTTATTTTAGGTAGGCTCTGCCTGTAGTCTCCCAATGGGCACACCAGACCTCAAGAGACTGTCCCATTTCGACGCCCAGAGCCCCGAACCCCTCCCAACCTCGCAGACCAAAGGCTATAGCCCACCGCCTCTGACACCCAAGGTCACTGCATGGTATTTCTAGGCAGGCCTCTGACCAGTAGCCTCCCACAAGCACACGAGGACCTCAAAAGACTGACCCATTTCCCACGCCCAGAGCCCCGAACCTCCTCCCAACCCCCACGGACCAAAGGCTATAGCCCACCACTGATTTTTTCGCTGCGCCATTGGCATTTCTTGACATTTTAGGCAGGCCTCGATCAGAGCCTCCCACGGGCACGATGAGGCCCCTCAAAAGGCTGACAGACCCACGCCCAGCCCCGAACCCTCCCCAACCCCTCATGGACCAAAGGCTATAGCCCACCCCTCATGACTATTTCACTGCTGCACATATTTCTTGCCATTTTAGGGCAGTGCCTTGACAGAGCCTCCCACTGGGCACATGAGGCCCTCTAAAAGACTGTACCCATTTCCGACGCCCAGAGGCCCCGAACCCCTCCCAACCCCTCAAGAAAGGTTATAGCCCACCGCCTCGGCGATATTTTCGGCTGGCAAGTATTTCTTGCCATTTTAAGGCCTCGACTGAGCCTCCCACTGGGCACACGAGGACCTGCTAGAACACTGTACCCATTTCCGACGCCCAGAGCCCCCCACCCCCCCCCCAACCCTCATGGATCAAAGGTTATAGCCCACTGCCTGATTATTTCACGCTGTCACTGGCATTTCTTGCCATTTTAGGCAGGCTCCTCAGAGCCTCCCACTGGGCACACGAGGACCCTTGAAAAGACTGTACCCATTTCGATGCCCAGCCCCGAACCCCTCCCAACCCTCTGGACCAGTACAGCCCACCGATTATTTCACACGCTCACTGACATTTCTACATTTTAGTGCTTCTCAGCCTCCCATCACACGAGGACCCTCGAAAAGAATATTCCACGCGATGCGCCATTTGCATTTTAGGTAGGCTTCCTGATCAGAGCCTCCCACCGTACACGAGGACCTCGAAAAGATCAGACCCATTTTAGACGCCCAGAGCCCTAACTTCCTCCCCAACCCTGACCAGCTATAGCCCACCAGCCTGGCGATCACACGCTGCGTCATGGCATTTCTTGCCATTTTAGGCAGGCTCTGACCGTAGCCTCCCACGGGCACACGAGGACCTCGAAAAGACTGACCCATTTCCACGACCAGAGCCCCTAAACCTCCCCCAACCCCTCAAGGGACTATAGCCCACCGCCTTGACTATTTCACGCGCTGGCCAGGCATTTCTTGCCATTTTAGGCATGCCTGACAGTAGCCTCCCACTGGGTACACGAGGACCCTCGAAAAGATCAGACCATTTTCGACTGTGAGCCCCCAACCCCTCCCAACCCCTCATGACTGGCCCTCAAAAGACTGACCATGTTTGATGACCAGAGCCTAACCCCTCCCAACCCCCGCTGACCAAAGCCTATAGCCCACCGCTGCGCCAGCCATTGCATATTTCTTGCATTTTAGGGCAGGCTCTCAGAGCCTCCCACTGGCACACGAGGACCTCGAAAAGACTGACCCATTTAGACGACCAGAGCCCTCGAACCCCTCCCAACTCATGGACCAGGCTATACCCAGCCCATGACTATTTCACGCTGCACACTGGCATTTCTTGCCATTTTAGGGCAGGCCTCGACCGTAGCCTCCCATCTCACACGAGACCTCGAAAAGACTGCATTTCCCACCAGTGAGCCCCAAACCCTCCCCAACCCTCATGACCAGCATAGCCCACCGGCCTCATGACTATTTCACGCGATGCGCGCCGGGCATTTCTTGCCATTTTAGGCAGGCCTGACCAGAGCCTCCCACGGGCACACGAGGACCTCAAAAAGACTGTACCCATTTTCATGACCAGAGCCCCAACCCCTCCCCAACCCCTGGACCAAAGGAATAGCCCACCGGCCTTGCGATTATTTCACACGCGCTACGCTGGACATTTCTTGCCATTTTAGGCAGGCCTGACCGAGCCTCCCACCGGGCACACGAGGACCCTCGAAAAGACTGGACCGACAATGACCAGAGCCCCAACCCCTCCCAACTCATGGACCAAAGGCTATAACCCACCGCCTGGCGATTATTTCACGCGCCCACTGGCATTTCTTGCCATTTTAGGGCAGGCTCTGATCAGAGCCTCCCACTGGCACACGAGGACCCTCGAAAAGATTGTACCCATTTCCCACGATCAGCCCCGAACCCCTCCCAACCCCTCTGACCAAAGCATAGCCCACTGCCTCTGACTATTTCACGCTGACGCCACTGGCATTTCCATTTTTAGGCCTGACCAGCCTCCCACGGCACACGAGGCCCCTCAAAAGACTCCACTGATTTTGATTACCAGCCCCGAACCCCTCCCAACCCCTCGGACCAGTATTATAACCCACCGCCTCGACTATTTCACGCGCTGTATTTTTGCCATTTTAGGCCTGACAGAGCCTCCCATCGGGCACACGAGGACCCTCGAAAAGACTGTACCGATTTTCAATGACCAGAGCCCCCCCAACCCCCCCCCCAACTCCCGCGGGACCATTATAACCCACCGCCTATGATTATTTCACGCGCGCCAGGCATTTCTTGCCATTTTGGGCAGGCTGACCGTAGCCTCCCATCGGGCACACACGAGGACCGCAAAAGATTGTACCCATTTCCCACGTGAGCCTCCAACCCCCTCCCCAACCCTCAGGACCCTATAGCCCACCGCCTTGGATTATTTCACGCGCTGGCACTGGCATTTCTTGCCATTTTAGGCAGCCTGACCGTAGCCTCCCATCGGGCACACGAGGACCTCAAAAGACTGTACCCATTTTCAATGACCAGAGCCCCGAACCCCTCCCCAACCCCATGGACCAGCTATAGCCCACCGCCTCCGACTATTTCACGCTACTACTGGCATTTCTTGCCATTTTGGGCAGCCTTCGACCGTAGCCTCCCACTGACACACGAGGACCTCGAACATTGTACCCATTTTCATGACCAGAGCCCCGAACCCCCTCCCAACTCCTCAAGGACCAGTTATAACCCACCGGCCTCGATTATTTCACGCGCTGGCACTGGCATTTCTTGCCATTTTTAGGCAGGCTCTGACCGAGCCTCCCATCAAGCACACGAGGACCGTCGAAAAGACTGTACCCATTTCCCACGATCAGAGCCTCCGAACCCCCCGCCCCCACCCCCGCGGGCCCAAGGCGAGGGCCCACCGGCCGCGGGGACGATTTCACGCGGCCATTGGCATTTCTTGCAATTTTAAGGCAGGGTTCTGACCGTATCCTCCCACGGGCACGAGAGGCCCTCAAAAAGAATGTACCATTTCATGACCAGAGCCCCGAACCCCTCCCAACCCCGCTGACCAGTTATAGCCCACCGCCTTGATTATTTCACGCACGCTACTGGCATTTCTTGCCATTTTAGGGCAGGCTCGACCGTAGCCTCCCACTGGCACACGAGGCCCTCAAAAAAATGACACGACCAGATCCTAACCCCTCCCAACCCCTCAAGGACCAGTTATAGCCCACTGCCTCGATTATTTCACGCTGCGCCACTGGCATTTCTGCCATTTTAGGGCAGTGCCTCGACCGTAGCCTCCCATCAAGTACACGAGGACCTCAAAAGACTGACCCATTTCCCACGATCAGCCTCCGAACCCCCTCCCAACCTCATGGACTCACAGATGCCGGCGATTATTTCACGCTGCTGGGCATTTCTGCCATTTTTGACAGCCTTCTGACTGAGCCTCCCATTGACACACGGACCCTCGAAAGACAGTACTTTTTCGATGACCGAGCCCCAACCCCTCCCAACTCCGCTGACCAGGCTATAGCCCACCGCCCTCTGATTATTTCACTGCCACATTGGCATTTCCATTTACAGGCTTCTCAGAGCCTCCCATCGGGCACACGAGGACTCGAAAAGACTGTACCTTTACCACGATCGAGAGCCCCGAACCCTCCCCAACCTCATGGACCAGCATAGCCCACGGCCTCGACTATTTCACGCGCGGCCACAGGCATTTTTGCCATTTTAGGGCAGGCTCTCAGCCTCCCACCGGGCACACGAGGACCCTCGAAAAGACTGCACTGATTTGACAGAGCCCCGAACCCCTCCCCAACCCCATGGGACCAGGCTAAACCCACCGCCTCGCGATTATTTCACACGCTCACGCAGTATTTTGCCATTTGTGGCAGCCCTCCCAACCCCCATGACCAAAGGCAGAACCCACCGCCTCATGATTATTTCACGTCAGCTGGGCATTTCTTGCCATTTTAGCAGGCTCGACAGAGCCTCCCATCGGGCACACGAGGACCCTCAAAGACTGTACCGATTTTCAATGACCAGCCCCCAACCCCTCCCAACCCTCATGACCAAAGGCTATAGCCCACCGCCCTATGATTATTTCACGCTGCGCCATCAAGTATTTTTGCCATTTTAGCAGTGCCTTCCCGTCAGCCTCCCATCACACGAGGACCGTCGAAAAGATTGTGCCCATTTCCCACGATCAGAGCCTCCGAACCCTCCCCCAACCTCAAGGACCAGGCTATAGCCCACCTGCCTGATTATTTCACGCCAAGGCCATTGGCATTTCTTGCCATTTTAGGCAGGCTCTGATCAGAGCCTCCCATCGGGCACACGAGGACCCGAAAAGACTGACATTTTCAATGACCAGAGCCCCAACCCCTCCCAACCTCAAGGACCAAAGGCTATAGCCCACCGCCTCATGATTATTTCACGCTGCCATTGGCATTTCTTGCCATTTTAGGGCAGGCTCTGACCGTAGCCTCCCACTGGCACACGAGGACCTCGAAAAGACTGTACCCATTTTCACGACCAGAGCCCCAACCCCTCCCAACCCTCAAGGACCAAAGGCTATAGCCCACGATTATTTCTCACGCCACATATTTTGCCATTTTAGTGGCAGGCTCTGACCGTAGCCTCCCACTGGCACACGAGGACCCTCGAAAAGATCAGACCCATTTCCCACGATCGAGCCTCCAACCCCTCCCAACCCTCATGGACTAGTTATAGCCCACTGCCTTGATTATTTCACGCGGCCAAGGCCATGGCATTTCTTGCCATTTTAGTGTGCTCTGACCGTAGCCTCCCACTGCACACGAGGACCTCGAAAAGAATGTACCATTTTCGATGACCAGAGCCCGAACCCCTCCCAACCCCTCAAGGACCAGCACATAGCCCACCCCCCTGACTTTCACGCGCTGCGCCACTGGTATTTCTTGCCTTTGGCAGGCTCGACCGAGCCTCACACACGAGGACCCCAAAAGACTGCACCATTTCCCACGATGAGCCTCCGAACCCCTCCCCAACCCCTCATGGACCAAAGGTTATAGCCCACCGGCCGGCCATTATTTCTCACGGCCATGTCATGGCATTTCATATTTTGTGGCAGCCTGACCAGAGCCTCCCACTGGCACACGAGCACCTCGAAAAGACTGTAGATTTCATGACCAGAGCCCCGAAACCCTCCCAACCCCTCAAGGACTAAAGGCTATAGCCCACTGCCTCATGACTATTTCAGGCTGCACTGGCATTTCTGCCATTTTAGGCAGGCTTCTGACCGTAGCCTCCCACCGGGCACACGAGGGCCCTCGAAAAGACTGTACTGATTTTCGATGACCAGAGCCCCGAACCCCTCCCAACCCCGCTGACCAGCATATAGCCCACCGCCTCATGACTATTTTTCATTGCTGTATTTCTTGCCTTTTTATGGCAGGATTGTGACCGTAGCCTCCCATGGGCACACGAGGACCCTCGAAAAGACGACTGATTTCAATGACCAGAGCCCCGAACCCCTCCCAACCCTCATGACCAAAGGTTATAGCCCACTGCCTTGACTATTTCACGCCAGGCCATTGGCATTTCTTGTCAGGGCAGCCTCGACCAGCCTCCCACGCACACGAGCACCCTCGAAAAGACTGTACCACCTCCACCACTGTAGCCCCGAAACCCTCTCCCCAACCTCATGACCAAAGGTATAGCCCACCGCCTCGACTATTTCACACAGCTTGGCATTTCATGCCATTTTGACAGCCTGACCAGAGCCTCCCATCACACGAGGACCCTGACTAGATTTTCGATGACCAGAGCCCAACCCCTCCCAACTCCCGGACCAAAGGCTATAGCCCACCCGGCATGACTATTTCACGCAAGGCCAGGCAAGCATTTCATTTGGCAGGCTGACTCCCCACCGCACACGAGGACCCTCGAAAAGACTGATTTTCCACGACTGAGCCTAACCCCTCCCCAACCCCGCATGACCAAAGGCTATAGCCCACTGCCCATGACTATTTCACGCTGCGCCACTGCATTTCCATTTTAGGGCAGTGCTTCTGAGAGCCTCCCACTGGCACACGAGGACCCTCGAAAAGACTGTACTGACATGACCAGAGCCCCAACCCTCCCCAACCCCCTGGGGCTATAACCCACCCCTGGATTATTTCACTGCGTCATTGCTATTTCTTGCCATTTTAGGTGCCTCCCAACCCCGCTGACTATAACCCACCGCCTGGCTGACTATTTCACGCCACTATTTCGCCATTTTAGGGGTGCCTGATCTCCCATCCACACGAGGGCCCTCCAAAAGACTGTACCGATTTTCAATGACCAGAGGCCCCCCACCCCCACCCCCGCCGACCAAAGGCTAAAACCCACCGCCTGACTATTTCACGCTACGGCCACACATTTCTTGCCATTTAGGCAGGCCTCGACCGAGCCTCCCATCACACACGAGTCAGATTGTACCCATTTCAGACAGAGCCTCCCAACCCCTCCCAACCCTCATGACCAAAGGCTAGCCCACCTGCCTGATTATTTCACGCGCCGCCATATTTTGCCATTTTAGGCAGGCCTGACCAGCCTCCCATCACACACACGAGGACCCGAAAAGACTGTACCATTTTCAATGACAGAGCCCTGAACCCCCCTCCCAACCCTCTGGACCAAAGGCTATAGCCCACTGCCCCTGATTATTTCACACGCCATTGGCATTTCTTGCCATTTTGGGCAGGCTTCCAGAGCCTCCCACTCACACGAGGACCCTCGAAAGAGTACCCATCATGACCAGCCTCAACCCCCTCCCAACCCTCATGACCAAAGGCTATAACCCACCGCCTTGGGATTATTTCACGCTATGCCACACTGGCATTTCTTGCCATTTTGGGCAGGCCTCCTGACCGTAGCCTCCCATCAAGCACACGAGGACCGTGACACCATTTCCCACGATCAACCCCCCTCCCCAACCCCCAACGACCAGAGTCTATAGCCCACCGCCTGGTGATTATTTCACGCGCCGCTCAGGGCATTTCTGCCATTTTAGGCAGGCTTGACCGTAGCCTCCCACTGGCACACGAGCTCGGACTGACTGATTTCATGACCAGAGCCCCAACCCTCCCAACCCCTCATGGACCAAAGGCTATAGCCCACCGCCCTGTGATTATTTCACGCGGCTACTGGCATTTCTTGCTTTTACAGGCTTCCTGACCGTAGCCTCCCACTCACACGAGGACCTAAAAGACTGTACCCATTTCCCACTCGAGCCCCAACCCCTCCCCAACCCCGCTGACCAAAGGCTATAGCACTGGCCATTATTTCACGCTACGCGCCATTGGCATTTCTTGCCATTTTAAGTGCTTGACCGTAGCCTCCCACTGGCACACGAGCACCCTCGAAAAGACAGATTCATGACCAGAGCCCCAAACCCTCCCAACCCCGGACCAAAGGCTATAGCCCACGCCTCATATTTTATTTCACTGGCATTTCTTTTTGCCATTTTGTGGCTCGACCAGCCTCCCACCTCACACGAGGCCCTAAAAGACTGTACTGAATGACCAGAGCCCCGAACCCTCCCCAACCCCGCGGGACCAAATATAGCCCACGGCCTGCTGACTATTTCACGCTACTGGGTATTTCTTTTATTTTACAGGCTTCTGACCGAGCCTCCCACTGGCACACGAGGACCCTCGAAAAGACTGTACTGATTTTCCCAGAGCCCCGAACCCTCCCCAACCCCATGACCAGCATATAGCCCACGCCCTATGACTATTTCACGCGTCAGCTGGCATTTCCATTTTAGGCAGTGCTGACCTAGCCCCACTGGGCACACGAGACCCTCGAAAAGACTGTACCATCATGACCAGAACCCCAACCCTCCCCAACCCCGCTGGACCAAAGGCTATTGCCCACCGCCTGACTATTTCTCACGGCCACTGGCATTTCTTGCCATTTTAGGCAGGCTCTGACCGTAGCCTCCCATGGGCACACGAGGACCCCGAAGACACCCATTTCCCACGATCGAGCCTCCAACCCCTCCCAACCCCTCATGACAGCCCACCCCGTGATTATTTCACGCACAAGGCTGGCATATTTCTTGCCATTTTAGGGCAGGCTCGACCGTAGCCTCCCACTGGCACACGAGGACCTCAAAAGACTGTACCCATGTGACCGAGCCTCAACCCCTCCCCAACCCTCATGACCAAAGGCTATAGCCCACCCCGACTATTTCACGCTGCCTGCTGGGTATTTCACATAGGCTGACAGAGCCTCCCACTGGGCACACGAGGACCCTCGAAAGACTCACTACCATGACCAGAGCCTCAAACCTCCCCAACCTCATGGACTATGATATAGCCCACTGCCTTGGATTATTTTCACGCTGCTGCACTGGTATTTTTGCCATTTTGGCAGGCCTGATCAGAGCCTCCCACTGGGCACACGAGGACCCTCGAAAAGACTGCACTTTCCACGCCTGAGCCCCAACCCTCCCAACCCTGGGACCAAAGGCTATAGCCCACTGCCTCATGATTATTTCACATGGCTGTCTTGCCATTTTAGGGCAGGCTTCAATCAGAGCCTCCCATCGGGCACACGAGGACCTCGAAAAGACACCCATTTCCGGCGAGCCCTGAAACCCTCCCAACCCTGGGACCAAGGCTATAGCCCACTGCCTGACTATTTCACACGCGCTGGCTAATTTCTTTGCCATTTTAGGCAGGCTTGACCGTAGCCTCCCACCGGGCACACGAGACCCTCGAAAAGACTGTACCATTTCCACGACCAGAGCCCCTAAACCTCCCCCAACCCTGACCAGGTTATATAGCCCACCGCCTGTGACTATTTCACGCGCTGCGCTACTGGGTATTTCTTGCCATTTTAGGGCAGTGCTTGATCAGCCTCCCATCAAGTACACGAGGACCTAAAAGACTGTACCCATTTCCACGACCAGCCCCCAAACCCCTCCCAACCCCTCTGACCAAAGGCTATAGCCCACCGCCTTGTGATTATTTCACGCACGCCACTGGTATTTCTGCCATTTTAGGCAGGCTTGTGACCAGAGCCTCCCATCACACGAGGACCCTCGAAAAGACTGTACCCATTTCATGCCGAGCCCCTAACCCTCCCAACCCTCGGGACCATATTATAGCCCACCGCCTTTGATTATTTCACGCCGCCATTGGCATTTCTTGCCATTTTAGGGCAGGCTTGTGATCAGCCTCCCATCGGCACACGAGACCCTCAAAAGACTGTACCCATTTCCCACGCCCAGAGCCCCCAACCCCCCCTCCCAACCCCGCTGGACCAAAGACTATAGCCCACCGCCCATGATTATTTCACTGCACCACTGGCATTTCTTGCCATTTTAGGGTGCTCGACAGAGCCTCCCACTGGCACACGAGGACCCTCGAAAAGACTGTACCCATTTCCACGACCAGAGCCCCAAACCCTCCCAACCCCGCTGGCAAAGACTATAGCCCACCGCCCGGATTATTTCACGCATGCACGGGCATTTCCATTTTAGTGCTCGACCAGTAGCCTCCCATCAAGTACACGAGGACCCTCGAAAAGACTGTACCCATTTCCGATGCCTGAGAGCCCCAAACCCCTCCCCAACCCCCAAGGACTATAGCCCACCGCCTCCACTATTTCACGCTGCGCCATGGCATTTCTTGCCATTTTAGGGCAGGCCTCTGACCGTAGCCTCCCACTACACGAGACCCTCGAAAAGACTTATTTCCGACCACTGTGAGCCCCATTAACCCTCCCCAACCCTCATGGACCAAAGGCTATAGCCCACCGCCTGGTGACTATTTCACGCGCCATGCACTGGTATTTCTTGCCATTTTAGGGCTTCTGACAGAGCCTCCCACCGGGCACACGAGGACCTCGAAAAGACTGTACCCATTTCCGATGACCAGAGCCCTCAAACCCCTCCCAACCCCCGACCAAAGGCTATAGCCCACCGCCTCGGACTATTTCACTGCTGGCCAAGTATTTCTTGCCATTTTGTGGCAGGCCTGACAGAGCCTCCCACTGGCACACGAGCCCTAAAAAGACTGTATTTTGATGACCGTGAGCCCTCAACCCTCCCAACCCTCATGGACCAAAGGCTATAGCCCACCGCTGACTATTTCACGTCATTTGGCATTTCTTGCCATTTTAGGGCAGGCTTGACCGTAGCCTCCCACTGGCACACGAGGACCTCGAAAAGACTGACCCATTTCAGACCAGAGCCCCAACCCTCCCCAACCTCATGGACCAAAGGTTATAGCCCACCGCCTTGATTATTTCACGCACAAGGCTGGCATTTCTTGCCATTTTAGGCAGGCCTGACCGTAGCCTCCCACCGGGCACACGAGGACCTAAAAAGACTGTACCATTTCCACCCTGTAACCCCAAACCCCTCCCAACCCTCGGACCAAAGGCTATAGCCCACCGGCCTCGATTATTTCACCAAGGCCATGGAATTTCTTGCCATTTTAGGGCAGGCTCTGACCGTAGCCTCCCACTGGCACACGAGGACCCGAAAAGACTGTACCCATTTCCCACGACGAGCCTCCAACCCCTCCCAACCCTCAAGGACCAGGCTATAGCCCACCGCCTTGGACTATTTCACGCGCTGGCCATTGGCATTTCTTGCCATTTTAGGCAGGCTTGACCGTAGCCTCCCCACTGGGCACAAGGACCTCGAAAGACTGAATTTATTTCCGACGCCTGAAGCCCCGAACCCCCTCCCAACCCTCATGACCAAAGGCTATAGCCCACCGCCTCATGACTATTTCAGCGCACACTGGCATTTCTTGCCATTTTAGTAGGCTTCGACAGCCTCCCACCTGGGCACAAGGACCCTCGAAAAGACTGCACCATTTCCGACCAGAGCCCTCAAACCCTCCCAACCCCCGCTGACTAAAGGCTATAGCCCACTGCCTTGGTGATTATTTCCGCACTGGCTAATTTCTTGCCATTTTAGGGCAGGCCTCGACCGAGCCTCGGGCACACGAGGACCCAAAAGACTGCACCCATTTCCCACGATCAGAGCCCCGAAACCCTCCCCAACCCTCAAGGACTAGGCTATAGCCCACCGCCCTGACTATTTCACGCGCTGCGCCATGTATTTTTTGCCATTTTAGGCAGGCTTCTGACAGAGGCCCCACTGGCACGAGACCCTCAAAAGACTGTACCCATTTCCGACGCCCAGACCCCAACCCCTCCCCAACCAGGCTATAGCCCACCGGGCTGACATTATTTCACGCACTGGCCATTGGCATTTCTTGCATTTTAGGGCAGGCTCTGATCAGAGCCTCCCATCACACGACAGGACCTCGAAAAGACTGTACCCATTTCCACGCCCAGAGCCCCAAACCCCTCCCCAACCCCCGGACAGCTATAGCCCACCCTGTATTTCACGCGGCTAGGCTGGCATTTTTGCCATTTTAGGCAGGCTTGTGACCGTAGCCTCCCACTGGCACACGAGGACCCTCGAAAAGACTGTACTATGACCAGAGCCTCAACCCCTCCCCAACCCCCGCTAAAGGCTATAGCCCACCGCCCTGTGATTATTTCACGCTAGCCACATATTTCTTGCCATTTTAGGGGCTTCGACCAGAGCCTCCCACCTGGCACACGAGGACCCTCGAAAAGACTGTACCCATTTCCGGCGACCAGAGCCCCAAACCCTCCCAACCCTCGGACCAAAGGCTATAGCCCACCGCCTCGGCGACTATTTCACGCTGCGGCCTATTTCTTGCCATTTTAGTGCTGACAGAGCCTCCCACGGCACACGAGGACCCTCGAAAAGACTGTACATCACGACCAGAGCCCCATTAACCCTCCCCAACCCTCAAGGACCAGCACATAGCCCACCGCCCTTGACTATTTCACGCTACTGGTATTTCTTGCCATTTTAGGGCAGTTCAACAGAGCCTCCCACTGGGCACACGAGGACCTCGAAGACTGCACCCATTTCATGACCAGAGCCCCAAACCCCTCCCCAACCCCTGACCAAAGGCTATAGCCCACCGCCTCGGATTATTTCTGGCCATGGCATATTTCTTATTTTAGGGCAGGCTTGACCGTAGCCTCCCACCGGGCACACGAGGACCCTCAAAAGACTGTACCCATTTTGATGACCAGAGCTCAACCCCTCCCCAACCCCCTGGACCAGTACATAGCCCACCGCCTATGACTATTTCACGCCCATGCTGGGCATTTCTTGCCATTTTAGGCAGGCTGACAGTAGCCTCCCACGCACACGAGGACCCTAAAAGATCACCCATTTCCAGAGCCCCTGAAACCCCTCCCAACCCTCAAGGACTAAAGGCTATAGCCCACCGCCTCGATTATTTCACGCTACTGCCTGGCATTTCTTGCCATTTTATGGCAGGCTTCTGACAGAGCCCCCACTGGCACACGAGGGCCTCAAAAGACTGTACTGATTTCATGACCAGAGCCCCCAACCCTCCCCAACCCCCATGGGACCAGGCTATTGCCCACCTGCCCTATGATTATTTCACGCGTCATTGTATTTCGCCATTTTATGTGCTTCTCGATCAGAATCGGCACACGAGACCCTCAGAAGACTGCACTGACATGACCAGTAACCCCAACCTCTGCCCCAACCTCAAGGACTAGCTATAGTTCACTGCCCTGGCCATTATTTCACGCTACCACTGGCTAAGTATTTCTTGCCATTTTAGGGCAGGCCTCTGATCAGAAGGTCCCACTGTACACAAGGACCTTTTAAAGACTGCATTTATTTCCGACGCCTGTAACCCCGAACGTCTCCTCCCCAACCTCACAAGGATCAAAGGCTATAGCCCACTGCCTCAAGTGACTATTTCACGCGCTGCGCCTCTGGGCATGTCTTGCCATTTTAGGGTAGGCTTCTGACCGTAGCCTCCCATCCCACACGAAAGCACCCTCGAAAAGACGGTACCCATTTCCGGCGACCTGCCCTGAAACCCCTCCCAACCCCTCAAGGACCAAAGTTATAGCCCACTGCCCTCGGTGATTATTTCCGCTGCGTCACTGGAATTTCTTGCCATTTTAGGCAGTGCTTCGACCGAGCCTCCCACTGGCACACGAGACCCTCAAAAGACTGCATCTATTTCCGATGACCAAAGCTCATGAAACCCTGCCCAACCCCCGCATGGACCAAAGGATATAGCCTGGCCGGCCTCGCATTATTTCGCACTGCGCCAAGGCCAATATTTCTTGCCATTTAGGACAGGCTTCTGACTGATCAGAGCCTCCCACTGGGCACACGAGGACCCTCGAAAAGACTGTACCCATTTCCGACGAACAGAGCCCCCGAAACCCCCTCCCCAACCCCCGCGGGCCAAAGGTTATATAGCCCACCGGCCTCGGTGACTATTTCACGCGGCCATTGGTATTTTTGCCATTTTAGCAGGCTGTGACTCAGAGCCTCCCACCGGCACACGAGGACCTCGAAAAGACTGTACCCATTTCCGACGCCTGAGCCCCCAACCCCTCCCCAACCCCTCAAGGACTAAAGGCTATAGCCCACCGGCCCTGGGACTATTTCACGCGCAAGCGCCATTGGCATGTCTTGCCATTTTAGGGCAGGCTTCTGATCCGTAGCCTCCCACTGGGCACACGAGGACCCTAGAAAGACTGTACCACCTCCGACAACCGTGAGCCCCGAAACCCCTCCCGATCCCCCTGTGGACTAGGCTATAGCCCACCGGCCTCGGTGACTATTTCACGCGCTGCGCCGCTGGGTATTTCTTGCCATTTTAGGGCAGGCTTCTGACCGTAGCCTCCCACTGGGCACACGAGGACCCTCGAAAAGACTGTACCCATTTCCGATGACCAAAGCCCGTGAAACCCCCTGCCCAACCCTCATGTGACCAGTATAGGCCCGCTGCCTACATTATTTCACGCGCATACTGGCTACACAGGCATGTCTTGCCATTTTAGGGTAGGCTTCTGACCGTAGCCTCCCACTGGGCACACGAGCACCCTCGAAAAGACGGTACCCATTTCCGATGACCAGAGCCCCCGAAACCCCCTCCCCAACCCCCGCGGACCAAAGGCTATAGCCCACCGGCCCTGAACTATTTCTGGCCACATGTACTGGGAATTTCTTGCATTTTAGGGTATGTGCTTCTGATCAGAGCCTCCCACCTGCACACGAGACCCTCGAAAAGACTGTACTCCATTTCCGATGACCAGCCCGCAAACCCCGCCCAACCCCTCAAGGACCAGCACAGCCTACCGGCCCTACATTATTTCACGCCACTGGGCCATATTTCTTGCCATTTTAGGACAGCCTGACTGTAGCCTCCCACTGTACACGAGGGCCTCAAAGACTGTACCCATTTCTCGACGACTCGTAACTCCCTAAACCCTCCCCCAACCCCTCATGGACCAAAGGCTATAGCCCACCGGGCCTCGATGACTATTTCACGCGCTGCGCCATTGGTATTTCTTGCCATTTTAGGGTGCTTGTGATCAGAGCCTCCCACCTGGGCACACGAGACCCTCGAAAAGACTGTACCCATTTCCGACTCCTGTGAGCTCCCGAACCCCTCCCCAACCCCATGACCAAAGGCTATAGCCCACCGCCTGGATTATTTCACGCTGCGCCACTGGCATGTCTTGCCATTTTAGCGTGCTTCCACCGTAGCCTCCCACCTGGGCACACGAGGACCCCTGAAAAGACTGCACCACCTCCGACGACCAGAGCCCCCAAACCCCTCCCGATCCCCTGTGGACCAGTGCTATAGCCCACCGGCCCTCGGTGGATTATTTCACGCCAAGGCCACTGGGTATTTCTTGCCATTTTAGTGTGCTTCTGACCAGAGCCTCCCATTGGGCACACGAGGACCCTCAAAAGACTGTACCCATTTCAAGACCAGAGCCCCTAAACCCTCCCCAACCCCCCATGGACCAAAGGCTATAGCCCACCGGCCTCGGTGACTATTTCACGCGCTGCGCCGCTGGGTATTTCTTGCCATTTTAGGGCAGGCTTGTGACTGTAGCCTCCCACTGGGCACACGAGGACCCTCGAAAAGACTGTACCCATTTCCGACGCCCAGAGCCCCCGAACCCCCCTCCCCAACCCCCGGGAACCAAAGGCTATAGACCACCGGCCTGAAAACTATTTCACGCGCTGCGCCGCTGGGCATTTCTTGGCATTTTAGGGCAGGCTTCTGACCGTAGCCTCCCACTGGGCACACGAGGACCCTCGAAAAGACTGTACCACCTCCTGACGCACTGTGAGCCCCTCGAAACCCCTCCCGATCCCCTGGACCAAAGGTTATAGCCCACCGCCCTTGACTATTTCACGCTTACACACTGGCATTTCTTACATTTTAGGGTGCTTGACCGTAGCCTCCCACTGGGCACACGAGGACCCTCAAAAGACTGTACCCATTTCCCATGCCTGAGCCCCGTAACTTCCCTCCCAACCCACGCTGACCAAAGGCTATAGCCCACCGCCTCGCGACTGCTTTCACGCGCCAAGGCCAGGGCATTTCTTGCCATTTTAGGGCAGGCCTCTGACCGTAGCCTCCCACTGGGCACACGAGGACCCTCGAAAAGACTGTACCCATTTCCGACGACCAGAGCCCCCTAAACCCGCCCCCCCACCCCCGCGGACCAAAGGCGATAGCCCACCGGCCGCGGGGGCTATTTCACGCGCGCTACTGGCTGGGTATTTCTTGTAATTTAGGGCAGTTTAACAGAGGCCTCCCACTGGGCACACGAGGACCTCAAATGATCAGACCCATTTCCATGACCAGAGCCCCAAACCCTCCCCAACCCCTCATGACCAGGCTATAGCCCACCGCCTTGTGATTATTTCACTGCCATCACATTTCTTGTTATTTTAAGGCAGTGCTCGATCAGAGCCTCCCACTGGGCACACGAGGACCCTCAAAAGACTGCACCCATTTCCGACACCCAGAGCCCCTGTAATCTCCACCCATGGACCAGCTTATAGCCCACCGGCCTCGGCGACTGCTTCCACGCCATGCCGCTAGGCATTTCTTGTCATTTTAGGGCAGGCTCCTGACCGAGCCTCCATCGGGCACACGAGGACCCTCAAAAGACTGTACCCATTTCCCGATGCCCAGAGCCCCTAAACCCCTCCCCAACCCTCAAGGACCAGCATTATAGCCCACCGCCCTGGCGACTGCTTTCACGCAGGCTGGCATTTCTTGCCATTTTAGGGCCTACTGATCAGAGCCTCCCACTGGGCACACGAGGACCTCGAAAAGACTGTACCCATTGGCGACCAGAGCCCCTAAACCCCTCTCCAACCCTCAAGGGACCAAAGGCTATAGCCCACTGCCTGACTATTATTTCACGCAAGGCCACTGGCATGTCTTGTCATTTTAGGCGTGCTCTGATCAGCAGCCTCCCATTGGCACACGAGACCCTCAAAAGACTCAGACCCATTTCCGACGACCAGAGCCCCGAAACCCTCCTCCCAACCCCTCATGACCAAAGGCTATAGCCCACCGCCCTTGACTATTTCACGGCCAAGGCCACTGGTATTTCTTGCCATTTTAGGGCAGGCTTGACCGTAGCCTCCCATTGGGCACACGAGGACCCTCGAAAGACTGTATCCATTTTCAAGACCAGAGCCCCTAAACCCTCCCCAACCCCGCTGACCAGCTACAGCCCACCGGCCCTTGGTGACTATTTCACGCGCTGCGCCATGGCATTTTTGTAATTTTAGGCAGGCCTCTGACCGTAGCCTCCCATGGCACACGAGGACCCTCGAAAAGACTGTACCCATTTCTCAAGACCAGAACCCCTAAACCCCTCCCCAACCCTCATGGACTAAAACCTATAGCCCACCGCCCTTGGTGACTATTTCACGCTGCGCCACTGGGTATTTCACATTTTAGGGCGGTGCTCGACCGTAGCCTCCCATTGGGCACACGAGGACCCTCAAAAGACTGCACCCATTTCCACCACTGTAACCCCTAAACCCTCCCCAACCGGCCATGGACTAAAACCTATAGCCCACCGCCCAGTGACTATTTCACGCACGCGTCACTTGGCATTTTTTGTAATTTTAGGGCAAGCTCGAACGTAGCCTCCCACCTGGGCACACGAGGACCCTCGGTAAAAAGTCTCAGACCCATTTTCGACGACCAGCCTCAAACCCCCGCCTCCCAACCCCGCATGAACAAAGGCTATAGCCCACCGGCCTCAGGATCATTTCAGCAGCAGGTATTTCTCATTATTTAGGCAGTGCCTCCGATCAGAGCCTCCCAATCGGGTACACGAGGACCTTCAAAGACTGTACCCATTTCGACGCCCAGAGCCCCCGAACTCCCTCCCAACCCTCAAGGACCAAAGGCTATAGCCCACCGCCTGTGGACTATTTCACGCGGCCTACTGGCATGTCTTGCCATTTTAGTGTGCTTCTGATCCGTAGCCTCCCACTCGGGCACACGAGGACCCTCAAAAGACTGTACCACTTCCGACGACCATAGCCCCAAACCCCTCCCGATCCCCCTGTGGGACTAAAGGCTATAGCCCACCGCCTGTGACTATTTCCACTACGGCCACTGGTATTTCTTGCCATTTTAGGGCAGGCTTGAACGAGCCTCCCACCGGGCACACGAGGACCTCGAAAGTCTGTACCACCTCCGACGACTGTGAGCCCCCTCAAACCCCCGCCCCAACCCCGCTGAACAAAGTTATAGCCCACCGGCCTTGACTATTTCCAGAAGGCCACAGGCATTTCTTGCCATTTTAGCAGTGCCTCTGATCAGAGCCTCCCACCGGGCACACGAGGACCTTCAAGATCAGACCCATTTTGACGCCCAGAGCACCCGAACTCCTCCCAACCCCCGCTGGGACCAAAGCATAGCCCACCGCCTTGCGACTATTTCACGCGCTAGCACTGGGCATGTCTATTCATTTTAGACAGGCTCGACCGCAGCCTCCCACTGGGCACACGAGACCCTCAAAATACTAGACCCATTTCCGACGCACTGAGCCCCTAAACCCCTCCCAACCCTCATGGGACTAGGCTATAGCCCACCGCCCTATGACTATTTCACGCGCTGGCCACTGGCATTTCTTGCATTTTAGCAGTGCTCACCAGTAGCCTCCCATTGGGCACACGAGGACCTCGAAAAGACACATCCATTTCAAGACCAGAGCCCCTCAAACCCCTCCCCAACCCTCATGACAAAGGCTATAGCCCACCGCCCTGACTATTATTTCACGCTGGCCAAGTGGCATTTTTTGTAATTTTAGTGTGCCTCACCATAGCCTCCCATCACACGAGGACCTCGAAAAGACTGTACTCCATTTCCGACGACCAGAACCCCTAAACCCCTCCCCAACCCCTCAAGGACTAAAACCTATAGCCCACCGCCTGTGATTATTTCACGCTACTGCCACTGGCATTTTTGTAATTTTAGTGCAGGCTTCGAACGAGCCTCCCACTGGCACACGAGGACCTCGAAAAGTCTGTACCCATTTTCGACCCACTGAGCCCCTCAAACCCCGCCTCCCAACCCCTCATGGAACAAAGGCTATAGCCCACCGCCCTGGCGACTATTTCACTGGCCACACTGGCATGTCTTGTCATTTTAGTGTGCTTCTGACCGCAGCCTCCCATTGGGCACACGAGGACCCTCGAAAAGACTGTACCCATTTCCACCCACTCAGAGCCCTCAAACCCCTCCCAACCCCTCATGGGACCAGCACATAGCCCACCGCCTTGTGGATTATTTCACGCGCTGCGCCACTGGTATTTCTCACATTTTAGTGTGCTCTGACCGTAGCCTCCCATTGGGCACACGAGGACCCTCGAAAGACAATATCCATTTCAAGACCAGAGCCCCTAAACCCCTCCCCAACCCTCATGACTAAAGGCTATAGCCCACCGCCTCGTGACTATTTCCACGCTGCGCTGGCCATTGGCATTTTTGTAATTTTAGGCAGTGCCTGACCGTAGCCTCCCACTGGGCACACGAGGACCTCGAAAAGACTGCACCCATTTCCACGACCGTAACCCCTAAACCCCCACCCCAACCCTCATGACTGAAAAACCTATAGCCCACCGCCTGTGATTATTTCACGCTACGCGCCAATCGGGCATTTTTGTAATTTTTAGGCAGGCTTCAACGAGCCTCCCACTGGCACACGAGGACCCTCGAAAAGACTGTACCCATTTCCGACCCCCAGAGCCCCCCAAACCCCCGCCCCCAACCCCCGCGGAACAAAGGCTATAGCCCACCGGCCTTGGTGACTATTTCCCGCGCAGCGCCGCAGGGTATTTCTTGCCATTTTAGGTAGGCCTCGACCGTGAGCCTCCCACCGGGTACACGAGGACCTTCGAAAGACTGTACCCATTCCTACGCCCAGAGCCCCCGAACCCCCCTCCCCAACCCCTCATGACCAAAGGCTATAGCCCACTGCCTGTGACTATTTCACGCTGCTACCGCTTAGGCATGTCTTTGCTATTTTGTGTATGTGCTTGACCAGTAGCCTCCCACTGGGCACACGAGGACCCTCGAAAAGACTGTACTCCATTTCAAGACCAGAGCCCCTAAACCCCTCCCCAACCCCCTCATGACCAAAGGCTACAGCCCACCGCCTCGGTGACTATTTCACGCACAAGGCCATTGGGCATTTTTGTAATTTTAGGGCAGGCTCAACGTAGCCTCCCACCGGGCACACGAGGACCCTCGAAAAGTCTGCTGTACCCATTTTCGACGACTGTAGCCCCCAAACCCCGCCCCAACCCCTCAAGGAACAGTTATAGCCCACCGCCTATGACTATTTCCACGCACCAGCCACTGGCATGTCTTGTCATTTTAGTGTGCTTCTGACCGCAGCCTCCCATTGGGCACACGAGGACCCTCGAAAAGACTGTACTCCATTTCCGACGCACCAGAGCCTCAAACCCTCCCAACCCTCATGGACCAGGCTATAGCCCACCGCCCTGTGACTATTTCACGCGTCATACTGGTATTTCTTGCCATTTTGTGGCAGTGCTTGACAGAGCCTCCCATTGGGCACACGAGGACCCTCGAAAAGACAATATCCATTTCCGAAGACCAGAGCCCCCTAAACCCCCTCCCCAACCCCCGCGGACCAAAGGCTATAGCCCACCGGCCTCAGTGACTATTTCACGCACAAGGCCATTGGCATTTTTGTAATTTAGTGTGCCTGACTGTAGCCTCCCACTCGGCACATGAGGACCCTCAAAAGAATGTACCCATTTCCGACCACTGTAACCCCTAAACCCCTCCCAACCCCTCATGGACTGAAACCTATAGCCCACCGCCTCAGTGTGACTATTTCACGCTACGCGCCACTGGGCATTTTTTGCAATTTTAGGGCAGGCTTCTGAACGTAGCCTCCCACTGGGCACACGAGGACCCTCGAAAAGTCTGTACCCATTTTCGACGACCAGAGCCCCCCAAAACCCCCCCCCCACCCCCCCCGAACAAAGGCTAAATCCCACCGCCTCAGGTGACTATTTCACGCTAGCAGGTATTTCTTGCCATTTTAGGCAGGCTCCTGACCGTAGCCTCCCACCGGGTACACGAGGACCTTCAAAAGATCAGACCCATTTCTGACGCCTGTGAGCCCCCGAACTCCCTCCCAACCCTCATGGACCAAAGGCTATAGCCCACCTGCCCTGTGGACTATTTCACGCGCTGCGCCATAGGGCATGTCTTGCACATTTTAGGCAGTGCTTTGACCGTAGCCTCCCACTGGCACACGAGGACCTCAAAAGACTGTACTCCATTTCAAGACCAGAGCCCCTAAACCCCTCCCCAACCCTCAAGGACTAGCATATAGCCCACCGCCCTATGACTATTTCACGCGCTGCACACTGGCATTTTTGTAATTTTAGGCAGGCCTGACCGTAGCCTCCCATCGAGCACACGAGGACCCTCGAAAGACTGCACCCATTCCTCACCAGAACCCCTAAACCCCTCCCCAACCGCCAAGGACTAAAACCTATAGCCCACCGCCTAGTGATTATTTCACGCACAGGCCACTGGCATTTTTGTAATTTTAGCAGGCTTCTGAACGTAGCCTCCTACTGGGCACACGAGGACCCTCGAAAAGTCTGTACCCATTTTCGACCAGAGCCCCTGAAACCCCCGCCCCAACCCTCATGAACAAAGGCTATAGCCCACTGCCTGTGGATTATTTCAGCCAAGAGGGTATTTCTTGCTATTTTAGGCAGGCCTCGACCAGAGCCTCCCACCGGGTACACGAGGACCTTCGAAAGGACTGTACCCAATTCGGAAGCCCAGAGCCCCAACTCCTCCCCAACCCCTCATGGACCAAAGGCTATAGTCCACCGCCTGTGGACTATTTCACTACTGCCACTGGGCATGTCTGTTATTTTAGGGCAGTGCTCTGACCGTAGCCTCCCACTGGGCACACGAGGACCCTCGAAAAGACTGTACCACTCACGACTGCAGAGCCTCCAAACCCCTCCCGATCCCCCTGTGGACCAAAGTATAGCCCACCGCCCTTGTGACTATTTCACGCGCTGCGCTACTGGTATTTCTTGCCATTTTAGGGCAGGCTTCTGACCGTAGCCTCCCATTGGGCACACGAGGACCCTCGAAAAGACTGTACCCATTTCCGAAGACCAGAGCCCCTAAACCCTCCCAACCCTCAAGGGACCAAAGGCTATAGCCCACCGCCTTGTGACTATTTCACGCTACTGGCATTTTTGTAATTTTAGGGCAGGCCTGACCGTAGCCTCCCATCGAGCACACGAGGACCCTCCAAAAGACAGTACCCATTTCACGACTGTAACCCCTAAACCCCTCCCCAACTCATGGACTAAAACCTATAGCCCACCGGCCTCTGTGAATATTTCACGCGCTGCGCCGCTGGGCATTTCTTGCAATTTTAGGGCAGGCTTCTGACCGTAGCCTCCCACTGGGCACACGAGGACCCTCGAAAAGACTGTACCCATTTTCGACGACCAGAGCCCCCTAAACCCCCGCCCAAACCCCCGCGGACCAAAGGCTATAGCCCACCGGCCTCGGTGACTATTTCCCGCGCTGCGCCGCTGGGTATTTCTTGCCATTTTAGGGCAGGCCTCTGACCGTAGCCTACCACTGGGCACACGAGGACCCTCTAAAAGACTGTACCCATTTCCGACGCCCAGAGCCCCCGAACGCCCCTCCCCAACCCCCCCTGACCAAAGGCTATAGCCCACCGGCCTCAGCGACTATTTCACGCGCTGCGCCGCTGGGCATGTCTTGCCATTTTAGGGCAGGCTTCTGACCGTAGCCTCCCACTGGGCACACGAGGACCCTCGAAAAGACTGTACCACTTTCCGACGACCGGAGCCCTCAAACCCTCCCGATCCCCTGTGACCAAAGGCTATAGCCCACCGCCCGTGATTATTTCACGCGCTGGCCATTGGTATTTCTTGCCATTTTAGGGCAGGCTTCGATCAGAGCCTCCCATTGGGCACACGAGGACCCTCGAAAAGACTGACCCATTTCCAAGACCGTGAGCCCCTAAACCCCTCCCCAACCCCTCATGAACAAAGGCTATAGCCCACCGCCCTGGTGACTATTTCCAAGAGTCAGCAGCTCATTTCTTGCCATTTTAGGCAGTGCCTTGACCAGAGCCTCCCACTGGTACACGAGATCTTCGAAAAGACTGCACCCATTTCTCAAGACCAGAGCCCCTAAACCCTCCCCAACCCTCATGGAACAAAGGCTATAGCCCACCGCCTTGTGACTATTTCACGCGCGCCTGGCTGGGTATTTCACATTTTAGGCAGTGCTTGACCGTAGCCTCCCATTGGGCACACGAGGACCCTCTAAAAGACTGTACCCTTTTTCGACGACCAGAGCCCCCTAAACCCCCTCCCCTCCCCCGCTGGACCAGCTATAGCCCACCGCCCTGGCGATTATTTCACGCTGCCACGCCATGGGCATGTCTTGCCATTTTAGGACAAAGCCTGACCGTAGCCTCCCATCACACGAGGACCCTCGAAAAGACTCAGACCCATTTTCGACCACCGTGAGCCCCTAAACCCTCCCCAACCCCCGCATGGACCAAAGGATATATCCTCCGGCCTCGAGGACTTTTTTCACGCATCAAGAGCTCGGCATTTTTGCCATTTTAGAGCAGTGCCTTCCTGACAGAGCCTCCCACGGGCACACGAGGACCCTCGAAAGACTGTACCCATTTCACGCCTGAGCCCCTGTAACTTCCCTCCCCAACCCTCATGACCAAAGGCTATATAGCCCACCGCCCTTGTGACTATTTCACGCACTGCGCCTGGCATTTCTTGTCATTTTAGACAGTGCCTCCTGACAGAGCCTCCCACGGGCACACGAGGACCTTCGAAAAATCTGTACCCATTTTGGATGACCAGAGCCACCTAAACCCCCTCCCCAACGCCCGCGGACCAAAGGCTATAGCCCACCGGCATCGGTGACTATTTCACGCGCTGCGCCGCTAGGCATTTTTTGTCATTTTAGGGCAGGCCTCTGACCGTAGCCTCCAACGGGGACACGAGGACCCTCGAAAAGACTGTACCCATTTCCGATGCCTGTGAGCCCCAATCCTCGCCCCTAACCATCAAGGGACCAAAGGCTATAGCCCACCGCCTTGACTATTTCCTGGCTGCGCACTGGCATTTCTTGCCATTTTAGGGCAGTGCCTGACCGTAGCCTCCCACCGGGTACACGAGGACCTCGAAAAGACTGTACCCATTTCTCACGCCTGCAGAGCCCTGTAACTTCCTCCCAACCTCATGGACCAAAGGCTATAGCCCACCGCCTCATGACTGCTTCACGCACAAGGCCACTGGGTATTTCTTGCCATTTTAGGCAGGCCTCCTGACAGTAGCCTCCCACTGGCACACGAGACCTCAAAAGACTGTACCCATTTCCAAGACCAGAGCCCCTAAACCCTCCCCAACCCTCATGGGACCAAAGGCTATAGCCCACCGCCCTTGTGACTATTTCACGCGCTGCGCCACTGGGCATTTTTGTAATTTTAGGCAGGCCTCGACCGTAGCCTCCCATCGAGCACACGAGGACCTCAAAAGACTGTACCCATTTCCGACCGTAACCCCTAAACCCTCCCAACCGCCAAGGACTAAAAACCTATAGCCCACCGCCCAGTGATTATTTCACGCGCTGCACTGGCATTTTTGTAATTTTAGGCAGTGCTCGAACGTAGCCTCCCACCGGGCACACGAGGACCCTCGAAAGTCTGTACCCATTTCACGACCTGTGAGCCCTCAAACCCCGCCCAACCCCGCTGAACAAAGGCTATAGCCCACCGCCCTTGGTGATTATTTCACGCGCTACCGCTGCAGGTATTTCCTGCCATTTTAGGGCAGGCTTCTAACCGTAGCCTACCAGTGATCACACGAGGACCCTCGAAAAGACTGCACCCATTTTCGAACATAACCCCTAAACCCTCCCCAACCCCTCAAGGACCAAAGGATATATCCTCCGCCTCGAGGACTATTTCACGCACAAGGCAGCTGGCATTTTTGCCATTTTAGGCAGGCCTCGACCGTAGCCTCCCACGGGCACACGAGGACCCTCGAAAAGACTGTACTCCATTTCCGACGCCTGAGCCCCCTAAACCCTCCCCAACCCCTCATGGACCAGCACATAGCCCACCGCCTGTGACTATTTCACGCCACTGCTGGGCATTTTTTTTGTAGGCAGGCTTCGAACGTAGCCTCCCACTGGGCACACGAGGACCTCGAAAGTCTCAGACCCATTTCCGACCAGAGCCCCAAACCCCCGCCCAACCCTCATGGAACAAAGGCTATAGCCCAACGGCCCTTGTGACTATTTCTCAAGAGCCAGCAGGCATTTCTTGCCATTTTAGGGCAGTGCCTCCCACCGTAGCCTCCCACCGGGCACACGAGGACCTTCAAAAGATCAGACCCATTTCTGACGCCTGTGAGCCCCTAACTCCTCCCCAACCCTCATGGACCAAAGGCTATAGCCCACCGGCCTGTGGACTATTTCACGGGCCACTGGCATGTCTTTGCCATTTTAGGGCATGTGCTTCCGACCGTAGCCTCCCACCGGGCACACGAGGACCCTCGAAAAGACTGTACCACTCCACGACTGAGCCCCCGAAACCCCTCCCGATCCCCCTCATGGACCAAAGGCTATAGCCCACTGCCTCAAGTGACTATTTCACGCTACAAGGCCACTGGTCATTTGTTGCCATTTTAGGCAGGCCTCGACCGTAGCCTCCCAGCACAAGGACCTCAAAAGACTGTACCCATTTCCGACGCCTGTAACCCCGAACGCCCTCCCCAACCCATGCGGACCAAAGGCTATAGCCCACCGCCTGTGGACTATTTCACGCGCCAAGCGCCATTGGCATGTCTTGCCATTTTAGGGCAGGCTTCAACGAGCCTCCCATCGGGCACACGAGGACCTCGAAAGTCTGTACCCATTTCCGACCACTGTGAGCCCCTAAACCCCTCCCCAACCCTCATGGACCAAAGGCTATAGCCCACCGGCCTTGACTATTTCACGCGGCTGCCACTGGGCATGTCTTTGCCATTTTAGGACAGGCTTCGACCGTAGCCTCCCATGGCACACGAGGACCCTCGAAAGACCGCACCCATTTTCGATGACCAACCCCCTAAACCCCTCCCAACCCCCCTGGGCCAAAGGATATATCCTCCGCCTCGAGGACTTTTTCACGCTACCGGCATTTTTGCCATTTTAGGCAGGCCCCTGACCGCAGCCTCCCACGGGCCACACGCGGACCCTCGAAAAGATCAGACCCATTTCCGACGCCCAGAGCCCCGTAACTTCCTCCCAACCCTCATGGACCAAAGGCTATAGCCCACCGCCTCGGCGACTGCTTCACGCACAGCCACTGGCATTTCTTGCCATTTTAGGGCAGGCCTCACTGACCGTAGCCTCCCACTAGGCACACGAGGACCTCGAAAAGACGATACCCACTTTCGACGCACTGTGAGCCCCCAAACCCCTCCCCAACCCCTCATGACCAAAGGCTGTAGACCACCGGCCCTGTGATTATTTCACGGCCTACCGCTAGGTATTTCTTGCCATTTTAGGGCAGGCTTCAACCGTAGCCTCCCATGGCACACGAGGACCCTCGAAAAGACTGTACCCATTTCGAACAGAACCCCTAAACCCTCCCCAACCCTCAAGGACCAAAGGATATATCCTCCCGCCTCGAGTGACTTATTTCACGCGCAGCTGGCATTTTTGCCATTTTAGGGCAGTGCCTCTGACCGAGCCTCCCACGGGCACACGAGGACCCTCGAAAAGACTGTACCCATTTCCACGACCAGAGCCCCTAAACCCCTCCCCAACCCCTCATGGACCAAAGGCTATAGCCCACCGCCCTATGGACTATTTCACGCTGCCACACTGGCATTACTTGCCATTTAACGGCGTGATTCTGACCGTAGCCTCCCACTGGGCAAACGAGGCCCACGAAAAGACTGTACCCATTTCCGACGACCAGAGCCCCCAAAAACCCCGCCCCAACCTCATGACCAAAGGCTATAGCCCACCGCCCTTGACTATTTCAAGCGCCACTGGGCATTTCTTGTCATTTTAGGACAGTGCCTGATCAGAGCCTCCCACGGGCACACGAGGACCTTCGAAAAATCTGTACCCATTTTGGATGACCAGAGCCACCTAAACCCCCACCCCAACGCCTCATGGACCAGCATTATAGCCCACCGGCATGGTGACTATTTCACGCTGCGCTAGGCATTTTTGTCATTTTAGGCAGGCCTCGACCAGTAGCCTCCAACGGGACACGAGGACCCTCGAAAAGAATGTACCCATTTCCATGCCCAGAGCCCCAAACCCTCCCCAACCATCATGGGACCAAAGGCTATAGCCCACCGGCCTCGGTGACTATTTCACGCGCTGCGCCGCTGGGTGTTTCTTTCCATTTTAGGGCAGGCTTCTGACAGTAGCCTCCCACTGGGCACACGAGGACCCTCGAAAAGACTGTACCCATTTCCGAGGACCAGAGCCCCCGAAACCCCCTCGCCAACCCCCGCGGACCAAAGGCTATAGCCCACCGGCCTCGGTGACTATTTCACGCGCTGCGCCGCTGGGCATTTCTTGCCATTTTAGGGCAGGCCTCTGACCGTAGCCTCCCACTAGGCACACGAGGACCCTCGAAAAGACGATACCCATTTCTGACGACCAGAGCCCCCGAAACCCCCTCCCCAACCCCCGCGGACCAAAGGCTGTAGCCCACCGGCCTCGGTGACTATTTCACGCGCTCCGCCGCTTGGTATTTCTTGCCATTTTAGGGCAGGCTTCTAACCGTAGCCTCCCACTGGGCACACGAGGACCCTCGAAAAGACTGTACCCATTTTTGATGAACAGAACCCCCTAAACCCCCTCCCCAACCCCCGCGGACCAAAGGATATATCCCTCCGGCCTCGAGGACTATTTCACGCGCCACAGCTGGCATTTTTGCCATTTTAGGCAGGCCTGACCAGAGCCTCCCACGGGCACACGAGGACCTCGAAAAGACTGTACCCATTTCCACGCACTGTGAGCCCCTAAACCCCTCTCCAACCTCATGGACCAAAGGCTATAGCCCACCGGCCTCGGTGACTATTTCACGCGCTGCGCCGTTGGGCATTTCTTGCCATTTTAGGGCAGGATTCTGACCGTAGCCTCCCACTAGGCACACGAGGACCCTCGAAAAGACTGTACCCATTTCCGACGACCAGAGCCCCCGAAACCCCCTCCCCAACCCCGTGGACCAAAGGCTATAGCCCACCGGCCTCGACGACTATTTCACGCGCCCCGTGGCATTTCTTGTCATTTTAGGACAGGCCTCTGACCGTAGCCTCCCACGGGGCACACGAGGACCTTCGAAAAATCTGTACCCATTTTGGATGACCAGAGCCACCTAAACCCCCTCCCCAACGCCCGCGGACCAAAGGCTATAGCCCACCGGCATCGGTGACTATTTCACGCGCTGCGCCGCTAGGCATTTTTTGTCATTTTAGGGCAGGCCTCTGACCGTAGCCTCCAACGGGGACACGAGGACCCTCGAAAAGAATGTACCCATTTCCGATGCCCAGAGCCCCTAAACTCCTCCCAACCATCAAGGACTGACCAGGCTATAGCCCACCGCCTCGTGACTATTTCCTGGCCACTGGCATTTCTTGCCATTTTAGGGCAGGCCTGACCAGTAGCCTCCCACCGGGGACACGAGGACCCTCGAAAAGACTGTACCCATTTCCGACGCCTGAGCCCCTAAACTTCCTCCCCAACCCTCATGGGACCAAACGGCTATAGCCCACCGTCCTCGGCGACTATTTCACACGCTGTACTGGGGGGTATTTCTTGCCATTTTAGGCCAGGCCTCTGACCGTAGCCTCCCACTGGGCACACGAGGACCCTCGAAAATGACTGTACCCATTTCCGACGCCCAGAGCCCCCGAACCCCCTAGCCAACCCCCGCGGACCAAAGGCTATAGCCCACCGGCCTCAGCGACTATTTTGCGCGCTGGCATTTCTTGCCATTTTAGGCAGTGATTCTGATCAGAGCCTCCCACGGGGCACACGAGGACCCTCGAAAAGACTGTACCCATTTCCGACTACTAGAGCCCCCTAAACCCCGCCCAAACCCCCGCGGACCAAAGGCTATAACCCACCGGCCTCGGTGACTATTTCAAGCGCTGCGCCGCTGGGCATTTCTTGTCATTTTAGGGCAGGCCTCTGACCGTAGCCTCCCACGGGGCACACGAGGACCCTCGAAAAGACTGTACCCATTTTCGATGACCAGAGCCACCTAAACCCCCTCCCCAACGCCCGCGGACCAAAGGCTATAGCCCACCGGCCTCGGCGACTATTTCACGCGCTGCTAGGCATTTTTTGTCATTTTAGGGCAGTTCTGACCGTCAGAGCCTCCAACGGGCACACGAGGACCCTCGAAAAGACTGTACCCATTTCACCACTGAGCCCCTCTAAACCTCCCCCAACCCTCATGACCAAAGGATATAGCCCACCGCCTTGGTGATTATTTCACGCGCTGCGCCATTGGTGTTTTTTTCCATTTTAGGGCAGTGCTTCGACAGAGCCTCCCACTGGGCACACGAGGACCTCGAAAAGACTGTACCCATTTCCGAGACCAGTGAGCCCTCAAACCCCTCGCCAACCCTCATGGACCAGTTATAGCCCACCGCCTTGGTGACTATTTCACGCCATGCTGGCATTTTTTGCATTTTAGGCAGTGCTTCTGATCAGAGCCTCCCACGGGCACACGAGGTCCCTCTAAAAGACTGTACCTTTTTTCGACGACCAGAGCCCCTCAAACCCCTCCCCCCCTCATGACCAAAGGCTATAGCCCACTGCCCTTGGCGACTATTTCACACGCCACTGGCCATTGGCATGTCTTGCCATTTTAGGACAAAGCTGACCGTAGCCTCCCATGGGCACACGAGGACCCTCAAAAGACTGCACCCATTTTCGATGACCGTAACCCCTAAACCCCTCCCCAACCCCGCATGACCAAAGGATATATCCTCCGCCTCGAGGACTATTTCACGCGCCAAGCTGGCATTTTTGCCATTTTAGGCAGGCCTGACCGTAGCCTCCCACGGGCACACGAGGACCCTCAAAAGACTCAGACTCCATTTCCGACGCCCAGAGCCCTGAACTTCCCTCCCAACCCCTCATGGACCAAAGGCTATAGCCCACCGCCTTGGCGATTATTTCACGCACCTGGCCAAGTATTTTTTTGCCATTTTAGGGCAGTGCCTCTGACCGTAGCCTCCCACTAGGCACACGAGGACCCTCGAAAAGACTGATACCCATTTCTCGACCAGAGCCCCTAAACCCTCCCCAACCCTCATGGACCAAAGGCTATAGCCCACCGGCCCTGTGATTATTTCACGCTACACCGCTAGGTATTTCTTGCCATTTTAGGCAGGCTTCGACCGTAGCCTCCCACGGGCACACGAGGACCCTCGAAAAGACTGTACCCATTTTCGATGACCGTAACCCCTAAACCCTCCCCAACCTCATGGACCAAAGGATATATCCTCCGGCCTCGAGGACTATTTCACGCGCACAGCCGGCATTTTTGCCATTTTAGGCAGGCCTGACCGTAGCCTCCCACCGCCACACGAGGACCCTCAAAAGACTGTACCCATTTCCAACACCCAGAGCCCCTAAACGCCTCCCAACCCCTCATGGGCTAGTTATAGCCCACCGCCCTTGGTGACTATTTCACGCTACCGCTAGGTATTTCTTGCCATTTTAGGTGTGCTTCCTGACCGTAGCCTCCCATCAAGCACACGAGGACCCTCAAAAGACTGTACCCATTTTCATGACCAGAACCCCTAAACCCCTCCCCAACCCCTCATGGACCAAAGTGCTATAGCCCACCGCCCTTGACTATTTCACGCACCATGGCATTTCTTGCCATTTTTGGGCTGGATTCTGACCGTAGGCTCCCTCTA
Source organism: Citropsis articulata (assembly GCA_030449925.1). Classification (NCBI taxonomy): domain Eukaryota; kingdom Viridiplantae; phylum Streptophyta; class Magnoliopsida; order Sapindales; family Rutaceae; genus Citropsis; species Citropsis articulata. The sequence continues at coordinate 157,754 of JASUUH010000229.1, read as the reverse complement.
GGCATACGAGGTCCCTCGATAAGACTTGACCCATTTCCGACCAGAGCCCCAAACCCCTCCCCAACCCTCAAGGACCATTATAGCCCACCGCCCTTGACTATTTCACGCCATTGGTATTTCTTGTCATTTTAGGCAGTGCCTGACTGCATTCCTCCCACGGGGCACACGAGGACCATCGAAAATACTGTACCCATTTTGGATGACCAGAGCCACCTAAACCCTCCCAACGCTGGGACCAAAGTATAGCCCACCGCATCGGTGACTATTTCACGCGGCGCCGCTTAGGCATTTTTGTCATTTTAGGCAGGCTCGATCAGTAGCCTCCAACGGGCACACGAGACCTCAAAAGACTGTACCCATTTCCGATGCCCAGAGCCCCTAAACCCCTCCCAACCCTCATGACCAGTTATAGCCCACCGCCTCATGACTGCTTCACGGGCCGCCTGGCATTTCTTGCCATTTCAGTGCCTGACCAGAGCCTCCCACTCACACGAGGACCCTCGAAAAGACTGTACCCATTTTCGGCGACCAGAGCCCCTAAACCCCTCCCAACCCTCAAGGACAAAGGCCATAGCCCACCGACATGATTATTTCACGCTGGCCAAGGCATGTCTTGTTATTTTAGGGCAGGCCTCGACCAGAGCCTCCCATCACACGAGGACCCTCAAAAGACTGTACCCATTTCCGACCAGTGAGCCCCAAACCCTCCCAACCTCATGACCAGAGGCTATAGCCCACCGCCTTGTGACTATTTCACGCTGCGCACTGGTATTTCTTGCCATTTTAGGGCGTGCTCGACCAGACTCCCATTGGGCACACGAGGACCTCGAAAAGACTGTACCCATTTCTCAAGACCAGAGCCCCTAAACCCCTCCCAACCCCTCATGGGACTCAAAGGCTATAGCCCACCGCCTCGGATTATTTCACGCGCTGGCCAAGCATTTTTTGTAATTTTAGGGCAGGCCTTCTGACCAGTAGCCTCCCATCAAGGCACACGAGGACCCTCGAAAACACTGTACCCATTTCCACGACCAGTAACCCCTAAACCCTCCCAAACCCTCATGACTAAACTATAGCCCACCGCCTGTGACTATTTCACGCGGCTGGCATTTTTGTAATTTTAGGCAGGCTTCGAACGTAGCCTCCCACGGGCACACGAGGACCTCAAAAGTCTGTACCCATTTTGATGACCAGTAACCCCCTAAACCCTCCCAACCCCTCAAGGACCAGCACTATAGCCCACCGCCCTTGGATTATTTCACGCCACGGCCATTGGCATTTCTTGTCATTTTAGGCAGTGCCTGACCGTAGCCTCCCACGGGCACACGAGGACCTTCAAAAATCTGTACCCATTTTGATGACTAGAGCCACCTAAACCCCTCCCCAACGCTCATGACCAGTATAGCCCACCGCATCGGTGACTATTTCACGCGCCGCTAGGCATTTTTGTCATTTTAGGTGCCTGACCGTAGCCTCCAACGGGCACACGAGGACCTCGAAAAGACTGTACCCATTTACGATGCCCAGAGCCCCTAAACCCCTCCCCAACCTCTCATGGACCAAAGTTATAATCCACCGCCTCCGACTATTTCACGCTGGCTCACTGGCATTTCTTGCCATTTCAGGTGCCATGACCTGAGCCTCCCACTGGGTACACGAGGACCCTCAAAAAGACTGTACCCATTTTCGATGACCAGAGCCCCCAAAACACCCCAACCCTCATGGCTATAGCCCACCGACTGGCGATTATTTCACGCGCTGCGCCATTGGCATGTCTTTATTTTAGTGGCCTGATCAGTAGCCTCCCATCACACGAGGACCTCAAAAGACTGTACTCCATTTCCGACGACTGAGCCCCTAAACCCTCCCCAACCCCGCTGGGACCAAAGGCTATAGCCCACCGCCTGTGACTATTATTTCACGCACAAGGCCATTGGGTATTTTTGCCATTTTAGGGCAGGCCTGATCAGAGCTCCCATTGGGCACACGAGGACCCTCAAAAGACTCAGTACCCATTTCCAAGACCAGAGCCCCTAAACCCCTCCCCAACCCTCAAGGACTAGGCATATAGCCCACCGCCCGTGATTATTTCACGCGCCACTGGCATTTTTGTAATTTTAGGTGCCTGACTGTAGCCTCCCATCACACGAGACCTCAAACACTGTACCCATTTCCGACTGTAACCCCTAAACCCTCCCCAACCTCATGACCAAACCTATAGCCCACTATGTGACTATTTCACGCGCCATTGGCATTTTTGTAATTTTAGGGCAGTGCTCAACGTAGCCTCCCATCGGGCACACGAGGACCTCGAAAAGTACCCATTTTGATGACCAACCCCTAAACCCTCCCCAACCCCTCATGGACCAGGCTATAGCCCACCGCCCTTGGTGACTATTTCACGCTACGCGCACTGGCATTTCTTGTCATTTTAGGGCAGGCCTCCTGACCGTAGCCTCCCAATGGGCACACGAGGACCTCTCGAAAATCTGTACCCATTTTGATGACTCAGAGCCCCTAAACCCCTCCCCAACGCTCATGACCAGCATAGCCCACCGCATGACTATTTCACGCGCTGCGCCGCTAGGGCATTTTTGTCATTTTAGGGCAGTGCCTGATCAGAGCCTCCCAACGGGCACACGAGGACCTCGAAAGACTGTACCCATTTCCGATGCCCAGAGCCCCTAAACCCTCCCCAACCCTCGGGACCAAAGGCTATAATCCACCGGCTCGACTATTTCACGCGCGCCATTGGCATTTTTGCCATTTTAGGGCAGGCCTATGATCAGAGCCTCCCATCGGGCACACGAGACCCTCGAAAAGACTGTAGCCCATTTTCGATGACCAGAGCCCCTAAACCCCTCCCAACCTCGAGGACAAAGGCCATAGCCCACCGACTTCATGATTATTTCACGCGCTGTCATTGGCATGTCTTGTTATTTTAGGGCAGGCTTCTGACCGTAGCCTCCCATCTGCACACGAGGACCTCGAAAAGACTGTACCCATTTCCGACGACCGTGAGCCCCAAACCCCTCCCAACCCCGCTGGACCAAAGGCTATAGCCCACCGCCCTTGGTGACTATTTCACGCGCTACTGGGTATTTCTTGCCATTTTAGGCAGGCTCGACCGTAGCCCCCATTGGGCACACGAGGACCCTCGAAAAGACTGTACTCCATTTCAAGACCAGAGCCCCTAAACCCTCCCCAACCCCTCATGGACCAAAGGCTATAGCCCACCGGCCTTGGTGATTATTTCACGCACTGCGCCAGCATTTTTGCATTTTTTAGGGCAGGGCTCTGACCGTAGCCTCCCACTGGGCACACGAGGACCCTCGAAAGACTGTACCCATTTCCGACCAGTAACCCCTAAACCCCTCCCCAACCCTCATGACTAAAACCTATAGCCCACCGCCTTGTGACTTATTTCACGCACAAGGCCATTGGCATTTTTGTAATTTTAGGGCAGGCTCTGAACGTAGCCTCCCACTGGCACACGAGGACCCTCAAAAGTCTGTACCCATTTTCATGACCAGAGCCCCTAAACCCCTCCCCAACCCCCTGCATGACAAAGGCTATAGCCCACCGCCCTTGTGACTATTTCACGCACACTGGCATTTTTTTGCAATTTTAGGCAGGCTCGACCGTAGCCTCCCATCGGGCACACGAGGACTCTCGAAAAGACTGTACCCATTTCACCCACCGTGAGCCCCTAAACCCCTCCCGACCCCTCATGGACCAGGCTATAGCCCACCGGCCTGTGACTATTTCACGCGCACTGGCATTTTTGCCATTTTAGGGTGTGCCTCACCGTAGCCTCCCACTGGGCACACGAGGACCCTCAAAAGACTGTACCCATTTCACCACTGAGCCCCCGAAACCCCCCCAAACCTCTGGAACAAAGGCTATAGCCCAACGGCCTCTGACTATTTCACGCACATTGGCATTTCTTGCCATTTTAGGTAGGCCTCTGACCGTAGCCTCCCACCTGGTACACGAGACCTTCAAAAGACTGTACCCATTTCGACGCCCAGAGCCCCGAACCCCTCCCCAACCCCATGACCAAAGGCTATAGCCCACCGCCTCGACTTATTTCACGCTGCCACTGGCATGTCTTGTTATTTTAGGGCAGGCTCTGACCGTAGCCTCCCATCACACACGAGGACCCTCGAAAAGACTGCACTCCATTTCCGACGACTGAGCCCCCTAAACCCCTCCCGATCCCCCTGTGGACCAAAGGCTATAGCCCACCGCCTTGACTTATTTCTCAAGGCCGCTGGCATTTGTTGCCATTTTAGGCAGGCCTGACCGTAGCCTCCCACCGGGCACACAAGGACCCTCGAAAAGACTGTACCCATTTCCGACGCCTAACCCCGAACGCCCTCCCAACCCCCGCTGACCAAAGGCTATAACCCACCGCCTCGTGACTTATTTCGCGCGCTGCGCCACTGGGTATTTCTTGTAATTTTAGGCAGGCTCAACGTAGCCTCCCATCACACGAGGACCCTCAAAAGTCTGTACCCATTTTCGGCGACCAGAACCCCTAAACCCCTCCCCCAACCCTCAAGGAACTAAAGGCTATAGCCCACCGGCCTTTGGTGACTATTTCACTGGGCTGGGCATTTTTTGCAATTTTAGGGCAGGCCTCTGACCGTAGGCTCCCACTGGGCACACGAGGACCCTCGAAAAGACTGTACCCATTTCCGACGACCAGAGCCCCCGAAACCCCCGCCCCAACCCCCGCGGCCAAAGGCTATAGCCCACCGGCCTCGGTGACTATTTCCCGCGCTGCGCCGCTGGGCATTTCTTGGCATTTTGGGGCAGGCCTCTGACCGTAGCCTCCCACTGGGCACACGAGGACCCTCGAAAAGACTGTACCCATTTTCGATGACCAGAGCCCCCTAAACCCCCTCCCCAACCCTCGCGGACCAAAGGCCATAGCCCACCGACTTCGGCGACTATTTCACGCGCTGCGCCGCTGGGCATGTCTTGCCATTTTAGGGCAGGCTTCTGACCGTAGCCTCTCACTGGGCACACGAGGACCCTCGAAAAGACTGTACCCATTTCCGAAGACCAGAGCCCCCTAAACCCCCTCCCCAAACCCTCATGACCAGTTATAGCCCACCGACCTCGGTGACTATTTCGTGCGCTGCGCCGTTGGGTATTTTTTGCATTTTAGGGCAGGCTTCTGACCGTAGCCTCCCACTGGGCACACGAGGACCTTCGAAAAGACTGTACTCATTTTCCGACCACTGAGCCCCTAAACACCCTCCCGATCCTGTGGACCAGCACAGCCCACCGCCTCTGACTATTTCACTGGCCATGGCATGTTCTTGCCATTTTAGGACAGTGCTTCTGACCGTAGCCTCCCATCACACGAGGACCCTCGAAAAGACTGTACTCATTTTCGACTACGAGAGCCCACTCAAACCCCTCCCCAACCCTCACTGAAGGCTATAGCCCACCGCCTTGGATTATTTCACGCACAAGGCGCCACTGGCATTTCTTGCCATTTTAGGGCAGGCTTATGATCAGGCCTCCCATCACATGAGGACCTCAAAAGACTGTACCCATTTCGACGACCAGTGAGCCCCTAAACGCCTCCCTACCCTCATGACCAAAGGCTATAGCCCACCGCCTGATTATTTCACGCTGCGCCACGCACTGGCATGTCTTGCCATTTTAGGACAGGCTTCGACCGTAGCCTCCCATCGGGCACACGAGGAACCTCGAAAGACTGTACTCATTTTCACGACCAGAGCCCCCTAAACCCCTCCCTAACCCTCAAGGGACCAGTATAGCCCACCGGCCTTGACTATTTCACGCTGCGCTACTGGCATTTTTGCCATTTTAGGGCAGGCTCTGAACGAGCCTCCCACTGGGCACACGAGGACCCTCGAAAAGACTGTACTCATTTCCACTGTGAGCCCCTAAACCCCTCCCCAACCCTCATGGACAAAGGCTATAGCCCACCGGCCTCAAGATTATTTCACCACAGGCCACTGGCATTTTTGCCATTTTAGGCATGTGCCTCTCACCAGTAGCCTCCCACTGGGCACACGAGGACCCTCGAAAAGACTGTACCCATTTCCGACGACCAGAACCCCCGAAACCCCCCCAAACCCCCCGGGACCAAAGGCTATAGCCCACCGGCCCTGGATTATTTCCCGCGGCCATCACTGGCATTTCTTGGCATTTTGGGCAGGCCTCTGATCAGAGCCTCCCACTGGGCACACGAGGACCTCAAAAGACTGTACCCATTTTCGATGACCAGAGCCCCTAAACCCTCCCCAACCCTCAAGGACCAAAGGCTATAGCCCACCGACTTTCATGACTATTTCACGCGCTGGCCACTGGGCATGTCTTGCCATTTTAGTGGTGCCTGACTCAGAGCCTCCCTCTGGGCACACGAGGACCCTCGAAAAGACTGTACCCATTTCTCAAGACCAGAGCCCCTAAACCCTCCCCAACCCCTCATGACTAGCACAGCCCACCGCCTCGTGACTATTTCACGCGCTGCGCCTGGCATTTTTTGCAATTTAAGGCAGGCCTCTGACCGTAGCCTCCCACTGGCAACACTATGACCCTCGAAAAGACTGCACCCATTTCATGACCGAACCCCTAAACCCTCCCCAACCCTCATGGGACCAAAACCTATAGCCCACCGCCTGGATTATTTCACGCTGCCACTGGCATTTTTGTAATTTTAGTGGCTCAACGTAGCCTCCCATCGGGCACACGAGGACCCTCAAAGTCTGTACCCATTTTCGGCGACCAGAGCCCCTAAACCCCTCCCCAACCCCTCATGGACCAAAGGCTATAGCCCACTGCCCTTGACTATTTCACGCGCTGCGTCTGGTATTTCTAGGCATTTTAGCAGTGCCTTCTGACCGTAGCCTCCCATCGGGCACACGAGGACCCTCGAAAAGACTGTACCGATTTTCAATGACCAGAGCCCCTAAACCCCTCCCCAACCTCAAGGGACCAAAGCACATAGCCCACCGACTGTGACTATTTCACGCGCGCGCTGGGCATGTCTTGCCATTTTAGGCAGGCTCGACCAGTAGCCTCTCACCGCACACGAGACCCTCAAAAGATCTGACCCATTTCAAGACCAGAGCCCCTAAACCCTCCCCCAACCTCATGGACCAAAGGCTATAGCCCACCGCCCTCGGTGATTATTTCACGCGCTGCGCCGCTGGCATTTTTGTAATTTTAGGCAGGCCTCTGACCAGTAGCCTCCCACTGGGCACACGAGACCCTCGAAAGACTCAGACCATTTTCGACGACCAGAGCCCCCCAAACACCTCCCGATCCCCTGGACCAAAGGCTATAGCCCACCGCCTCATGATTATTTCTGCAATACTGGGCATGTCTTGCCATATTTTAGGCAGCTTGACCGTAGCCTCCCACTGGCACACACGAGACCCTCGAAAAGACTGTACTATTTTCGACGCACCAGAGCCCCTAAACCCCTCCCAACCCCGCTGGGACCAGTATAGCCCACCTGCCCTGTGACTATTTCACGCGCTGAGGGCATTTTTTTGCCATTTTAGGTAGGCCTCTGATCAGCCTCCCACTGGCACACACGAGGACCTTCGAAAAGACTGTACCCATTTCGACGCCCAGAGCCCCCTAACTCCCTCCCCAACCCCCGCGGACCAAAGGCTATAGCCCACCGCCTGCGATTATTTCACGCTGGCTACCGCTTGGCATGTCTTGCCATTTTAGGGCAGGCTTCGACCGTAGCCTCCCACTGGGCACACGAGGACCTCGAAAGCAGGCACACGTAGCCACCGCTCCTGATTATCCCCTCCTTCGTGGACCAAAGGCTATAGCCCACCGCTGGGACTATTTCTTGCCATTTTAGGCAGGCTCTGACTCAGCCTCCCATCGGGCACAAGGACCCTCGAAAAGACTGTACCCATTTCACGCCTGTAACCCCGAACGCCTCCCCAACCCCTCATGACCAGGCTTATAACCCACCGCCTCGTGACTATTTCACGCGCTGCCACTGGTATTTTTTTAGGGCAGGCTTCTGAACGTAGCCTCCCATCAAGGCACACGAGACCCTCGAAAAGTCTGTACCCATTCGATGACCAGAACCCCCTAAACCCCCTCCCCAACCTCATGGACCAGTATAGCCCACCGCCTATGTGACTATTTCACGCGCCACTGGGCATTTTTGCAATTTTAGGGCAGGCCTCTGACCGTAGGGTCCCACTGGGCACACGAGGACCCTCGAAAATACTGTACCCATTTCCACGACCAGAGCCTCAACCCTCCCAACCCTCATGGTAAAGGCTATAGCCCACCGCCTTGACTATTTCCGCACTGCGCTGGTATTTCTAGGCATTTTAGGTGCCTTCTGACCGTAGCCTCCCATCGGGCACACGAGGACCCTCGAAAAGACTGTACCCATTTTCGATGACCGTGAGCCCCTAAACCCTCCCCAACCCTCGGACCAGCATAGCCCACCGACTCGGTGACTATTTCACGCTGCGCCGCTGGGCATGTCTTGCCTTTTTAGGCATGTGCTTCGACCAGTAGCCTCATCGGGCACACGAGGACCCTCGAATAGAATTTACCCATTTCCCAAGACCAGAGCCCCTAACCCCTCCCCAACCCCTCATGGACCAGCTATAGCCCACCGCCCTATGATTATTTCACGCTACTGGCATTTTTGCAATTTTAGGCAGGCTCTGACAGAGGCTCCCACTGGGCACACGAGGACCCTCGAAAAGACTGTACCCATTTCCGACGACCAGAGCCCCCCAAACCCCCGCCCCCAACCCCTCATGAAGGCTATAGCCCACCGGCCCTTGACTATTTCGCGCTGCGCCACTGGGTATTTCTAGGCATTTTGGGCAGGCCTGACCGTAGCCTCCCACGGGCACACGAGACCCTCGAAAAGACTGCACCCATTTTCATGACCAGAGCCCCTAAACCCTCCCCAACCCTCATGGACTAAAGGCTATAGCCCACCGCCTTCGTGATTATTTCACGCGCTGCCACTGGCATGTCTTGCTATTTTAGGGCAAGCTCGATCAGCTCCCACTGGCACACGAGGACCCTCAAAAGACTGCACCCATTTCAAGACCAGAGCCCCTAAACCCCTCCCAACCTCATGGATATAGCCCACCGCCCTTGGGTGATTATTTCACGCACAAGGGCATCATTTTTGCAATTTAGGCAGGCCTCTGACCGTAGCCTCCCACTGGCACACACGAGGACCCTCGAAAAGACTGTACCATTTTCCTACCCAGAGCCCCCAAACACCTCCCGATCCTCAGGACCAAAGGCTATAGCCCACCGCCTCAAGTGACTATTTCCGCTGCCACTGGCATGTCTTGCTATTTTAGACAGCTTGACCAGAGCCTCCCACCGGGCACACGAGGACCTCAAAAGACTGTACTCATTTCACGACCAGAGCCCCCAAACCCCTCCCCAACCCTCATGACCAGGCTATAGCCCACCGCCTTGACTATTTCACGCGGCCAAGCGCTACTGGTATTTCTTGCCATTTTAGGGTATGTGCTGTGACCAGAGCCTCCCATCTGGGCACACGAGGACCCTCAAAAGACTCAGACCCATTTTCGACGCACCAGAGCCCCAACGCCCTCCCCAACCCCTCATGGACCAAAGGCTATACCCCACCGGCCCGGCGATTATTTCACGCGCTACGCCTGGGCATGTCTTTGCCATTTTAGGCAAGCCTGACCGTAGCCTCCCACTGGGCACACGAGGAACCCTCGAAAAGACTGTACCCATTTCCCACTGAGCCCCTAAACCCCTCCCTAACCTCATGACCAAAGGCTTATAGCCCACCGCCCTTGTGATTATTTCACGCCAAGCGCTACTGGCATTTCTTGCCATTTTAGGGCAGTGCTTCAACGTAGCCTCCCACTGGCACACGAGACCCCGAAAAGACTCAGTACTCATTTTCGACGACTGTGAGCCCCTAAACCCTCCCCAACCCCTCATGGACAAAAGGCTATAGCCCATCGCCCTCAAGACTATTTCACGCTACCGGCGCATTGGTATTTTTGCCATTTTAGGGCAGGTCTCTCACCGTAGCCTCCCATCGGGCACACGAGGACCCTCAAAAGACTGCACCCATTTCCGACGACACTGAGCCCCAAACCCCCCCAACCCTCATGCCAAAGGCTATAGCCCATCGGCCTTGACTATTTCCGCACACGCTGGGCATTTCTTGGCATTTTGGGCAGGCCTCGATCAGAGCCTCCCACTGGGCACACGAGGACCTCAAAAGACTGTACCCATTTTCGACCAGAGCCCCCCAAACCCCTCCCCAACCCTCGCTGGACCAAAGGCCATAGCCCACCGCCTGGCGACTATTTCACGCTACTGGGCATGTCTTGCACATTTTAGGTGCTTCTGACCGTAGCCTCTCATCGGGCACACGAGGACCCTCAAAGACTGTACCCATTTCCAAGACCAGAGCCCCCAAACCCCTCCCCAACCCCTCATGACTAGTAGCCCACCGCCCTGTGACTATTTCACGCTACTGGCATTTTTTGTAATTTTAGGGCAGGCCTCTGACCGTAGCCTCCCACTAGTCACACGAGGACCCTTGAAAATACTGTACCCATTTCATGACCGAACCCCTAAACCCCTCCCCAACCCTCATGGACTAAATCATAGCCCACCGGCCCGGTGACTATTTCACGCGCCACTGGCATTTTTGTTTTTAGGGCTTTCAACGAGCCTCCCACTCAAGCACACGAGGACCTCAAAAGACTGTACCCATTTTCGATGACCAGAGCCCCCTAAACCCCCACCCCCACCCCCCCGGCCCAAATGCTATAGCCCACCGCCCTGTGACTTATTTCACGCGCTACTGGCCATGGCATTTTTGTAATTTTAGGCAGGCTTGAACGTAGCCTCCCACTGGGCACACGAGGACCCTCAAAAGACTGTACCCATTTCATGACCAGCCCCTCAAACCCCGCCCAACCCTGCTGAACAAAGGCTATAGCCCACCGCCCTTTGACTATTTCTCACAAGAGCCTGCAGGCATTTCTTGCACATTTAGGCAGGCTCTCCACCGAGCCCTCCCACCGGGTACACGAGACCTTCTCGGAAAGACTGTACCCATTTCGGCTGCCGCCTGTAGCCCCGAACTCCCTCCCCAACCCCTCATGACCAAAGGCTATTTCCCACCGGCCCGCCGATTATTTCATGCTGCTGCTACTGGCTGGGCATGTCTTGTTATTTTAGAGCAGTGCTTCTGACCGTAGCCTCCCATCGCACACGAGGACCTCGAAAAGACTGTACCAATTTCTTGACGACCAGAGCCCTCAACCCTCCCGTCCCCTGTGGGACTAAAGGCTATAGCCACCGGCCTCAAGTGAATATTTCATGCTGCGCCACAGACGATTGTTGCCATTTTAGGCAGGCCTCGACTGTAGCCTCCCACCCACACAAGGACCTCAAAAGACTGCAGACTCCATTTTTGATGCCCAGAGCCCCCGAACTCCTATCCCTCAACCCTCATGACCAAAGGCTGTAGCCCACCGCCCGCGATTATTTCTGCACTGCGCTGTGGGTATTTCAGTGCCATTTTAGGGCAGGCTCGATCAGAGCCTCCCACCGGGCACACGAGACCCTCAAAAGACTGCACCCATTTCCATGACCGTGAGCCCCAACCCCATCCCCAACCCCCTGCGGGACCAAAGGCTATAGCCCACTGCCCCATGATTATTTCACGCTACCGCGACGCTGGGCATTAGTTTAATTTACAGCAGGCCTCTGACCGTGAGCCTCCCATTGGGCACATGAGGACCACAAAAGACTGCACTCACTCATGCTAAGAACCCCCGAACGCCCTCCCCAACCCGCGCGGACCAAAGGCTATAGCCCACCGGCCTTGCCGACTATTTCACTGGCCACGCTGTACACTGGGCATTAGTTGCCACATTTACAGCTGCTTCGATCGTAGCCTCCCATGGCACACGAGGACCGCCAAAAGACTGTACCCATTTCCATGCCAAGAACCCCTAACCCCTCCCCAACCATCAAGGACCAAAGCACAGCTATAGCCCACAAGCCTCAAGGAATATTTCACGCGGCTACACATGGCATTTTTGCCATTTTAGCAGGCTTGACCGTAGCCTCCCATCGGGCATATACGAGGACCCTCGAAAAGACTGACCCATTTCCGACAGCTGCAGCCCCCTAACCCCTACCCAACCCTCAAGGACTAAAGGCTATAGCCCATCGCCCCATGACTTATTTTCATGCATCGCGCATGATTTGTTGCCATTTGAGGGCGTACTTGACCGTAGCCTCCCAATCGACACACGAACCCTTAAAAGATCAGTACCCATTTTCTGACGGCCAGAGCCCCTAACCCCCACCCCAACCCATGACCAAAGGCTTTAGCCTACCGCCCTTGGATATTTCACGCGCTGCCTGGCGGGCATTTCTTGTTATTTTAGGTGTGCTCGATCAGAGCCTCCCACTCGGGTACACGAGACCTCGGTCAGACTGCACATTTCACACCTGCAGCTCAACCTCCCTCATCAACCCCCACGGACCAAGGGCTATAGCCCACCGCCCTGCGACTATTTCATGCGCGCCACTGGGCATTTCTTGCCATTTTATGGCAGCCTTCTCACCAGAGCCTCCCACCTGGGCACACCAGGACCTCAAAAGACTGTGACTACTGATGCCCAGAGCCCTCAACCCCCATCCCCGCCTCAAGGACTAAAGGCTATAGCCCACCGCCCCGGCGACTATTTCAGACACTGCGCTGTGGCATTTCTCAGGCATTTTGGCAGTGCCTCAGACCAGAGCCTCCCATCGGGCACACACGTAGGACCTCGAAAAGACTGCATCTACTCACGGCGACCAGAGCCCCTAAACCCCTCCCCAACCCTCGCTAACCAAAGGCTATAGCCCACCGACCTTCTAAGGATTATTTCATCACCATGCGCTGGCACATTTCTGCCAATTTACAGCAAGCCTGACCGTAGAGCCTCCCATCTGCACACGAGGACCGGCTAAAAGACTGCACCATTCCGATGCCAAGAACCCCGCGAACCCACCTCCCCAACCCCGCTAACTAGGCTATAGCCCACCGCCTCATGATTATTTCACGCGGCCACGCTCAGCATTACTTACTAATTTACAGTGTGCTTCCTGATCAGAGCCTCCCTACTTGGCACACGAGAGGACCGCCAAAAAGACTGCACTCCATTTCCCATGCCAAGAACCCCCGAACTCCTGCCCAACACCCACGACCAAAGGTTATTATAGCCCACCGGCCCTAGCGATTATTTCACGCTGCCATACTGGCATTTCTCCATTTTAGGACAGGGCTCACCGTAGTTTCTCCCACCGGGCACACTAGGGACCCTAAAAGACTGTACTCCATTTCCGACGCCCAGAGCCCCGAACGCCTCCCCAACCCTCTGACCTAAGGCTATAGCCCACTGCCCCTCGGGATTATTTCACGCGCTGTCACTGGCATTTCTTGCCACTTTCAGGAGCTTTAACCGTAGCCTCCCCTCGGGCACACGAGGAACCTCGAAGGACTGTACTATTTCCCATGACCAGAGCTCAAACCCCTCCCAACCCCTCAAGGGACCAAAAGGCTATAGCCCACTGCCTCATGATTATTTCACGCATGCACTGGGCATTTCTTTATGATTTTAGGCAGGCTCAGAGCTCCCACCGGGCACACGAGGACCCTCAAAAGATCAGTACCCATTATGGCGACCAGAGCCCCCAACCCTCCCCAACGCTCATGGACCAAAGGCTACAGCCCACCGGCCCCGCATGACTATTTCATGCACGCTGGTGCGCATTTGTTGCCATTTCGAGGGCAGACTCTGACCGAGTTCCTCCCACCGGACACACGAACCCTCAAAAGACTGCACCCATTTCCGACGCCTGTGAGCCCCCAACCCCCACGCCAACCCCCGTGGACCTAAAGGCTTTAGCTCACCGGTGCCTTGACTATTTCGCTGCGCCATGGGCATTTCTTGTTATTTAGGGCAGGCTTCTGACCGAGGCCTCCTCCCACTGGGTACACGAGGACCTCGAATAGACTGTACTCATTTCTCGACACCCGTGAGCGCCTAAACTCCTCATCAACCCCACGGACTGCATATAGCCCACCGCCCTTTGGTGATTATTTCATGCGCCTCCGCTGGGCATTTCTTGCCATTTTATGGCAGCCTCACTGAGCTCTCCCACCGGGCACACCAGACCCTCGAAAAGACTCAGTACCATTTCTCGATGCCTGAGCCCCGAACCCCCATCCTCACCGCGGGACCAAAGGCTATAGCCCATCGCCCCATGGCGACTATTTCCCAGACATGCGCTACTGTGGGCATTTCTTATTTAGGGGTTTCTGCATCGTAGCTCTCCCACTGGTATACGAGGACCATCGAAAAGACTGTACACCATTTCCGATGACCAGAGGCCCCTTAACCCCATCCCCAACCCCGCTGACCAAAGGCTATAGCCCACCGCCTTGCGATTATTTCACGCGCTGGCCACTGGCATTTCTTGCGATTTGTAGGCAGGCTTGGTCAGAGCCTCCCATCGGGCACACGAGGACCCTCAAAAGACTCACTCCATTTCATGGCGATGACCAGAGCCCCGAACCCTCCCAACGCCATGACCAAAGGCACATAGCCCACCGCCCCGGGCGACTATTTTCTATGCGCCTGCAAGGCATTGTTGCCATTCTGAGGCGGCATTTCTGACTGTAGCCTCCCACCTGACACACGAGAACCCTCAAAAGACTGTACCCATCTACTCCGACGCCCAGAGCCCCGAACCCCCACACCAACCCCTGTGGACCAAGGCTTTAGGCCCTGGCCGCCTATGACTATTTCCACGCTACTGCTGGCATTTCTTGCCATTTAGGGCAGTTTCGACCGTAGCCTCCCACTGGGTACACGAGACCCCTCAATAGACTGACTCATTTCCTGACACCCAGAGCGCCCGAAACTCCCTCATCAACCCCCGCGGACCAAAGGCTATAGCCCACCGGCCTCAGCGACAATTTCATGCGCCCGTCATTGGCATTTCTTGCCATTTTATGGCAGCCTTCTCACCGTAGCCTCCCACCGGGCACACCAGGACCCTCGAAAAGACCGTACCCATCTCCGATGCCCCGAGCCCCCGAACCCCCATCCCTCAGCCTCATGGGACCAAAGGTTATAGCCCACCTGCCCTCGGCATGACTATTTCAGACATTAATCATACGGTGTGGGCATTTCGTAGCCATTTTAGGGCAGGCTTTGCACCGTAGCCTCCCACTGGTATCACGAGGACCCTCAAAGATCAGACTCTACTCGGCGACCAGAGCCCCAAACCCCTCCCCAACCCCGGACCAAAGGCTATAGCCCACCGCCTCGACGACTATTTCACGCTATGCGACGCTGGCATTACTTGCCAATTTACAGCAGGCTTCACCGTAGGCCTCCCACTGGGCACACGAGGACCGTCACAAAAGACCTGTACCCATTTCCATGCCAAGAACCCCGAACCCACCTCCCCAACCCCCGCGAACCAAAGGCTATAGCCCACCGGCCTCGGCGACTATTTCACGCGCTGCGACGCTGGGCATTACTTGCCAATTTACAGCAGGCTTCTGACCGTAGCCTCCCACTTGGCACACGAGGACCGTCAAAAAGACTGTACCACCTCCATGCCAAGAACCTCAACCCACCTTCCCAACCCTCAAGGACCAAAGGCTATAGCCCAATCTGCCTTGCTAAGGATTATTTCACGCGGCCACGCTGGGCATTTCTTTTCTTTCCATTTTAGACAGTGGCTCGCCAGAGCCTCCCACCGGGCACACTAGGACCTCGAAAAGATCAGACTCCATTTCCGACGCCCAGTAGCCCCTCGAACGCCCCTCCCAACCCCGCGACCTAAGGCTATAGCCCACCGGCCCCATGATTATTTCGACGCTATGCGGCCACTGGCATTTCTTGCCACTTCTAAGGCTTTCTAACCGTAGCCTCCCTCGGGCACACGAGGACCCTCGAAAAGACTGTACCCATTTCCGATGACCAGAGGCCCCCAAACCCCCCCCCCACCCCGGGACCAGCACATAGCCCACCGCCTCATGACTATTTCACGCACAAGGCCACTGGCATTTCTTCCGATTTGTAGCAGGCTTCTTGACCGTAGCCTCCCCATCCGGGCACACGAGACCCTCGAAAAGACTGTACTCCATTCATGGCGACTGTAGCTCCCGAACCCCCCTCCCAACGCCATGACCAAAGGTTATAGCCCACCGCCCCATGCGACTATTTTCATGCATCACATTGTGCGATTTGTTGCCATTTCGAGGGCAGACTTGCACCGTAGCCTCCCACCGACACACGAGAACCCTCAAAAGACTGTACCCATTTCCGACGCCCAGACCCCCCAACCCCCCACGCCAACCCCCGCGGACCCAAGGCTTTAGGCCCGGCCGCCCTCAGTGGACTATTTCACGCGCCAGCCATGCTGGGCATTTCTTGCCATTTTAGGCGGTGCTTCACCGTAGCCTCCCACTCGGGTACACGAGGACCCTCGAATAGACAGTAACCATTTCGACACCTGCAGCGCCCGAAACTCCTCATCAACCCCTCACGACCAAGGGGCTATAGCCCACCGCCCCTTTAGCGATTATTTCTATGCCCTGGGCTCATTGGCATTTTTGCCATTTTATGGCAGCCTTCTCACCACTGTAGCCTCCCATCGGGCACACCAGGACCCTCGAAAAGATCAGACTCCATTTCTGATGCCTGTAGCCTTCTAACCCCCATCCCTCAGACTATTATAGCCCACTGCCCCATGCGACTATTTCTGTGACATCGCACGGTGGGCATTGGTGCCATTTTAGGCAGTGCTTCAGACCAGAGCCTCCCACAGTATACGAGGACCGAAAAGACTGCACCCACTTCATGACCAGAGCCCTCAAACCCCTCCCCAACCCCCATGGACCAAAGGCTATAGCCCACCGCCTCGACGACTATTTCACGCGGCCAAGCGACGCTGGGCATTACTTGCCAATTTACAGCAAGCTCGATCAGTAGCCTCCCATCAAGTACACGAGGACCGGCCAAAAAGACTGTACCCATTTCCGATGCCAAGAACCTCTAACCCACCTCCCCAACCCTCACAACCAAAGGCTATAGCCCACCGCCTGGCGATTATTTCACACGCTTGGCACATTACTTGCCAATTTACAGCAGGCTTCTGACTGTAGCCTCCCACTTGGCACACGAGACCGGCCAAAAAGAATGTACCACTCATGCTAAGAACCCCCGAACCCACCTCCTCCCAACCCTCATGGACTGAAAGGCTATAGCCCACCTGCCTCGACGATTATTTCATCACAAGGCCAGGGCATTACTTGCCAATTTACAGTGTGCCTCGATCAGAGCCTCCCATCAAGTAACACGAGCACCGCCAAAAAGACTGTACCCTTTTCCGATGCCAAGAACCCCCGAACCCACCTCCCAACCCTCATAACTAAAGCACATAGCCCACCGGCCTTTGGCGATTATTTCACGCTGCCAAGACTGGGTATTACTTGCCAATTTACAAGAAGCCTGATCAGAAGCCTCCCACTTGGCACACACGAGGACCGCCAAAAAAGACTGTACCACCTCATGCCAAGAACCCCCGAACTCACCTCTCCTCAACCTCATGACCAGCTATAGCCCACCGCCTCGACGATATTTCACGCGCTGTCACTGGCATTTCTTTCCATTTTGTAGTGGCTCGCCGTAGCCTCCCATCAAGTACACTAGGACCCTCGAAAAGACTCAGTACGATTTCCGACGCCTGAGCTCCCGAAAGCCCTCCCTAACCCTCATGGGATTCCTAAGGCTATAGCCCACTGCCCTTGGGCATGATTATTTCACGCACAAGGCCATTGGCATTTCTTGTTACTTTCTGCAGTGCTTCTAACCGTAGAGCCTCCCCTCGGCACACGAGGAACCCCGAAACGACTGTACTCATTTCGGCGACCTGTGAGCCCCCGAAACCCCTCCCCAACCCCTCAAGGACCAAAGGCTATAGCCCACCGCCCCTTGGATTATTTCACGCTGGCGTCACTGGCATTTCTTTACATTTTAGTGTGCTTCTGATCAGAGCCTCCCATCAAGCACACGAGACCCTCGAAAAGACTGTTACCATTTTCGATGACCGAGCCCCTAAACCCCTCCCAACCCCTCGCGACTCAGCACATAGCCCACCGGCCTGGCGACTATTTCACACGCCTGGGACATTACTTGCCAATTTACAGCAGTGCTGGACCGTAGCCTCCCACTCACACGAGACCGCCAAAAGACTGTACCCATTTCCGATGCTACGAACCCCGAACCCACCTCCCCAACCCCTCATGACTAGCACATAGCCCACCGCCTCGGCGATTATTTCACGCGCTACCGGGCATTTTTTTTTCCATTTTAGGGTGGCTCGATCAGCCTCCTAATCGGGCACACGAGACCTCGAAAAGACTGTGCCCATTTCCATGACCAGAGCCCCAACGCCTCCCCTAACCCTCAAGGGACTAAAGGCTATAGCCCACCGGCCTCAGCGATTATTTCACGCGCGTCATACTGGCATTTCTTTGCATTTAGGGCATGTCTTGATCAGAGCCTCCCACTGGGCACACGAGGACCCCTCGAAAAGACTGTACTCCATTTGTGATGACCAGAGCCCCCGAACCCCTCCCCAACGCCATGACTCAAAGGCTTATAGCCCACCGCCCCGATTATTTTCATGCATCACGCTGCGATGCGCATTGCTATTCTGAGGGGCGATTTGACCGTAGCCTCCCATCGGACACACGAGAACCTCAAAAGACTGTACCCATTTCCACGCCCAGAGCCCCCGAACCCCCCACCCCAACCTCATGACTAAAGTCTTTAGCCCGCCGGCCTTGGTGATTATTTCACGCGCTGCGCTGGCATTTTTTGTTATTTTAGGGCGTGCTTGACCGTAGCCTCCCACTGGGTACACGAGGACATTCGAAAAGACTGTACACATTTCTAACACCCAGAGCGCCCGAAACTCCCTCATCAACCCCCGCGGACCAAGGGCTATAGCCCACCGCCCCATGATTATTTCACGCCTGGCTAAGGCATTTCTTGCCATTTTATGGCAGCCTTCTCACCGTAGCCTCCCACTGGGCACACCAGGACCCTCGAAAAGATCAGACCCATTTCGATGCCCAGAGCCCCGAACCCCATCCCCAACCTCGGGACCAGGCTATAGCCCACCGCCCCGGCGATTATTTTCAGACACTGCCGGTGGGCATTGGTAATTTAGGGCAGGCTTCAGACCAGAGCCTCCCACTGGGCATACGAGGACCTCGAAAAGACTGTACCCATTTCCGGCGCCAGAGCCCCGAACCCCTACCCAACCCCTCAAGGACCAAAGGCTATAGCCCACCGGCTGAGACTATTTCACGCTGGCCATGACGCTGGTATTACTTGCCATTTTACGGCCGGCTTGACCGTAACATCCAACTGGCACACGAGGACCCCAAAAGACTGTACCCATTTCCGATGGCAAGAACCTCAACCCCTCCCCAACCCCGCAGACCAAAGCTTATAGCGCACTGCCTCAAGCGATTATTTCACGCGCCATGCTTGGGAATTTCTTTTTCCATTTTAGGCAGGGCTCGATCAGAGCCTCCCAATCCGGGTCACACTAGACCCTCGAAAAGACTGTGCCCATTTCCATGACCAGAGCCCCGAACGCCCTCCCAACCCTCATGACCAGCACATATAGCCCACCGCCGGCGATTATTTCACGCTACCATTGGCATTTTTTTTCCATTTTATGGCATGCTTAGACCAGAGCCTCCCACTGGGCATACGAGGACCTCAAAAGATCAGACGATTCGACAGCCTGAGCCCTCAACCCCTACCCAACCCCCAAGGACCAAAGGCTATATCCCACCGGCTCGAGACTATTTCATGGCTCATGACTGGCTAATATTTTGCATATTTTACGGCCCGGCTTGATCAGTAATATCCAATCGGGTACACGAGACCGTCAAAAGACTGCACCCATTTCCGATGGCAAGAACCCCCGAACCCTCCCCAACCCCCTGCAGATCAAAGGCTATAGCCCACCGCCCCATGGCTGATTATTTCACGCGGCGTCATTGGGAATTTTGCCATTTTAGGGCAGGCTTTGACCCGAGGCCTCCCACGGGTCACACGAGACCCTTGAAAAGACTGACCCATTTCCACGACCAGAGCCCCTGAACGCCTCTTCCTAACGCCAAGGACCAGCATATAGCCCGGCCGCCCTGGATTATTTCACGTGTTGCGCATTGGCTGGCATTTTTGCATTTTAGGGCAGGCTTGACCGATCAGAGGCCTCCCACGGGTCACACGAGGACCCTTGAAAAGACTGTACCCATTTCCGACGCACTGAGCCCCGAACGCCTCTTCCCAACGCTCTCATGGACTAAAGGCTATAGCCCACCGCCCCATGGGCGACTATTTCAGACACTGCGCTACTGTGGGCATTTCAGTAATTTTAGGCAGGCTTCAGATCAGAGCCTCCCACCTGCATACGAGAGGACCTCGAAAAGACTGCACCCATTTCCCGACAGCCAGAGCTCCCCGAACCCCTACCCAACCCCTCAAGGACCAAAGGCTATAGCCCATCGGGTTTGATATTATTTCACGCACAGCGCTGGTATTTTTGCCATTTTAGGCAGGCTTTCACCAGAGTTCTCCTCACTGGGCACACGAGACCCTCGAAAAGACTGTACCCATTTCATGGCGACCGTAGCCCCGAACCACCCTCCCAACGCCATGACCAGCAGTAGCCCACTGCCCTCAAGACTATTTCATGCGCCTGTGGGCATTTGTTGACAATTTTGGGCTGACTTCTGACCAGCCTCCCATCGGGCACACGAGGACCCTCAAAAGATCAGTACTCCATTTCCATGACCAGAGCCCCAACCCTCCCCAACCATCATGGACTAAAGGCTATAGCCAACCGGCCTCGGTGATTATTTCACGCGGCTATGACGCTGGTATTATTTGCCATTTTACGGCTTTCTGACTAACATCTAACTGGCACACGAGGACCGTCCAAAAGACTGTACCCATTTCCGATTGCAAGAACCCCCGAACCCCCCTCCCCAACCCCCGCGGACCAAAGGCTATAGCCCACCGCCCTATGATTATTTCCACGCGCGGCCGCTGGGAATTTTTGTCATTTTAGGGCAGGCTTGACCTCAGAGCCTCCCACTGGGCACACGAGGACCCTTAAAAAAACTGTACCCATTTCCGAAGCCCAGAGCCCCCGAACGCCCAACCCAACCTCATGGACCAGCATATAGCTCACTGCCTCGGGCGACTATTTCACTGCTACCGCTGGCATTTTTGCCATTTTAGGGCAGGCTTCTGACCGTAGCCTCCCACTGGTCACACGAGGACCCCTAAAAAGACTGTACCCATTTCCGACGCCCAGAGCCCACGAACGCCCCTTCCCAACCCCCGGACCAGGCACATAGCCCACCGCCCTACGACTATTTCACGCGCTGTCTACTGGTATTTCTTATGATTTAGGCAGGCTTCCGACCGTAGCCTCCCACTGGTCTCACGAGGACCAAAAGACTGTACCCATTTCCCGACGCCCAGCCCCCGAACGCCCCTCCCCAACCGCCATGACCAGGCTATAGCCCACTGGTTTGAGATTATTTCACGCGCCATGGCATTTTTGCCATTTTAGGGCAGGCTTCTGACCGAGCCTCCTCACTGGGCACACGAGAGACCCTCGAAAAGACTGTACTCCATTTCCAATGCCAACAACCCCGAACCCCTCCCCAATACCATGGGACTGGGGCTATAGCCCACCTGCCTGTGACTATTTCACGCGCTGCGCCATGGCATTTCTTGCCATTTTAGGGCAGGCTCGTCAGAGCCTCCCATCGGGCATACGAGGACCCTCAAAAGACTGTACCCATTTCCGACCCCCAGAGCTCCCCGAACGCCTCCCCAACCGCCATGGACCAAAGGCTATAGCCCACCGGCTTGAGACTATTTCACGCTGCGCCACTGGGCATTTCTTGCCATTTTAGGGCAGGCTTGACTGTAGCCTCCCTGGCACACGAGGACCCTCAAAAGACTGTACCCATTTCGATGACCAGAGCCCCAACCCCTCCCCAACGCTCAAGGACCAAAGTTATAGCCCACCGCCCCATGCGACTATTTCATGCACTGCGCTGTGGCATTTGTTGCCATTTTAGGCAGACTTGACCAGCCTCCCACCGGGCACACGAGACCCTTAAAACTGTACCCATTTCAAGCCTGTGAGCCCCGAACGCCCAACCCAACCTCATGGGACCAGCATATAGTCACTGGCCTCGGCGACTATTTCACGCTAGCTGCTAGCATTTTGCCATTTTAGGGCAGGCTACTGACCGTAGCCTCCCACTGGTCACACGAGGACCCTCGAAAAGACTGACCCATTTCCGACGCTCAGAGCACCCGAACGCCTTCCCAACCCCCATGGACTAAAGGCTATAGCCCACCGCCTCATGACTATTTCACGCTGTCTGCTGGGTATTTCTTATGATTTTAGGGCAGGCTTGACCGTAGCCTCCCACTGGTCACACGAGGACCCTCGAAAAGACTGTACTCCATCTCACGCCCGAGCCCCGAACGCCTCCCCAACCCCTCATGACCAAAGGCTATAGCGCACCGTCCTCGGTGACTATTTCACGCGCTGCGCCGCTGGGCATTTCTTGCGATTTTAGGGCAGGCTTCTGACCGTAGCCTCCCATTGGGCACACGAGGACCTTCAAAAAGACTGTACCCATTTCCAATGCCAACAACCCCCGAAACCCTCCCAATACCATGACCAGTGATATAGCCCACCGCCTTGACTATTTCACACGCTGCTACTGGCTTTTCTTGCGATTTTAGGTCAGGCTTCTGTCCGTAGCCTCCCACTGGGCATACGAGGACCCTCGAAAAGACTGTACCCATTTCCGACGCCCAGAGCCCCCGAACGCCCCTCCCCAACCGCCGCGGACCAAAGGCTATAGCCCACCGGGCTGGGAGACTATTTCACGTCAAGCGCATTGGCATTTCTTGCCATTTTAGGGCAGGCTTCGATCAGAGCCTCCACTGGGCACACGAGGACCCTCGAAAGGACTGCACCCATTTCTGGCGACCAGAGTCTCCTCAACCCTCCCCAACGCCAAGGACCAAAGGCTATAGCCCACCGGCCCCGGCGACTATTTCATGCACTGCGCCGGTGGGCATTTGTTGCCATTTTAGGGCAGACTTCTGACCGTAGCCTCCCACTGGGCACACGAGGACCCTCGAAAAGACTGTACCCATTTCCGACGCCCAGAACCCCAAACGTCCCTCCCCAACCCCCGCGGACCAAAGGCTATAGCCCACCGGCCTCGGGCGATTATTTCACGCTGCTCATTGGTATTATTTGCCATTTTACGGCCGGCTTTCTGACCGTGAATATCCAACTGGCACACGAGGACCACAAAGACTGTACCCATTTCCATGGCAAGAACCCCCGAACCCCTCCCAACCCTCATGACCAAAGGTTATAGCCCACCGCCTCTATGATTATTTCACGCCATGCACGCTGGTATTATTTGCCATTTTACGGCCAAGCTTGACCGTGAATATCCAATCTGGGCACACGAGGACCGTCAAAAGGACTGTACCCATTTTCGATGGCAAGAACCCCCGAACGCCCCACCCCAACCTCATGGACTAAATGTTATAGTCGCCTGCCCTGCGACTTATTTCACGCTCAGGCGCTTGGCATTTCTTGCCATTTTAGTGCAGGCTTCAGACCGTAGACTCCCACTCGTCACACGAGGACCATCGAAAGACTCAGACCCATTTCGACGCCCAGAGCCCCTAACGCCTCCCAACCCCTCATGGACCAGCATATAGCCCACCGCCCTTGGTGACTATTTCACGCGCTGCGCCTGGCTACATTTCTTGCCATTTTAGGCAGGCTTCTGGCCGAGAGCCTCCCCTCGCATACGAGGACCCTCGAAAAGACTGTACCCATTTCCGACGCCCAGAGCCCCCGAACCCCCCCTCCCAAACCCCCGCGGACCAAAGGCTATAGCCCACCGGCCTCAGCGACTATTTCACGCACCGCGCCGTTGGGTATTTGTTGCCATTTAAGGGCAGGCTTCTGGACGTAGCCTCCCACTGGGTACACGAGGACCCTCGGAAAGATCAGACCCATTTCACACCTGAGCGCCCGAACTCCCTCATCAACCCTCATGACCAAGGGCTATAGCCCACCGCCCCATGATTATTTCATGCGCCTCCTGGCTACATTTCTTGTCATTTTATGGCAGGCTTGACCGTAGCCTCCCATCACACCCAGACCTCGAAAAGACTGTACCCATTTCTGATGCCCAGAGCCCCCGAACCCCTATCCCCAACCCTCGCGGACCAAAGCCTGCAGCCCACCGGCCCCGGCGACTATTTCGTGCTGTGCGCCGGTGGGCATTTCATGCCATTTTAGGGCAGGCTTCTGACCGTAGCCTCCCAATGGGCAGACGAGGACCCTCGGAAAGAGTGTACCCATTTCCGGCGACCGTGAGCCCCGAACCCCCATCCCCAACCCCTCAAGGACCAGCTATAGCCCACCGCCCTATGACTATTTCACGCCATGCACGCTGGGCATTACTTGCCAATTTACAGCAGCTTTCATCAGTAGGCCCCACTGGCACGCTGAGGACCGGCCAAAAGACTGCACTCCATTTTCGATGCCAAGAACCCCCGAATCCCCTCCCCAACCTCGCCGACCAAAGGCTATATCCCACCCGCTTCTACGATTATTTCACGCACGGCCATTGGGTATTTCTTGCTATTTTTGGGCAGGCTTCTGGACGTAGCCTCCCACTGGGTACACGAGGACCCTCGAAAAGACTGTACCCATTTCTGACATCCAGAGCGCCCGAAACTCCATCATCAACCTCATGACCAAGGGCTATAGCCCACCGCCTCGGGCGATTTTTTTCATGCGGCCCGTCCATTGGCAATTCTTGCCATTTTATGGAAGGCTTCTGACTGTAGCCTCCCACTGGGCACACCAAGACCCTCGAAAAGACTTACCCATTTCTGATGCCCAGAGCCCCCGAAACCCCATCCCCAACCTCATGGACCAAGGTCAGAGCCCACCGCCCCGGCTGACTTATTTCGGTAATCACACGGTGGGCATTTCTGTACATTTTAGTGTGCTTCTGACCGAGCCTCCCATCACACACGAGGACCTCGAAGACTCAGTACCCATTTCCGATGACCAGAGCTCCTGAACCCCGTCCCCAACCCCTCATGACCAAAGCATTATAGCCCACCGCCTCATGATTATTTCACGCCATGACGCTGGCATTACTTGCCAAATTACAGGGCTTCTGATCAGAAGGCCCCACTGGCACACGAGGACCCTCGAAAAGACTGACCCATTTCCCATGACTGTAGTCCCCGAGCCCCCTCCCAACCCCTCATGGACTAAAGGCTATAGCCCACCGCCTCGTGAATATTTCACGGCCATGGCCATGGCATTTCTTGCCATTTTAGGCAGGTTTCTCGCAGAGCCTCCCATCACAGCACACGAGGACCCTCGAAAAGACTGTACCCATTTCCGACGCCCAGAACCCCCCGAACCCCCGCCCCCAACCCTCAAGGACTAGTGCTATAGCCCACCGCCTCGGCATGATTATTTCACGCGCTCACTGGGCATTTCTTTTCCATTTGTAAGGTGGCTCGACCGTAGCCTCCCATCAAGCACACTAGGACCTCGAAAAGATCACCATATCCGGCGACCAGCCCTCAACCCCTCCCAACGCCATGACCAAAGCATTATAGCCCACCGCCCCATGACTATTTCATGCACCGCGACTGGCATTACTTGCCAATTTGCAGTGTGCCTGACTGTAGCCTCCCATCACACACGAGGACCGCCAAAAGACTGCACTCATTTACGACGCCTGAGCCCCGAACGCCTCGCCCAACCCTCATGGGACCAGTATAGCCCACCGGCCTTGCATGACTATTTCACGCGGCCACTGGCATTTTGCCACTTTGGGCAGGCTGACTGCATTCCTCCCCGGGCACAGTGGAGGACCCTCGAAAGGACTCACCCATTTCCGATGACCAGAGCCCCCAAAACCCCACCCCCAACCCCCTGCACAAAGGCATTATAGCCCACTGCCCCATGGATTATTTCACGCGGCCACTGGCATTTCTTGCCACTCGGCAAGTGCTTGACCAGAGCCTCCCCTGGGCACACTGTGAGGACCCTCAAAAGGACTGTACCCATTTCCATGACCAGAGCCCTCAAACCCCTCCCCAACCCCTCACAGATCAGGCTATAGCCCACCGCCTCATGACTATTTCACGCATCAAGGCCACTGGCAGCATTTCTTGCCATTTTGTAGCAGGCTTTATCGTAGCCTCCTCATTGGCACACGAGGACCCTCGAAAAGACTGTACACATATCCGATGAACAGAGCCCCGAACCCCTCCCCAACGCCATGACTAAAGGTTATAGCCCACTGCCCGGGCGATTATTTCATGCACCGCGACGCTGGCATTACTTGTAATTTGCAGTGTGCTTCGATCAGAGCCTCCCACTGGGCACACGAGGACCACAAAAGACTGACTCCATTTCCGGCGCCAAGAACCCCCGAACCCCCTCCCCAACCCCTCATGGGACCAAAGTTATAGCCCACCGCCTCGCTGACTTATTTCACGCTACTGTGTCACTGGTATTTCTTGCCATTTGTAGTGCTTCTGACCATAGCCTCCCATCACACAAGGACCCTCAAATGATCACCATTTCCGATGTCCAGAGCTCCCGAACTCCCACCCCAACCTCATGGACCAAAGCACAGCTCACTGCCTATGACACTTTCACGCACGCTACTGGTATTTCTTATGATTTTGGGCATGTGCCTGACCGTAGCCTCCCATCGGGTCACACGAGGACCTCGAAAAGATCAGACCCATTCCAACGCCCAGCCCCGAACGCCCCTCCCAACCCTCATGGACCAAAGGCTATAGCCCACCGGCATGATTATTTCACGCGCGCTGGATATTTCTTTTTATTTTAGGGCAGGCATCTGACCGTAGCCTCCCATCGGGTCACACGACGACCCTCGAAAAGACTGCACCCATTTCCGACGCCCAGAGCCCCCATAACGCCCAACCCCTCAAGGACAAAGGCTATAGCGCACTGCCTCGGCTGATTATTTCACGCCATTGCAATCACTGGCATTTCTTGCCACTTTTGGGTGTGCTGACCACTGCAGCCTCCCCTCGGGCACAGAGGACCTCAAATGACTGCACCCATTTCCGACGCCCAGAGCCCCCGAACCCCCACCCCAACCTCATGACCAAAGTTATAGCCCACCGCCTTGCTGATTATTTCACGCTACTGGCGCTGGCATTTCTTGCATTTTGGGGCAGGCTTCTGATCGGAGCCTCCCACTGGGCACACGCGGACCCTCGTAAAGACTATTCCCATTTCCGACGAACAGAGCACCCGATCTCCCCAACCCTCATGTGACCAAAGGCTATAGCCCACTGCCTGGCGATTATTTCCCACGCACTGCATGGTATTTCTTGATTTTAGGGCAGGCTGATCAGAGCCTCCCACCTGGTCACACGAGGAACCTCAAAAGACTGTACCCATTTCCCGACGCCCAGAGCCCCCGAACGCCTCCAACCCCTCAAGGACCAAAGGCTATAGCCCACCGGCCCCATGACTATTTCACGCCTGCAATCACTGGCATTTCTTGCCATTTTAGCAGTGCTCTGACCAGAAGCCTCCCACCTGCACACAAGGACCTCAAATGATCAGACCCATTTCCGACGCCCAGAGCCCCCGAACCCCCACCCCAACCCCGCGGACCAAAGTCAATAGCCCACCGCCTCATGACGATTATTTCATCGCTACTGTGTCACTGGCATTTTTGCATTTTGGGCCAGGCTTCTGACCGTAGCCTCCCACTGGCACACGAGGACCTCGAAAGACTGTGCCCATTTCCATGACCAGAGCCCCGAGCCCCTCCCCAACCCTCATGACCAAAGCATAGCCCACCGCCTGGATTATTTCACGCCTGTCACTGGTATTTCTTGATTTTAGGGCAGGCTTCTGACCGTAGCCTCCCACTGGTCACACGAGGAACCACGAAAAGACAGACCCATTTCCGACGCCCAGAGCCCCCGAACGCCCCCAACCCCGCATGACCAGCTATAGCCCACCGCCTTGCGACTATTTCACGCCTGCGGCTGCTTGGCATTTCTTGCCATTTTAGGCAGGCTTGACCGTAGCCTCCCACTGGTCACACGAGGACCCTCGAAAAGATCAGACCCATTTCACGCCCAGAGCCCCGAACGCCTCCCAACCCCTCATGACTGGGCTATAGCCCACCGCCTTGGATTATTTCACGCGGCGCCACTGGCATTTTTGCATTTTAGGCAGGCTGGTCAGAGCCTCCCCCTGGGCATACGAGGACCCTCGAAAAGACGGGACCATTTCCGATGCCCAGAGCCCCGAACGCCTCCCCAACCCCCGCAGGGACTAAAGGCATAGCCCACCGCCTGGGCGACTATTTCACGCTACTGCGCCTGGCATTTGTTACTATTTTTGGGCAGGCTCGACGAGCCTCCCACCTGGGCACACGAGGACCTCGAAAAGACTGTACCCATTTCTCGACACCCGTGAGCGCCCAACTCCCTCATCAACCCTCATGGACTAAAGGCTATAGCCCACCGGCCCTCATGATTATTTCACGCGCTGGCTGGCATTTCTTGTCATTTTATGGCAGTGCTTGACCGTAGCCACCCACTGGGCACACCAGACCTCAAAAGATCAGTACCCATTTCATGCCTGTGAGCCCCAACCCCCATCCCCAACCCCTCAAGGGACCAAAGGCTGTAGCCCACCGCCCCATGACTATTTCTGCACTGCGCTGTGGGCATTTCACATTTTAGGGCAGGCTTCTGACCGTAGCCTCCCAATGGGCACACGAGGACCCTCGAAAAGACTGTACCCATTTCCGATGACCAGAGCCCCCGAACCCCATCCCCAACCCCTGCAGACCAAAGGCTATAGCCCACCGCCCTGACTCATTTCACGCGCGACTGGCATTACTTGCCAATTTAAGCAGGCTTTCACCGAAGGCCCCACTGGCACGCGAGGACCACAAAGACTGTACCCATTTCCCATGCCAAGAACCCCAATCCCTCCCCAACCTCATGGACCAAAGGCTATAGCCCACCTGCTCGGCGATTATTTCACGCACTGCCACTGGCATTTCTTGGTTATTTTGGGCAGTGCTTCTGACGAGCCTCCCACTGGGTACACGAGGACCCCGAAAAGACTGTACCCATTTCCTGACATCCAGAGCGCCCGAACTCCATCATCAACCTCATGACCAAGTGGCTATAGCCCACCGCCTCATGACTTTTTCATGCGCCCGCTGGCATTTCTTGCCATTTTATGGAAGGAAGGCTTCGATCAGAGCCTCCCACTGGGCACACCAAGACCCTCGAAAAGACTTCTACCCATTTCGATGCCCAGAGCCCCAACCCCATCCCCAACCTCGCGACCAAGGTCAGAGCCCACCGGCCCCATGACTATTTGCACTGCGGTGGCATTTTGTACATTTAGGCAGGCTTCTGATCAGAGCCTCCCACTGGGCACACGAGGACCCTCGAAAAGACTGTACTCCATTTCCATGACTGTAGCCCCTGAACCCCTCTGCCCCCAACCCTCATGGACCAGTGTTATAGCCCACCGCCTCGGCGACTATTTCACGCTGGCTGACGTCAAGTATTACTTGCCAAATTACAGTAGGCTTCTGATCAGAAGGCCCCACTGGCACACGAGGACCCTCAAAAGACTGTACCCATTTCCGGCGACTGAGTCCCCGAGCCCCTCCCAACCCCGCTGGACCAAAGGCTATAGCCCGCCCCTTGGTGAATATTTCACACAGCCAAGTACTGGCATTTCTTGCCATTTTAGGCAGGTTTCTGTCAGAGCCTCCCATCTGCACACGAGGACCCTCGAAAGACTGTACCCATTTCCGACGCCTGTAACCCCCAACCCCCGCCCCAACCCTCATGGACCAGTTATAGCCCACCGCCCCATGATTATTTCACGCTCGCTCACTGGGCATTTCTTTTCCATTTTAGTATGTGGCTCGACCCGAGCCTCCCACTGGGCACACGAGGACCCTCGAAAAGACTGTACCCATAACCGATGACCAGAGCTCGAACCCCTCCCAACGCCATGACCAGTAAGGCTATAGCCCACTGCCCCTTGGCGACTATTTCATGCACCGCGACTGGCATTTCTTGCCAATTTGCAGTGTGCTTCTGACCGAGCCTCCCACTGGCACACGAGGACCTCAAAAGATCAGACCCATTAACGACGCCCAGAGCCCCGAACGCCTCGCCTAACCCTCATGACTATTATAGCCCACCTGCCTCGATTATTTCCACGACGCCATGGCTGGCATTTCTTGCCACTTTGGGCAAGCCTGACTCATCTCTCCCCTGGGCACAGGAGGACCTCGAAAAGGACTGCACCATTTCCATGACCGTGAGCCCCTCAAACCCCTCCCCAACCCCTCACAGACCAAAGGCTATAGCCCACCGGCCTCCTGATTATTTCACTGCCAGCGTCATTGGCATTTCTTTGCCATTTGCAGCAGCCTGACCGTAGCCTCCCTGGCACACGAGAGGACCTCAAAAGGACTGTACCCATTTCGATGACCAGAGCCCCAAACCCCTCCCAACCCCGCTGCATTAAAGGCCATAGCCCACCGCCTCATGACTATTTCACGCACTGCGCACTGGCATTTCTTGCCATTTTAGTACAGGTGCTTACTGATCAGCCTCCCACTGGGCACACGAGGACCCTCAAAAGAGACCCATATCCATGAACAGAGCCTCAACCCCTCCCTAACGCCAAGGGACCAGCACTATAGCCCACCGCCCCATGACTATTTCATGCATCACACTGGCATTATTTTGCTAATTTGCAGTGCTTCTGACTGTAGCCTCCCACCGGGCACACGAGGACCCCAAAAAGACTGCACCCATTTCCGATGCCAAGAACCCGAACCCCCTCCCAACCCCATGGGACCAAAGGCTATAGCCCACCGGCCTCGGCGATTATTTCACGCTACGCTACTGGTATTTCTTGCCATTTTAGTGGCTTCCTGACCATAGCCTCCCATCGGGTCACACAAGGACCTCAAATGACTGTACTCCATTTCCATGTCCCAGAGCCCCGAACCCCCACCCCAACCCCATGGACTAGCACTATAGTCACTGCCTCGGCATGATTATTTCACGCTGCGCTACTGGTATTTCTTACATTTTTAGGGCAGTGCTTCTGACCATAGCATCCCACTCGGCACAAGAGGACCCTCGAAAAGACTGTACCCATTTCCAACGCCCAGAGCCACCGACCCCCCTCCCAACCCGCGGACCAAAGGCTATAGCCCACCGCCTCGGCGATTATTTCACGCACTGCGTCACTGGATATTTCTTATGATTTTAGGGCAGGCTTGACCGTAGCCTCCCACTCGGGTCACACGAGGACCCTCAAAAGATCAGACCCATTTCCGACGCCTGAGCCCCCATAACGCCTCCCCAACCCCTGGACAAAGGCTATAGCACCGCCCCTGATTATTTCACGCGCTGCAATCACTGGCATTTCTTGCCATTTTAGGTGCTTCTGACCAGCCTCCCCCGGGCACAACGAGGACCCTCAAATGACTGTACCCATTTCCCGACGCCCAGAGCCCCTAACCCCCTCCCAACCCTGCTGGACCAAAGGCTATAGCCCACCGCCCTTGGCGATTATTTCACGCGCCATCACTGGGCATTTTTGCCATTTTAGGGCAGGCTTCTGACCGAGCCTCCCACTGGCACACGAGGACCCTCGAAAAGACTGTACCCATTTCCGATGACCAGTGCCCCCCAAACCCCCCCCCCAACCCTCAAGGACCAGCTATAGCCCACCGCCTCGCGATTATTTCACGGCCATTGGTATTTCTTTACATTTTAGGCAGTGCTTCTGACCGTAGCCTCCCACTGGTCACACGAGGAACCTCGAAAAGACTGTACCCATTTCCGACGCCTGAGCCCCGAACGCCCCCAACCCTCATGACCAAAGGCTATAGCCCACCTGCCTCGGCGATTATTTCACGCTGCTGCACTGGCATTTCTTGCCATTTTATGGCAGGCCGTTGACCGTAGCCTCCCACTGGGCACACGAGGACCTCAAATGACTGTACCCATTTCCGACGCCTGTGAGCCCCCCGAACTCCCACCCCAACCTCAAGGACTCAGGCTATAGCCCACCGCCCCATGACTATTTCACGCTGCGTCACTGGCATTTTCATACTTTGGGCATGCCTCTGACCGTAGCCTCCCACTGGGCACACGTGAACACTCGAAAAGAGTGGACCCATTTCCGATGACCAGAGCCCTCGAACCCCCCTCCCCAACTCCTGCCGACCAAAGGCTATAGCCCACTGCCTGCTGATTATTTCACGCTGCGCCATTGGTATTTCACATTTTAGGGCAGGCTTGACCGTAGCCTCCCATCGGTCACACGAGGAACCCTCGAAAAGACTCAGACTCCATTTCCGACGCCCAGAGCCCCCGAACGCCCCCAACCCCTCATGACCAAAAGGCTATAGCCCACCGCCTCGCATGACTATTTCACGCCATACCGCAATCATTGGCATTTCTGCCATTTGGGCAGGCCTCTGACCGTAGCCTCCCACTAGGCACACAAGGACCTCAAATGACTGTACCCCATTTCCGACGCCAAGAGCCCCGAACCCCCACCCCAACCTCAAGGACCAAAGGCTATAGCCCACCTGCCTCATGATTATTTCACGCTACAAGGCCACTGGTATTTCATATTTTGGGGCAGGCTTTGACCAGAGCCTCCCACTGGGCTCACGAGGACCCTGGAAAAGACTGTGCCCATTTCCGATGACTTGAGGCCCCGAGCCCCCCTCCCCAACCCCTCATGGACTAAAAGCTATAGCCCACCGCCTCGGCTGATTATTTCACGCGCTGCGCCATGGTATTTCTTATATTTTAGGGCAGGCTTCCTGACCGTAGCCTCCCACCGGGTCACACGAGGACCCTCGAAAAGACTTTTACCCATTTCCGACGCCTGAGCCCCGAACCCCCACCCCAACCCCTGCTGGGACCAGTTATAGCCCACCGCCTTGACTATTTCACGTCAAGGCTACTGGCTTTTCTTTCGATTTTGGGGCAGGCTTCCACTGTAGCCTCCCACTGGGCACACGAGGACCCTCGAAAAGATTTTACCCATTTCCGACGCCCAGCCCCCGAACCCCCCCAACCTCATGACCAGGCTATAGCCCACCGCCTGCTGACTTATTTCAGCGCCGCGATGGCATTTTGATTTTAGGTCAGGCTTCTGACCGTAGCATCCCACTGTGCACACGAGGACCGTCAAAAAGACTTTACCCATTTCCGATCACCAGAGCCCCGAACCCCTACCCAACCCTCATGGACTGTGCTATAGCCCACCGCCTCAAGACTATTTCACGCGCCACTGGCATTTCTTGCCATTTTAGTGTGCTTCTGACTGAGCCTCCCAACGCACACAAGGACCTCAAAAGACTGTACCCATTTCCAATGACCAGAGCCCCGAACCCCTTCCCCAACGCTCATGGACCAGCAGTTATAGCCCACTGCCCGGCGATTATTTCATGCATCATACTGGTGGGTATTTGTTGCCATTTTAGTAGCTTTCGACCGTAGCCTCCCACTGGCACACGAACCCTCGAAAAGACTGTACCCATTTCATCACCAGAGCCCCCGAACCCCTCCCCAACCATCAAGGACTAAAGGTATAGCCCGCCGGCTCCCAAGGATTATTTCACGCGACGCTTGGTATTACTTGCTATTTTACGGCCGGGCTTGACCGTGAATCCTCCAACTGACACACGAGGACGGTCAAAAGACTGTACCATTTCCATGCTAAGAACCCCCGAACTCCCCAACCTCATGACCAAAGTTATAGCTCACCGCCTCTGACAATTTCACGCTGCACCGCTGGCATTTCATGATTTTAGGGCAGTGCTTCTGACCGTAGCCTCCCCCGGGTCACACGAGGACCCTACAACAGACTGTACCCTATTCTGACGCCCAGAGCCCCCGAACGCCCCTCCCCAACCTCCGCGGACCAAAGGCTATAGCCCACCGCCTCATGATTATTTCACGCGCTGTGGCTGGTATTTTTATGATTTCGGGGCAGGCTTCTGACCGTAGCCTCCCATGGCCACACGAGGACCCTCGAAAAGATCAGACCCATTTCGACGCCAGAGCCCCCGAACGCCCCCAACCTCATGGGACCAAAGGCTATAGCCCACTGCCCTATGATTATTTCACGCTGCATTGGCATTTCTTGCCATTTAGGGTGTGCTTCTGATCAGAGCCTCCCACTGGGCACACAAGGACCTCAAATGACTGTACCCATTTCCGACGCCCAGATCCCCCGTACCCCCATCCCCCAACCCTCATGGGACCAGTTATAGCCCACCGCCCCTCATGACTATTTCACGCTACGTCACTGGGCATGTCTTGCCATTTTAGGGCAGGCTTCTGACCGTAGCCTACCACTGGGCACGCGAGGACCCTTGCAAAGACTGTACCCATTTCCGATGACCAGAGCCCCTAAACCCCCTACCCAACCCCCGCGGACCAAAGGCTATAGCCCACCGGCCTCGGTGACTATTTCACGCTACTACTTGGTATTTCTTACGATTTTGGGCAGGCTTGACCGAGCCTCCACTGGTCAAACGAGGAACCTCGAAAAGACTGTACCCATTTCACGCCAGAGCCCCCGAACGCCCCCCAACCCCTCATGACCAAAGGCTATAGCCCACCGCCCGGGCGATTATTTCACGCTGCCATTGGCATTTCTTGCCATTTTAGGGCATGTGCTTGACCAGAGCCTCCCACTAGGCACACAAGGACCCTCAAAAGACTGTACCCATTTCCCGACGCCAAGAGCCCTCGAACTCCCCACCCAACCTCATGGACTAAAGGCTATAGCCCACCGCCCCATGACTATTTCACGCTGCCAGCGCTGGCATTTCTTGCGATTTTGGGCAGGCCTGACCAGAGCCTCCCATCAAGCACACGAGGACCCTCAAAAGACTGTGCCCATTTCCACGCCCAGAGCCCCTGCCCGCCTCCCAACCCCTCAAGGACCAAAGGCTTATAGCCCACCTGCCCCATGATTATTTCCACGTGCGTCACTGGTATTTTTGCGATTTTGGGCAGTGCTTGATCAGTAGCCTCCCACTGGGCACACGAGGACCCTCAAAAGACTGTACCCATTTCCCACGCCTGTAGCCCCCGAACGCCCCCAACCCCCTCATGACCAGCGCTATAGCCCACCGCCTTGGCTGACTTATTTCACGCTACTGCACCACTGGCATTTCTTGCCATTTTAGGCAGGCTTCTGACCGTAGCCTCCCACTCAAGTACACAAGGACCTCAAATGACTTTACCCATTTCCCGACGCCAGAGCCCCGAACCCCCACCCAACCCTCATGGACCAAAGGCTATAGCCCACCGGCCTCATGACTATTTCACGCGCCACTGGGCATTTCTTGCCATTTTAGGGGAGGCTTCTGACCGTAGCCTCCCACTCACACACGAGGACCCTCAAAATGACTGTATCCATTTCCAGCGACCAGAGCCCTCGAACCCCCCCAACCCTCATGACCAAAGTTATAGCCCACTGCCCGGGCGACTATTTCATGCACTGCGACGTGCATTTGTTGCATTTTAGGCTTCTGACCGTAGCCTCCCACTCACACGAGAACCTAAAAGACTTACCCATTTCCGATCAGCCAGAGCCCCAACCCCTACCCAACCCCATCATGACCAAAGGCTATAGCCCACCGCCTCAAGACTATTTCACGCTGGCCATTGGCATTTCTTGCCATTTTAGGGCAGGCTTCTGACCGTAACCTCCAACCTGGGCACACAAGGACCTCAAAAGACTGTACCATTTCCAATGACCAGAACCCCGAACCCCTTCCCCAACGCTCATGACCAGTATAGCCCACCGCCCTGGCGACTTATTTCATGCGCCGCTGGGCATTTCTTGCCATTTTAGGGCAGGCTTCTGACCGTAGCCTCCCACTGGCCACACGAGGACCCTCGAAAGACTGTACCCCTTTCCGAACACCATAGCCCCAGAAACCCCCTCCCCAACCCCCGCGGACTCAGTTATAGCTCACCGCCTTGGCGACTATTTCACGCTGTGTCATGACTGGGCATTTCTTGACATTTTAGGGCAGGCTCGACCGTAGTCTCCAACTGACACACGAGGACCGTCAAAAAGACTGTCACTATTTCCGATGCTAAGAACCCCCGAACCTCTCCCAACCCTCATGGACCAAAGCACATAGCCCACCTGCCTGATTATTTCACGCCAAGGCCGCTGTATTTCTTGCCATTTTAGTCAGGCTTGACCGTAGCCTCCCACTGGCCACACGAGGACCCTCAAAAGATCACCCATTTCCGACGCCAGAGCCCCGAACCCCCTCCCCAACCCTCATGGACTGACACAGTCTGGCCTGCCCGGGCGACTATTTCACGCTTGCCACTAAGTAGGCATTTCTTGACCATTTTAGGGCAGGCTTCTGACCGTAGCCTCCCACTCGGTCACACGAGGACCCTCGAAAAGACTCAGACCCATTTCCGACGCCTGTGAGCCCCCGAACGCCACTCCCCAACCCCATGAAGTGGCTATAGCCCACTGGCCTACTGATTATTTCACGCCGCTGCCGCTGGTATTTCTTATGATTTTAGCAGGCCTGACCAGAGCCTCCCATCAAGTCACATGAGGACCCTCAAAAGACTGCACCCATTTCCATGACCAGAGCCCCCGAACTCCCTCCCCAACCCCTCAAGGACCAAAGGCAATAGCCCACCGGCCTCATGACTATTTCACGCTGCGCATTGGTATTTCTTGCCATTTAGGGCAGGATTCTGACCAGTAGCCTCCCATCGGGTCACACGAGGACCTCGAAAAGACTGTACTCCATTTCTCGACGGCCAGAGCCCCCGAACCCCTCATGAACCTCATGATTAAAGTTATAGCCCACCGGCCCCGCGATTATTTCACGCGCACTACACTGGCATTTCTTGCCATTTTAGGGCAGGCTTCTGACCGTAGCCTCCCACTGCGCATACGAGGACCCTCGAAAAGACTGTACCCATTTCCGACGGCCAGAGCCCCCCAACCCCCCCCCCCCACCCCGCTATAATATTTCACCCACACATATGGCTGGGTATTCATTCGCTATGCTGCATTTGCTTGACCAGAGCCTCCCACTGGGCACAAGAGGAGACCTCGAACGATCGTACCCATTTCCGATGCCAAGAGCCACCGAACCCCTACCCAACCCCTCATGGACCAAAGGCTATAGCCCACCGCCCCAATGCCACTATTTCCACGCACAAGGCCATTGGTATTTCTTGCCATTTTAGGGCAGCCTTCTGACCGAGCCTCCCACTGGGTCACATGAGGACCCTCGAAAAGACTGTACCCATTTCCGACGGCCAGAGCTCTAACGCCTCCCCAACCCTCATGACCAAAGGCTATAGCCCACCGGCCTGACTATTTCACGCATCACTGGGTATTTCTTGCCATTTCACGGCAGTGTTCTGACCGTAGCCTCCCTCTTGGCTCACGTGTCGCCTCGATAAGTCTATACCCATTTCCGACGGCCAGAGCCCCCGAACGCCCTCCCCAACCCCCGCGGACCAAAGGCTATAGCCCACTGCCTGGGCGATTATTTCACGCGGCTGCCACTGGTATGTCTTGCCATTTTAGGGCAGGCTTGATCAGTAGCCTCCCACCTGGGCACACAGAGGACCTCAAAAGACTCAGACCCATTTCCGACGGCCAGACCCCCGAACGCCCTCCCAACCCTCATCAAGGACCAGTTATTATAGCCCACCGCCTCGGCGACTATTTCACGACCGCGCATTGGTATTTCTTGCCATTTCACGGCAGCGTTTGACTGTAGCCTCCCATCGGGCACACGAGGACCTCAAAAGACTGTACCCATTTCGACGGCCGAGCCCCGAACGCCTCCCCAACCCCGCTGGGACTGACCAGTGTTATAGCCCACCGGCCTCACTGATTATTTCACGCACACACTGGTATGTCTTTGCCATTTTAGGCAGGCTTCGATCAGAGCCTCCCATCGGGCACAAGAGGACCTCGAACGACTGTACCCATTTCCCAAGGCCGAGCCCTCAACCCCCCTACCCAACCCCGCTGACTAAAGGCTATAGCCCACTGCCTCCGATTATTTCCACGCACTGCCACATTGGTATTTTACATTTTAGGCAGGCTTTCAATCAGTAGCCTCCCACTGGTCACATGAGGACCCTCAAAGACTGTACCCATTTCTGACGGCTGAGCCCTCGAACGCCTCCCAACCCCTCATGGGACCAAAGGCTATAGCCCACTGCCTCGGCTGACTATTCGACGACTGCGCTGGGTATTTCTTGCCATTTCACGGCAGGCTTTCTGACTGTAGCCTCCCACCTGGGCACACGAGGACCCTCGAAAAGACGACTACCATTTCCGACGGCCAGAGCCCCGAACGCCTCCCCAACCTCATGACCAAAGTTATAGCCCACCGGCCTCGGGCGATTATTTCACGCACAAGGCTACTGGTATGTCTTGCCATTTTAGGGCAGTGTCGACTGTAGCCTCCCATCGTCACAAGAGGACCCTCAAACGACTCAGACTCCATTTCGACGGCCGTGAGCCCCTCAACCCCCTACCCAACCCTCATGGGACCAAAGGCTATAGCTCACTGCCTCAGCCACTATTTCACGGCCACTGGGTATTTCTTGCATTTTACGGCAGGCTTTGACCGTAGCCTCCCATCGTCACACGAGGACCTCAAAAGATCAGTACCCATTTCCGACGGCCAGAACCCCCGAACGCCCTCCCCAACCCCCGCGGACCAAAGGCTATAGCCCACCGCTCGATTATTTCACGCACAAGGCTACTGGTATGTCTTGCCATTTTAGGGCTGGCTTCTGACTCAGAGCTCCCACTGGGCACAAGAGGACCTCAAACGATCTGTACCCATTTCCCGACGGCCGAGCCCCCGAACCCCTACCCAACCCTCATGACCAGTTATTATAGGCCCATCAAGGCGGCGATTATTTCGTGCACTGCGCTGTGTGCATATTTTTAGGGCAGGCCTGACAAGAGCTCCCGACTGGGCACACGAGGACCCTCAAACGACTGTACGATTTCCGACCAGAGCCCCCGAACTCCCTCCCCAACCCTCATGAACAAGGCTATAGCCGCGATTAAGAACTATTTCATGCGCGCCACTGGTATTTCTTGCCATTTTGTGCAGTGCTTCGACAGAGCCTCCCACTGGGCACACGAGGACCTCAAAACGACCCATTTCCTCACGGCCGTGAGCCCCTCAATGCCTCCCAACCTCATGACCAAAGGCTATATAGCCCATGCCCCCATGATTATTTCACTGCCAGTGCCACTGGTATGTCTTGCGTACATTTTAGGGCAGGCTCGACAAGAGCCTCCGATCACAAGAGGACCCTCAAACGACTGCATTTCGACGTGAGCCCCGAACCCCTACCCAACCCCAAGGATCAGTTATAGCCCACCTGGGCGACTATTTCTGCACTGCGCCGTGTGCATTTGCCATTTTAGGGCAGTGCTTGACAAGAGCCTCCCATCGGGCACACGAGGACCCTCAAACGATCAGTACGATTTCCGACGACCAGAGCCCCGAACTCCTCCCCAACCCTCAAGGAACAAGTTATAGCCCACTCGGCAAGATTATTTCATGCGCCACAAGGCTGGTATTTCATATTTGTAGTGCTTGACCGTAGGCCTCCATCAAGCACACGAGGACCTCAAAAATCAGACCCATTTCGACGGCCAGAGCCCCGAACACCCTCCCCAACCCTCAACCCCCTGTGCACCGGCCCCGCCACTATTTCGCACTCAGCCGCTGGCATTTCTATTTAGGCAGGCTTGACAGAGCTCCCACTGGCACACGAGGACCCTCAAACGACTGTACCCATTTCTCGACCACTGAGCCCTAACTCCCTCCCAACCCTCAAGGACCAAAGGCTATAGCCCACCTGCCTAAGACTATTTCACGCTGGCCGCGACTGGTATTTCTTGCCATTTCACGGCAGCCTTCTGACCGTGAGCCTCCCATGGGCACACGAGACCTCGAAAAGACTGTACCCATTTCCGACGGCCGAACCCCAACGCCCCTCCACAAGCCCTCATGACTAGCACATAGCCCACCGCCCGCGACTTATTTCGTGCACGCTGTGTGCATTTCGGCCATTTTAGGGCAGGCTTCTGACAAGAGCCTCCCATCACACGAGGACCCTCAAACGATTGCACGCATTTCTCGACGCACCGAGCCCCGAACTCCTCCCCAACCCTCATGACCAAAGGCTATAGCCCACCGCCCCGAACTATTTCACGCCATGGTCATTGGGTATTTCTTATTTTTAGGCAGGCTTCTCGACTGAGCCTCCCATCAAGACACGAGGACCCTCGAAAAGACTATAGCCATTTCCGACACCCAAAGCCCCGAACCCCTCATCAACCCCTCGCTGACTAAAGGCTATAGCCCACCGCCCGTGACTATTTCACGTGCACTACCCCTGGCATTACTTCACATTTTAATGCAGCTTCGACCGAGCCTCCCACTGGGCACACCAGGACCCTCGAAATGACCTTGCCCATTTCCGATGCCCAGAGCCCCCGAACCCCTCCCAACCCCCATGATAGCCCACCTCAGCCCAAGGCCCTTTATGCATTATTTGCCATTTATTTAGGTTTCCACCGAGCCTCCCACTGGGCCACACGAGGACCCTCGAAAAGACTGTACCCATTTCCGAGCCAGAGCCCCGAACCCCTACCCAACCCCGCGACTAAAGACTATAGCCCACCGGCTCGGAGACTATTTCACAGGCCCATTGCAGGTACTTTTTTCTTGCCTTTTTTTAGGTGGCTTCAATCACAGTAGCCTCCCACTGAGCACGCGAGAATCAAAAGACTAGACCCATTTCCTCATGGCCAGAGTCCCCAAACCCCTCCCAACCCCTCAGGAACAGACGTTATAGC
Organism: Citropsis articulata; assembly: GCA_030449925.1. NCBI lineage: Eukaryota > Viridiplantae > Streptophyta > Magnoliopsida > Sapindales > Rutaceae > Citropsis > Citropsis articulata. Next base: position 116,507 of record JASUUH010000229.1, on the reverse strand, counting down.
CCACCGCCCCATGACTATTTCAGACGCTACTGGCTAGGCATTTCTTGCCATTTTAGGCAGGCTTCCGGATCAGAAGGCCCCATCACTGGGCACACGAGACCCTCAAAAGATCAGCACCCATTTCCACCTGAGCCCCTAAACCCCCATCAACCCCCAGACCAAAGACTATAGCCCACCGTCCCTGATTATTTCACATGCGCCGCCAGGCATTTCTTGCCATTTTAGGCAGGCTTGACCGTAGCCTCCCACTAGGCACATGAGGAATCAAAAGACAGACCCATTTCCATTCCAAGAGCCCCCGAACCCTCCTAACCCTCATGACTAAGGGCTATAGCCCACCGGCCTCATGATTATTTCACGCTAAGGCTGGGAATTTCTTGCCATTTTATGGCAGGCTTCTGGCCATAGCCTCCCACTGGGCACACGAGGACCCTCGAAAAGACTGTACCCATTTCTGACACCCTGTGAGCCCCTAACCCCTCCCCAACCTTCAAGGGACTAAAGGGCTATAGCCCACTGCCCTGATTATTTCTGCACTGCGCCTGGGCATTGCCATTTTAGGCAGGCTTCGACTGTAGCCTCACCATCACACGAGGACCTCGAAACTGTACCCATTTCCGATGCCCAAGAGCCCCGAACCCCTCGCCAACCCCTCAAGGACCAAGGCTATAGCCCACCGCCTCTGATTATTTCACGCGCCACTGGCACCCTTACATTTTAAGGCACGCCTGTCCAGAGGCCTCCCATCGGGCACACGAGGACCCTCAAAAGACTCCCATTTCGATGACAAGAGCCCTCAACCCCTCCCAACCCACGCTGACCAAAGTATAGCCCACTGCCTCGGCGACTTATTTCACGCGATGGCTGGTATTTCCATTATTTTAGGCAGGCTTGACCTGAGCCTCCCACCTGGGCACACGAGGACCCTCGAAAAGATCAGACTCCATTTCTCGACCCCTGAGCCCCTGTAACCCTCCCAACCCCCGTGGACTAAAGGCTATAGCCCACCGGACTCGACGACTATTTCGCACGCTGCGTCGGTGGGTATTTCTTGCCAGTTTATGTCAGGCCTCTGATCGTAGGCTCACACACACATGAGGACCCCGAAAGATCAGGCCTGATTCCGACGCCCAGAGCCCCAACGCCTCCCAACCCCGCTGGCATTTTTGCCATTTTAGGGCAGGCTTGACCGTAGCCTCCCACTGGGCAAACGAGGACCTCGAAAAGACCCATTTGCGACGGCCAGAGCCCCCACTTCTACCCAACCCCATCGGACCAAAGGCTATAGCCCACCGGGCTTTGAGACTATTTCGGCGCCCGCCTGTGGGACATTTCTTGCCTTTTAGGGCAGTGCCTGACCAGAGGGTCCCACCGAGCACGCGAGGCTACTCCAAAAGACTCAGACCCATCTGACAGCCAGAGTCCCAAACCCCTCCCGAACCCTCGTGGAATGACGCTATCCCACCGGGCCCCATGACTATTTCTGGTATGCGCCGCTGGGTATTTCTTGCCATTTTAGGGCAGGCCTCTGACTGTAGCCTCCCACTACGCACACGAGAAACCTTGAGAATACTGTACCCATTTCCGACGCCCAGAGCCCCCGATGCCCCCCCCCCAACCCCCGCGGGCCAAAGGCGATAGCCCGCCCCTACGGGATTATTTCACGCTACTACTGGCATTTTTTGCCATTTTAGGGCAGGCTTGACCAGAGCCTCCCACTGCTCACGAGGACCCTCGAAAAGACTATACCCATTTCTCGACACCCAGAGTCTCCAAACCCCTCATCAACCCCTCATGACTAAGGACTATAGCCCACCGGCCTCGGCGACTATTTCACCCGCTTCGACGCTTGGCATTACTTGTCATTTTACGGCAGGCTTTTGACCGTAGCCTCCCACTGGGCACACGAGGACCCTCGAAAAGACTGTACCGATTTCCGATGCCAAGAGCCCCCGAACCCCACTCCCCAACCCTCGCGGACCAAGGGCTATAGCCCACCGGCCTCGGCGACTATTTCATGCGCTGCGCTGCTGGGCATTTCATGCGATTTTATGGCGGGCTTCTGACCGTAGCCTCCCACTGGGCACACGAGGACCCTTAAAAGATCAGACCCATTTCATGCCTGAGCCCCTAACCCCCCCAACCCTCAAGGATCAGGCTTATAGCCCACCTGCCCCGGGCGATTATTTAGTGCACTGCGCCAGGTATTTGGCCATTTTAGGGCAGTCTTCTGACCGTAGCCTCCCACTAGGCACACGAGGACCTTCGAAAAGACTGTACCCATTTCCGATGACCAGAGCCCCCGAACCCCCCTCCCAAACCCCCGCGGACCAAAGGCAATAGCCCACCGTCCTCGGCGACTATTTCACGCGCTGCGACGCCGGGCATTACTTTCCATTTTACGGCAGGCTTCTGACCGTAGCCTCCCACTGGGTACACGAGGACCGTCAAAAAGATTGTACCCATTTCCGATGCCAAGAACCCCCGAACCCCCCTCCCCAACCCCCGCGGACCAAAGGGTATAGCCCACCGGCCTCGGCGACTATTTCACGCGCTGCGCCGCTGGGCATTTCTTGCCATTTTAGGGCAGGCTTCTGACCGTAGCCTCCCACTGGGCACACGAGGACCCTCAAAAAGACTGTACCCATTTCCGACGCCCAGAGCCCCCGAACGCCCCACCCCAAACCCCATGACCAGTTATAGCCCACTGCCTCGGCGACTATTTCACGCGCTGCGCCCAGAGGGCATTTCAGATTATTTTAGGCAGGCTTGACCAGTAGCCTCCCACCGGGCACATAGAGGACCCCTCAAAAGACTGTACCCATTTCCGACGCCTGTGAGCCCCGAACGCCTCCCAACGCCTCATGACCAAAGGCTATAGTCCACCGCCTCTGATTATTTCACGCGCTGCGCCCGCTAGGGCATTTCTGTGATTTTAGGCAGGCTTCGACCAGTAGCCTCCCACTGACCATACGAGGACGCTCGAAAAGACTGTACCCATTTCTGACAGCCAGAGCCCCCGAACCCCTACCCAACCCCCGCGGACCAAAGGCTATAGCCCCCGGGGCTTGGAGACTATTTCGTGCGCGCCGCCGGGGGCCATTTCTTGCCGTTTTAGGGCAGGTCTCTGAATCAGAGGCTCCCACTGAGCACACGAGGCTACTCAAAAGACTAGACCCATTTCCGATGGCTGAGTCCCCAAACCCCTCCCAACCCCCTGTGGAAGTCTAGGCTATAGCCCACCGACGACTATTTCTGTATGCTGGCCATTGGCATTTCTTGCCATTTTAGGGCAAGCCTCTGATCGTAGCCTCCCACCAGGCACACGAGAACCCTTGAGAAGACTGTACCCATTTCCGAAGCCAAGAGCCCCCGAAACCCCCCCCCCAACCCCTCATGACTAAACGCTTATAGCCCGCCTGCCTCTACGATTATTTCACAAGGCTTGCTGGTATTTTTGTTATTTTAGGCAGGCTTGACTGTAGCCTCCACTCACACGCGGACCCGCGAAAAGACTGTACCCATTTCTGACACACAGAGCCCCCGAAACCCCCTCATCAACCCCCGGGGACTAAAGACTATAGCCCACCGGTCTCGGCGACTATTTCACGCGCTACGACGCTGGGCATTACTTGTCATTTTACAGCAGGATTCTGACCGTAGCCTCCCACTGGGCACACGAGGACCCTCGAAAGGACTCTACCCATTTACTATGCCCAGAGCCCCGAACCACCCTCCCCAAGCCCGAGGACCAAAGGCTATAGCCCACTGGCCTCGGCGACTATTTCACGTGCTGCGCCGCTGGGCATTTCTTGCCATTTTAGGGTAGGCTTCTGACCGTAGCCTCCCACTGGGCACACGAGGACCCTCGAAAAGACTGTACCCATTTCCGATGCCAAGAACCCACGAACCCCGCACCCCAACCCCCGCGGACCAAAGGCTATAGCCCACCGGTCTCATGATTATTTCACGCACGCGCCTACTGGTATTTCTTGCCATTTTAGGGCAGGATTCTGACCGTAGCCTCCCACTGGGCACACGAGGACCCTCAAAAAGACTGTACCCATTTCTAACGCCTAAAGCCCCCGAACCCCCCTCCCCAACCCCCGCGGACCAAAGGCTATAGGCCACCGGCCCCGGCGACTATTTCACGCGCTGCGCCGCTGGGCATTTCTTGCCATTTTGGGGCAGGCCTCTGACCGTAGCCTCCCCCTGGGCACACGAGGACCCTCGAAAAGACTGTACCCATTTCCGATGCCAAGAACCCCCGAAACCCCCACCCCAACCCCCGCGGACCAAAGGCTATAGCCCACCGGCCTCATGATTATTTCACGGCTGTACTGGTATTTCTTGCCATTTTAGGGCAGGCTTCTGACCGTAGCTTCCCACTGGGCACACAAGGACCCTCGAAAGGATTGTACCCATTTACTATGCCCAGAACCCCGAACCACCCACACCAAGCCCGAGGACCAAAGGTTATAGCCCACCTGCCCGGGCGACTTATTTCACGTGTCGCGCCTGGGCATTTCTTGCCAATTTAGGTAAGTTTCTGACCATAGCCTCCCACCGGGCACACGAGACCTCAAAGACTGCACCCATTTCCGATGCCAAGAACCCCGAACCTCAAGACCCCAACCCTCAAGGACCAAAGGCTATAGCCCACCGGTCTCCATGATTATTTCACGCACAAGGTCATTGGTATTTCTTGCCATTTTAGGGCAGGCTTCTGACCGTAGCCTCCCACTGGGCACACGAGGACCCTTAAAAAGACTGTACCCATTTCCGACGCCCAGAGCCCCCCAACCCCCCACCCCAACCCACGCGGACCAAAGGCTATATCCCACCGGCCCGACACTTGCACTGCGCCATTGGCATTTCACATTATTAGTGTGCTTCGATCAGAGCCTCCCACTGGGTACACGAGGACCCTCGAAAGGACTGTACCCATTTACTATGCCCAGAGCCCCGAACCGCCCTCCCCAAGCCCGAGAACCAAAGGCTATAGCCCACTGGCCTCGGTGACTATTTCACGTGCTGCGCCGCTGGGCATTTCTTGCCATTTTAGGGTAGGCTTCTGACCGTAGCCTCCCACTGGGCACACGAGGACCCTCGAAAAGACTGTACCCATTTCCGATGCCAAGAACCCACGAACCCCGCACCCCAACCCTCATGGGACCAGTTATTATAGCCCACCGGTCTCATGATTATTTCACGCGCTGCGCTTAGGTATTTCTTGCCATTTTAGTGTGCTTGACCAGTAGCCTCCCACTGGGCACACGAGGACCCCGAAAAGACTGTACTCATTTTCACCACTGTGAGCCCCTAAACCACCTCCCCAAACCTCATGGACTAAAGGCTATAGCCCACCGCCCTGAATATTTCACGCGCGCTACTGGCATTTCTTGCCATTTCGAGGCAGGCCTTTGACCGTAGCCTCCCCCTGGTTACACGAGGACCCTCGAAAAGACTGTACCCGTTTCCGATGCCAAGAACCCCCGAACCCCCGACCCCAACCCCCGCGGACCAAAGGCTATAGCCCACCGGCCTCGGCGACTATTTCACGCGCTGCGCCGCTGGGTATTTCTTGCCATTTTAGGGCAGGCTTCTGACCGTAGCTTCCCACTGGGCACACAAGGACCCTCGAAAGGACTGTACCCATTTACTATGCCCAGAGCCCCGAACCACCCTCACCAAGCCCGAGGACCAAAGGTTATAGCCCACTGGCCTCGGCGACTATTTCACGTGCTGCGCTGCTGGGCATTTCTTGCCATTTTAGGGTAGGCTTCTGACCATAGCCTCCCACTGGGCACACGAGGACCCTCGAAAAGACTGTACCCATTTCCGATGCCAAGAACCCCCGAACCCCGCACCCCAACCCCCGCGGACCAAAGGCTATAGCCCACCGGTCTCGGCGACTATTTCACGCGCTGCGCCGCTGGGTATTTCTTGCCATTTTAGGGCAGGCTTCTGACCGTAGCCTCCCACTGGGCACACGAGGACCCTCAAAAAGACTGTACCCATTTCTAACGCCTAGAGCCCCCGAACCCCCCTCCCCAATCCTCATGACCAGCTTATAGGCCACCGCCCTGGTGATTATTTCCACGCTGCTACTACATTTCTTGCCATTTTAGGGCAGGCCTCTGACCGTAGCCTCCCCCTGGGCACACGAGGACCCTCGAAAAGACTGTACCCATTTCCGATGCCAAGAACCCCCGAACCCCCCACCCCAACCCCCGCGGACCAAAGGCTATAGCCCACCGGCCTCGGCGACTATTTCTTGCCATTTTAGGGCAGGCTTCTGACCGTAGCTTCCCACTGGGCACACAAGGACCCTCGAAAGGACTGTACCCATTTACTATGCCCAGAGCCCCGAACCACCCTCACCAAGCCCGAGGACCAAAGGTTATAGCCCACCGGCCCCATGATTATTTCACGTGTTGCGTCATTGGCATTTTCTTGCCATTTTGTGTAGGCTTCTGACCGTAGCCTCCCACTGGTTACACGAGGATACTCGAAAAGACTGTACCCGTTTCCGATGCCAAGAACCCCCGAACCCCCGACCCCAACACCCCCGGACCAAAGGCTATAGCCCACCGCCTCATGATTATTTCACGCGCACAAGGCCATTGGTATTTCTGCTATTTTAGGGCAGGCTTCTGACCAGAGCCTCCCAATCGGGCACACGAGGACCCTCAAAAGACTGTACCCATTTCTGACGCCCAGAGCCCCCGAACCCCCACCCCCAACCCCCGCGGACAAAAGGCTATAGCCCACCGGCCTCGGCGAATATTTCACGCTGCATACTGGTATTTTTGCTTATTTTAGGCAGGCTCAGAGCTTCCACTGGCACACAAGGACCTCGAAAAGACTGACCCATTTCGACCCCATAGCCCTGAACCCCCTCCCAACCCCTGTGGACCAGTTATAGCCCACCGGTCTCATGATTATTTCACGCGCTGCGCCATGGTATTTCTTGCCATTTTAGGGCAGGCTTCTGATCAGAGCCTCCCACTGGGCACACGAGGACCCTCAAAAGACTGTACCCATTTCTGACGCCCAACCCCCGAACCCCTCCCCAACCTCATGGACCAAAGGCTATAGCCCACCGCCTCGGCGATTATTTCACACGCAGCCGCTGGTATTTCTTGCCATTTTATGTGATTCTGACCAGAGCCTCCCACTGGGCACACAAGGACCCTCGAAAAGACTGACCCATTTCCCGACCCCCAGAGCCCCAACCCCACTCCCAACCTCGGGACCAAAGGCTATAGCCCCCGCATTTATGACACTTTGCATCATGCGTCTTGGCATTTTGCCATTTAGGGCAGGCTTCGACCGTAGGCCTCCCATCACACGAGGACCCTCAAAAGATCTGTACCCATTTTTGACGCCCAGAGCCCCGAACCCCTCCCCAACCCCTGGACCAAAGGCTATAGCCCACCGCCTCGACGATTATTTCACGCTGCATCACAGCTGGTATTTCTTGCCATTGTAGAAGGCTTCTGACCAGGCCTCCCATCACACAAGGACCCTCAAAAGACTGTACCCATTTCGACCCCCAGAGCCCCGAACCCTCCCAAACCCCTGACCAAAGGCTATAGCCACCGCCTCGACGATTTTTCAAGGCGCATCACTGGTTATTTGTTGCCATTTTAGAAGGCCTGACCGTAGCCTCCCATCAAGCACACGAGGACCCTCAAAAAGACTGTACCCATTTCTAACGCCTAGAGCCCCCCGAACCCCCGCCCCAACCCCTGCGGACCAAAGGCTATAGGCCACCGCCCCGTGATTATTTCACGCATGCTACTGGCATTTCTTGCCATTTTGTAGGTGCCTCTGACCAGTAGCCTCCCACTGGGCACACGAGGACCTCAAAAGACTGTACCCATTTACTATGCCAAGAACCCCGAACCCCCACCCCAACCCCTCAAGGACCAAAGTTATAGGCCCACCGCCTCGGCGATTATTTCACGTGGCCACTTGGTATTTCTTGCCATTTTAGGCCTGACCATAGCTTCCCACTGGGCACACAAGGACCCTAAAGGACTGTACCCATTTACTATGCCAAGAAGCCCGAACCACCCACCCCAAGCCCGAGACCAAAGGTTATAGCCACCGCCTCATGACTATTTCATGGCTGCGTCATTGGCATTTCTTGCCATTTTAGGTACGCTCGACCATAGCCTCCCACCGGGCACACGAGACCCTCTAAAAGACTTACCCATTTCCGAGGCCAAGAACCCCCGAACCCTCCCAACCCCTGGGACTAAAGGCTATAGGCCCACCGGTCTGGCGATTATTTTCACGCCATGGCCACTGGTATTTCTTGCCATTTTAGGGCAGGCTCGATCAGTAGCCTCCCCTGGGCACACGAGGACCTCAAAAAGACTGTACCCATTTCTAACGCCTAGAGCCCCGAACCCTCCCAACCCCTCATGGACTAAGGCTATAGGCCCACCGCCCCTGATTATTTCACGCACAAGGCCATTGGTATTTCTGCCATTTTAGGGCAGGCCTCGACTGTAGCCTCCCACTGGGCACACGAGGACCTCGAAAAGACTGTACCCATTTACTATGCCAAGAACCCCGAACCCCCACTCCCAACCCTCATGGGACCAAAGGCTATAGCCCACCGGCCTCGGACTATTTCACGCACAAGGCCATTGGTATTTCTTGCCATTTTAGTAGGCTTGACCAGAGCTTCCCATTGGGCACACAAGGACCTCGAAAAGACTGTACCCATTTACTATGCCTGTGAGCCCCGAACCACCCTCACCAAGCCCGAGGACCAAAGGTTATAGCCCACCCCTCGGGCGATTATTTCACGTGCTGCGCCATACTGGTATTTCTTGCCATTTTAGGGTAGGCTTGACCGTAGCCTTCCATTGGGCACACGAGGACCCTCAAAAGACTGTACCCATTTCTGATGCCCAGAACCCCCGAACCTCCTCCCAACCCTCATGGACCAAAGGCTATAGCCCACCGTCTCATGATTATTTCACGCGCCATGGCATGGTATTTCATTTTAGTATGTGCTTCTGACCAGAGCCTCCCAATGGGCACACGAGGACCCTCAAAGACTGTACCCATTTACTCGACGCCTGAACCCCGAACCGCCTCCCTAACCCTCATGACCAAAGGCTATAGCCCACCGCCCCGGGCGATTATTTCACGTGCACTGGCATTTTCAGTGCCATTTTAGGCAGGCTTGACTCAGTAGCCTCCCACTGGGTACAGGAGGGCCCTCGACAGGACTGTACCCATTTATTATGCCCAGAGCCCCGAGCCCCCCTCCCTAAGCCCGAGACCCAAAGGCTATAGCCCACTGCCCGGCGATTATTTCACGCGCCATTGGTATTTCTTGCCATTTTAGGGCAGTGCCTGATCAGAGCCTCCCACCTGGGCACACGAGGACCCTAAAAGATCAGACCCATTTCTCGACGCCAGAACCCCGAACCCCTCCCAACCCTCATGACTAAAGGCTATAGCCCACTGCCTCGGCATGATTATTTCACGCATCAAGGCCATTGGTATTTCTTGCCATTTTAGGGCAGTGCCTCGACAGAGCCTCCCACTGGCACACGAGGACCGAAAAGATCTGTACCTATTTACTATGCCCAGAGCCCCGAACCCCCTCCCAACCTCCGGACTAACCAGGCTATAGCCCACTGCCCCTGGCGATTATTTCTGCACTGCACTGGGCATTTTCTTGCCATTTTAGTAGTGCTTCGATCAGAGCCTCCCACTGGGTACATGAGGACCCTCAAAGACTGTACCCATTTACTATGACCAGAACCCCGAACCCTCCCCAAGCCCGAGACCAAAGGCTATAGCCCACCGCCTCGGCTGATTATTTCACGTGTTGCGTCATTGGCATTTTCTTGCCATTTTAGGGTAGGCTTGATCAGAGCCTCCCATCACACGAGGACCCTCGAAAAGACTGTACCCATTTCGATGCCCATAACCCTCAACCCCCCCCTAACTCCGCAAGGACCAAAGGCTATAGCCCACTGCCTCGACGATTATTTCACGCTGGCTGTCATTGGTATTTCTTGCCATTTTAGGGCAGGCTGATCAGAAGCTTCCCACTGGGCACACGAGGACCCTCGAAAGATCACCTATTTCCGACCCCAGAGCCCCATACCCCCTCCCCAACCCTCATGGACCAGTTATAGCCCACCGCCCCGCCTGACTATTTCTGTGCGCCACTGGCATTTCAGTACCATTTGTGGCAGGCCTGATCAGTAGCCTCCCACCTGGGTACACGAGGACCCTCGAAGGACTGTACCCATTTACTATGCCCAGAGCTAACCCTCCCAAGCCCGAGAACCAGTTATAGCCCATGCCTCATGATTATTTCACGCTTCTGCGCCACTGGCATTTCTTTCCATTTTAGGTAGGCTTCTCGACCAGAAGGCCCCATCACACGAGGAACCTTGAAAAGATCAGTACTATTTCCGATGCCAAGAACCCCGAACTCGCACCCCAACCCTCATGGGACTAAAGGCTATAGCCCATCGGCCCTTGGGCGACTATTTCACGTGCTGCGCCGCTAGGCATTTCTTGTCATCTTGGGGCAGGCCTCTGACCGTATCCTCCCACTGGGCAGACAAGGACCGGCTAAAAGATCAGACTCCATTTCCAACTAGTAGAGCCTCAACCTCCTCCTCCAATCCTCAAGGACCAAAGGCTATAGCCCGCCGGCCTCGGGAACTATTTCACGCGCTGCGCCGCTGGGCATTTCTTGTCATTTTAGGGCAGGCCTCTGATCGTAGCCTCCCACTGGGCAAATGAGGACCCTGGAAAAGCCTGTACCCATTTCCGACGGCCAGAGCCCCCGAACCCCCTACCCAACCCCCGCGGACCAAAGGCTATAGCCCACCGGCCTGAGATTTTTTCACACACGCTGCGCCTGGGACATTTCTACCTTTTAGTGGCAGGCCTCAGACCGTAGCCCTCCACATGGTTACACGAGGAGCCTCAAAAAGACTGTACCCATTTCCGACGCCTGTGAGCCCCGAGCCCCTCCCAACCCCGGACCAGGCTATAGGCCACCGGCCCTGTGACTATTTTACGCTGGCCGCACAGGGCATTTCTTGCCATTTTAGGGCAGGCTTGACTGTGAACCTCCCACTGGGCACACGAGGACCGCCGAAAAGATCAGACCCATTTCCGCGCCTGATACCCCTGAACGCCTCCCCAACCCTCATGGACCAAAGGCTTATAGCCCACCGCCTGGCGACTATTTCACGCGCTGCACCGTGGGACATTTCTTGCCTTTTTAGGGCAGGCCTCAGACCGCAGGCTCCCACCGAGCACGCGAGGCTACTCAAAAAGACTAGACCCATTTCCGATGGCCAGAGTCCCCAAACCCCCTCCCGAACCCCCCGTGGAACAGACGCTATAGCCCACCGGCCCCGGCGACTATTTCGTGCACTGCACCGCTGGGCATTTCTTTCCATTTTAGGGCAGGTCTCTGACCGTAGCCTCCCACTGGGCACACGAGAACGCTTTAAAAGACTCTACCCATTTCACTGGCATGTCTTTCCATTTTAGGCAGGTCTCGACCGAACCTCCCACTGGGCAAACGAGGACCCTCGAAAAAAATGAACCCATTTTCGACGGCCAGAGCCCCCGAAACCCCTACCCAACCCCTCATGGACCAGTTATAGCTCACGGGCCATGATTATTTCACGCCATGCGCTGCTTGGCATTTCTTTTTTGCCATTTTAGGGCTTGCCTCTGACCGTAGCCTCCCACTGGGCACACGAGACCTCAAAAGACTGTACCCAATTCCGACACCTGTGAGCCCCGAACGCCCCTCCCCAACCTCATGGACCGGCTATAGCCCACCGGCCTCGGCGACTATTTCTCGCACTGCGCTGCCTGGCATTTCTTGCTATTTTAGGTCAGGCCTCTGACCGTAGCCTCCCACTGGGTACACGAGACCTCAAAAGACTGCACCCATTTCCGACCACTGTAACTCAAACCCTCCGCAACCCCCGGGGACCAAAGGCTATAGCCCACCGGCCTCGGCGACTATTTGACGCGCTGCGCCGCTGGGCATTACTTGCCATTTTACGGCATGCTTCTGACCGTAGCCTCCCACTGGGCATACAAGGACGCTCGAAAAGACTGTACTGCCATATGGCGATCGTAGCCCCCAAACCCTCCCCAACCCTCATGGACCAGGCTATAGCCCACCGCCCTCGGTGACTATTTCGCTGCAACGCTGGGCATTTCTTGCCATTTTAGGTCAGGCTTGACCGTAGCCTCCCATCACACGAGACCTCGAAAAGACTGTACCCATTTCCGACGCACTGAGCCCCTTAAACCCTCCCCAACCCCTCATGGACCAAAGGCTATAGCCCACCGGCCTCGGCGATTATTTGACGCCAGCCGCTTGGTATTATTTGCCATTTTACGGCAGGCCTGACCGTAGCCTCCCATCAAGCACACGAGGACCTCAAAAATACTGTACCCATTTCCGATGACCAGAGGCCCCCTAAACCCTCCCCAACCCTCATGGACCAAAGGCTATAGCCCACTGCCTGGCTGATTATATGACGCACACTGGCATTACTTTGCCATTTTAGGGCAGGCTCTGACCGTAGCCTCCCACTGGCACACGAGGACCCTCAAAATTTGTACCCATTTCCATGACCAGAACCCTCAAACCCTCCCCAACCCTCATGACCAAAGGTCAGTAGCCCACTGCCTTGAGACTATTTCACGTGCTGCGCCGCTGGCATTTCTTGCCATTTGAGGGCAGGCATCTGACCGTCGCCTCCCACTCGGCACACGAGGACCCTCGAAAAGACTGTACCCATTTCCGACACCCAGATTCCCCGAACGCCCCTCTCCAACCCCCGCGAACCAAAGGATATAGCCCACCGGCCTCATGATTATTTCACGCGCGCTGGCTGACATTTCTTGCCATTTTAGGGCAGGCCTTGACTGAGCCTCCCACTGGGCACACGAGGACCTCTAAAAGACTCAGACCCATTTCCGAGGCCCAACCCCTAACGCCTCCCCAACCCTCATGGACCAAAGGCTATAGCCCACCGTCTCATGATTATTTCACGCGCTGCGCTGGCATGTCTTGCCATTTTAGCAGGCTTCCTGACCAGAGCCTCCCACTGGGCACACGAGGACCTTCCAAAAGACTGTACCCATTTCCGACGACCAAATCCCCCGAAACCCCCGCCCCAACCCCGCTGGACTAAAGGCTATAGCCCACCGCCTTGACTATTTCACGTGGCCGTGTCACTGGCATTTCTTGTCATTTCAGGGCAGGCCTGACCGTAGCCTCCAATCGGGCACACGAGGTCCCTCGAAAGACTGTACCCATTTCCGACGCCTCCCCAACCCCTCGCTGGACCAAAGTTATACCCCACCGCCTCGGCGACTATTCGACGCGCCACTGGCATTACTTGCCATATTAGGCAGTGCCTCGACAGAGCCTCCCATCGGGCATGGAGGACCTCAAAATAATGTACCACCTCACGACCGTGAGCCCCTAAACCCCTCCCCAACCCTCAAGGACCAAAGTTATAGCCCAACGCTCTCGGCGATTATTTCACGCTACCGCTGGCCATTTTCTTATTTTAGGGCAGGCTTCTGACCGTAGCCTCCCACTGGGCACACGAGGACCCTCGAAAAGACTGTACCCATTTCCGACGACCAGAGCCCCCTAAACCCCCTCCCCAACCCCCGCGGACCAAAGGCTATAGCCCACCGGCCTCGGCGACTATTTGACGCGCTGCGCCGCTTGGTATTACTTGCCATTTTACTAAGGCCTCGACCAGAGCCTCCCATCAAGGCACACGAGGACCCTCGAAAATACTGTACCCATTTCCGATGACCAGAGCCCCCAAACCCCTCCCAACCCCTCATGGACCAAAGGCTATAGCTCACCGCCTCAAGATTATATGACGCGCGCCATGGCATTACTTGCCATTTTAGGGCAGGCTCTGATCAGAGCCTCCCATCAAGCACACGAGGACCCTCGAAAATTCTGTACCCATTTCCGATGACCAGAACCCCCCAAAACCCCACACCAACCCCCCCCGACCAAAGGCTGTAGCCCACCGGCCTCAGAGACTATTTCACGTGCTGCGCCGCTGGGCATTTCTTGTCATTTCAGGGCAGGCCTCTGACCGTAGCCTCCCACTGGGCACACGAGGACCCTCGAAAAGACTGTACCCATTTCCCACACCCAGAGTCCCCGAACGCCCCTCTCCAACCCCCGCGAACCAAAGGATATAGCCCACCGGCCTCGGCGACTATTTCACGCGCTGCGCCGCTGGACATTTCTTGCCATTTTAGGGCAGGCCTTTGACCGTAGCCTCCCACTGGGCACACGAGGACCCTCGAAAAGACTGTACCCATTTCCGAGGCCCTGAACCCCCGAACGCCCCTCCCCAACCCCCGCGGACCAAAGGCTATAGCCCACTGTCCTCATGACTTATTTCACGCTGCGCCCGCTGGCATGTCTTGCTATTTTAGGGCATGCGTCAGACCGTATCCTCCGACTGGGCACACGAGGACCCTAAAAGACTGTACCCATTTCCGACGACTGTAACCCCTCAAACCTCCCACAACCCCATGACCAGTTACTATAGCCCACCGGCCTCGGTGACTATTTCACAAGCTGTGCCGCTGGGCATTTCTTGTCATTTCAGGGCAGGCCTCTGACCGTAGCCTCCAACTGGGCACACGAGGACCCTCGAAAAGACTGTACCCATTTCCGACGCCCCTCCCCAACCCCCGCGGACCAAAGGCTATAGCCCAACGGCCTCGGCGACTATTTCACGCGCTGCGCCGCTGGCCATTTCTTGCCATTTTAGGGCAGGCTTCTGACCGTAGCCTACCACTGGGCACACGAGGACCCTAGAAAAGACACTACCCATTCCTGACTACCAGAGCCCCCGAAACCCCCTCCCCAACCCCCGTGGACCAAGGGCTATAGCCCACCGGCCTCGGCGACTATTTCAAGCGCTGAACCGCTGGGCATTTCTTGCCATTTTAGGCCAGGCTTCTGACCGTAGCTTCCCCCTGGGCACACGAAGACCCTAGAAAAGACTGTACCCATTTCCGACGCCCAGAGCCCCAGAACTTCCCTCCCCAACCCCCGCGGACCAAAGGCTATAGCCCACCGGCCTCGGCGATTGTTTCACGCGCTGCGCCGCTGTGCATTTCTTGCCATTTTAGGGCAGCATCTGACCGTAGCCTCCCACTGGGCACACGAGGACCCTCGAAAAGACTGTACTCATTTTCGACGACCAGAGCCCCCTAAACCACCTCCCCAAACCCCGCGGACCAAAGGCTATAGCCCACTGCCTATTATTTCACGCGCTGCCATTGTGTATTTTTGCCATTTTAGGCAGGCTCGTCTCAGAAGGCCCCATGGCACACGAGGACCCTCCAAAAGACTGTACCCATTTCAGGCGACCAGAGCCCCGAACACCCCTCCCAACCTCATGACCAGCACATAGCCCACGGCTCATGACTATTTCACGCTGCAACGCTGGCATTTCTTGCCATTTTAGGTCGCTCGACCAGTAGCCTCCCACTGGGCACACGAGGACCATCGAAAAGACTGTACCCATTTCCGACGACCAGAGCCCCCTAAACCCCCTCCCCAACCCCCGCGGACCAAATGCTATAGCCCACCGGCCTCGGCGACTATTTGACGCGCTGCGCCGCTTGGTATTACTTGCCATTTTAGGGCAGGCCTCTGACCGTAGCCTCCCACTGGGCACACGAGGACCCTCGAAAATACTGTACCCATTTCCGATGACCAGAGCCCCCTAAACCCCCTCCCCAACCTCATGGACAAAGGCTATAGCCCACCGCCTCATGATTATATGACGCGGCTACTGGCATTACTTGCCATTTTAGGGTAGGCCTCCTGACCGTAGCCTCCCACTGGGCACACGAGGACCTCGAAAATTCTGTACCCATTTCCATGACCAGAACCCCCAAACCCCTCCCCAACCCCTCATGGACCAAAGGCTGTAGCCCACCGGCCCTGGAGACTATTTCACGTGTTGCGCCACTGGCAGCATTTCTTGTCATTTCTGTGGCAGCCTCGACCGTCAGCCTCCCACCGCGCACACGAGGACCTCGAAAAGACTGTACCCATTTCCGACACCTGAGTCCCCGAACGCCCTCTCCAACCCCTCATAACCAAAGGATATAGCCCACCGCCTTGGCGATTATTTCACGCGCGCATACTGGACATTTCTTGCCATTTTAGGGCAGGCCTTTGACCGTAGCTTCCCACTGGGAACACGAGGACCCTCGAAAAGACTGTACCCATTTCCGACGCCCAGAACCCCCGAAACCCCGGCCCCAACCCTCATGGACCAGCTATAGCCCACCGCCTTGTGACTATTTCACGTGCTGCGCCATTGGCATTTCTTGTCATTTCAGGGCAGGCCTCTGACCGTAGCCTCCATCGGGGCACTAGAGGACCCTCGAAAAGACTGTGGCTCGCCACTCCCCTCCCCCCCATTCTCTGGGCGCTGGCGCTGGCATTCGCATTCATTTAGCTCCTTACTAGACCGAAGCCTCGACTGCCGCCTCCCACTGGCACACGAGGACCCTCGAAAAGACCACCTCCGACACCAGAGCCCCTAAACCCCCTCCCCAACCTCATGGACCAGGGGCTATAGCCCACCGCCTCATTATTTCACGCTGGCCACATTGGCATTTCCATTTTAGTGCCTCTGATCAGTAGCCTACCACTGGGCACACGAGGACCCTAGAAAAGACACTACCCATTCCTGACTACCAGAGCCCCTAAACCCTCCCAACCCCTCAGGGACCAGGCTATAGCCCACCTGCCTCGGCGATTATTTCATTGAACCATTGGCATTTCTTGCCATTTTAGCTGTGCTGACCGTGAGCTTCCCACTGGGCACACGAAGACCCTAGAAAGACTGCACCCATTTCACGACGCCTGAGCCCCTGTAAACTTCCTCCCAACCCCTCATGGACCAAAGGCTATAGCCCACCGGCCTCATGATTGTTTCACGCTGCCACAGGCATTTCTTGCCATTTTAGGCAGCTCGACCGTAGCCTCCCATCACACGAGACCCTCGAAAGACTGTACTCATTTCACCACCGAGCCCCCTAAACCACCTCCCAAACCTCAAGGACCAAAGGCTATAGCCCACCGCCTCATGACTATTTCACGGCCATACGCTGTGTATTTTTTTCCATTTTAGAAGGCCTCGTCCAGAAGGCCCCACTGGGCACACGAAGACCCTCCAAAAGACTGTACCCATTTCCCACGACCAGAGCCCCTCAAACCCCTCCCAACCCCTCATGGGACCAAAGGCTATAGCCCACCGGCCCTTGGACTATTTCTCACGCGCCACTGGGCATTTCTTGCCATTTTAGCAGGCTCGACCAGCCTCCCACTGGCACACGAGGACCCTGAAAAGACTGTACCCATTTTCGATGGCTGTGAGCCCCTAAACACCTTCCCCAACCCCCTCATGACCAAAGGCTATAGCCCACTGCCTCGGCGATTATTTGACTGGCCATGCCGCTTGGCATTTCTGCCATTTTAGGGCAGGCTTGACCGTAGCCTCCCACTGGGCACACGAGACCCTCGAAAAGACTGTACCCATTTCTCGACGCCCTCCCAACCCCTCAAGGACCAAAGTGTATAGCCCACCGCCTCGTGATTATTCCACGCGCTGCCACTGGGTATTTCTTGCCATTTGTTAGGGCCTGACCGTAGCCTCCCACTGGGCACACGAGGACCTCGAAAAGACTGTACCCATTTCCGACAGCTGAGCCCTAACACCCCTCCCCAACCCCGCGGGACCAAAGGTATAGCCCACTGCCTCGCTGATTTCCACGCTGGCCATGACATTTCTTGCCATTTTAGGCAGGCTCTGACCAGTAGCCTCCCACCTGGGCACACGAGGACCTCGAAAAGATCAGACCCATTTCCATGACGAGCCCCAAACCCCTCCCAACCCCTCATGGGACCAGCATAACCCACCGCCCTCGGTGACTATTTCACGCGCTGCGCCGGCATTTTTTGCCATTTTAGGGCAGGCCTCTGACCGTAGCCTCCCACTGGGCACACGAGGACCCTCGAAAAGACTGTACCCATTTCCGACGGCCAGAGCCCCCCCAAACCCCGCCCCAACCCCGCTAACCAGCACAGCCACCGCCGGCGACTATTTCACGCCTGCTGCCATTTCTTGCCATTTTAGGGCAGGCCTGATCAGCCTCCTACTGGGCACACGAGGACCCTCGAAAAGACTGTACCCATTTCCGACGCCCCTCCCCAACCCCCGTGGACCAAAGGCTATAGCCCACCGGCCTCGGCGACTATTCCACCCGCGCGCTGGCATTTCTTGCCATTTTAGTTAGGCCTCAGAGCCTCCCACGGGCACACGAGACCCTCAAAAGACTGCACCCATTTCCGACAGCCAGCCCCGAACACCCTCCCCAACCCCTCAAGGGACCAAAGGCTATAGCCCAATGGCCTCATGATTATTTCACGCCTAGCTTGGCATTTCTTGCCATTTTAGGGCAAGCTCGATCAGAGCCTCCCACCGGGCACACGAGACCTCTAAAAGACTGTACACCATTTCGACACCAGAGCCCCTAAACCCCCTCCCCAACCCCGCTAGCTATAACCCACCGGCCTTGGTGACTATTTCACGTGCTCACTGGCATTTCCATTTTAGGCGGGCTCTGACCGTAGCCTCCCACTGGGCACACGAGGACCCTCGAAAAGATATACCCATTTCCGACGCTCCTCCCCAACCCTGGACCAAAGGCTAGTAGCCCACCAGCCCATTGGCGACTATTTCACGCACAGCTGTATTTCTTGCCATTTTTAGGGCAGCTCTTCTGACTGTAGCCTCCCACTGGGCACACGAGACCTCGAAAAGACTGTACCCATTTCCTACACTCGAGCCCCGAAACCCACTCCCCAACCCCTTGGACCAGCATATACCCCACGCCCTATGGTGACTATTTCACGCACACTACTGGCGCCAATTTCTTACTATTTTAGGGCGCTTCGACCGAGCCTCCCATCAAGTACACACGAGGACCCTCGTAAAGACTGTACCCATTTACTAAGCCCAGAGCCCCAGAACTTCCCTCCACAACCCCTGCTGGGACCAAAGGTTATAGCCCACCGCCTTGCTATGATTATTTCACGCAAGGCGTCATTGGCATTTCTTGCCATTTTAGGGGCAGCTCTCCGACCAGAGGCCTCCCATCAAGCACACGAGACCCTCGAAGACTGTACCCATTTCCCACGCCCCTGTGAGCCCCTGAACTTCCCTCCCAACCCCTCAAGGACCAAAGGCTATAGCCCACCGGCCTCATGACTATTTCACGCTACTGCTTGGCATTTCTTGCCATTTTATTGTGTGCTTCTGACCGTAGCCTCCCATCACAAGAGACCCTCGAAAAGACTGTACCCATTTCCGACACCTGTAGCCCCAAACCCACTCCCCCAACCCTTGACAAAGCATAGCCCACCGGCCCTTTGGTGGATTATTTCACGCGCTGCGCCATTGGGTACATTTATCATTTTAGGGGGCAGGCTTCTGACTGAGCCTCCCACTGGGCACACGAGACCCCTAAAAAGACTGTACCCATTTACGACGCCCAGCCCTCAGAACTTCCCTCCCAACCTCATGACTCAGCACATAGCCCACCGCCTCGGCGATTGCTTCACGGCCAAGGCCACTGGTATTTCTTTTGCCATTTTAGGCAGTCCTCGACCAGTAGCCTCCAACGGGGCACACGCGGACCCTCGAAAAGACTGTACTCCATTCTGACGACCAGAGCTTAAACCCTCCCCATCTCACCTCATGTGACCAGCTATAGCCCACCGGCCTCAAGTGACTAATTCACGCTGCGCCACAAGTATTTCTTGCCATTTTAGTGTGCCTCGAACGTAGCCTCCCATCAAGGCACACGAGGACCCTCGAAAAGACTGTACCCATTTCGATGCACCAGAGCCCCCTAAACCCCTCTCCCTCAACCCTCATGACCAAAGGCACATAGCCCACCGCCTGTGACTATTTCACGCGCTGGCGCCATACTGGCATTTTTTGCCATTTAGGGCAGGCTTCTGACTGCACCTCCCACTGGCACACGAGGACCTCGAAAAGATCAGTACCCATTTCTGACACTAGAGCCCAAACCGCCTCTCCCAACCTCGGGACCAAAGGCTATAGCCCACTGCCTCTAAGTGATTATTTCACGCGGCTGCGCCATGGGTATTTCTTGCCATTTTAGGGCAGCTTCTGACCGAGGCCTCCCACTGGCACACGAGGACCCTCAAAAAGACTGCACCCATTTACGACTCCCAGAGCCCTGAACTTCCTCCTCCCAACCCTCATGGACCAAAGTTATAGCCCACCGCTCGGCGATTATTTCACAGCTATGCCTGGGTATTTCTTGCCATTTTAGGGCAGCTCTTCTCGACCAGAGCCTCCCATCGGGCACACGAGGACCCTCGAAAAGACTGCACTCATTTCACACTGTGAGCCTCAAACCCACTCCCCAACCCCCTTGGACCAAAGGCTATACCCCACCGGCCTCGGTGACTATTTCACGCCATGGCTGGGCAATTTTTACCATTTTAGGCAGGCCTGACCAGAGCCTCCCATCACACGAGGACCCCTCGAAAAGATCAGACTCCATTTCCCGACGCCAGAGCCCTGCAACTTCCCTCCCAACCCTCAAGGGACCAAAGGCTATAGCCCACCGGCCTCGGCGATTATTTCACGCCATACAGCCATTGGCATTTCTTGCCATTTTAGGCAGCCTTCTGACCAGTGAGCCTTCCCATCGGGCACACGAGGATCTCAAAAAGATCAGACCCATTTCCGACGCCTGAGAGCCCTGTAACTTCCCTCCCAACCCCGCAAGGACCAAAGGCTATAGCCCACCGCCCCTATGATTATTTCACGCCATTGCGCCGCTACTGGCATTTCTTGCCATTTTATTGCAGTGCTTCCGATCAGAGCCTCCCACCTGGGCACAAGAGGACCCCTAAAAGACTGCACTCCATTTCCGACACCCAGAGCCCCTCAAACCCACTCCCAACCCCTCGACAAAGTATAGCCCACCGGCCTCGGTGATCATTTTCCCACGCGCTGCGCACTGGGCAATTTTATCATTTTAGGGCAGGCTTGACCGAGCCTCCCATCAAGCACACGAGGACCTCGAAAAGACTGTACCCATTTACGACGCCTCAGAGCCTCTGTAACTTCCTCTCCCAACCCTCAAGGACCAGCACATAGCCCACCGCCTCATGATTGCTTCACGCAAGGCGCCATTGGGTATTTCTTGCCATTTTAGGCAGTCCTCTGATCAGAAGCCTCCCACTGGGCACACGAGACCCTCGAAAAGACTCAGACCCATTTCCCGACGACCAGTGAGCTCCCTTAAACCCCATCCCCACCCCCGCTGGGACCAGGCTATAGCCCACCGCCCTCTGATCAATTCACGCACGGCGTCACTGGTATTTCTGCCATTTTAGGGCAGGCATCTGAACCGAGCCTCCCACTGGGCACACGAGGACCCTCGGAAAGACTGTACCCATTTTCGACGCAGAGCCCCTAAACCCCTCCTCAACCCCTCATGACCAGCGGCTATAGCCCACCGCCCTTGGTGACTATTTCACGCACAAGCGCGCTGGCATTTTTTGCCATTTTAGGGCAGGCCTCTGACTGCATTCCTCCCACCGGGCACACGAGGACCTCGAAAGATCAGACTGTACCCATTTCGACGACTAGAGCCCCTTAAACCGCCTCCCAACCCCCGGGACCAAAGTTATAGCCCACCGCCTCGGGCGATTATTTCCACGCGCTGCTACTGGCTACATTTCTTGCCATTTTAGGGCAGGCTTGACTGAGCCTCCCACTGGGCACACGAGGACCGCGAAAATACTGTACCCATTTACGACGCCTGTGAGCCCCGTAACTTCCCCTCCCAACCCTCATGGACCAGCATATAGCCCACCGCCTCGGCGATCGCTTCACGCGCCGCAATCACTGGTATTTCTTGCCATTTTAGGCAGTCCTCCGTTCTGTAGCCTCCCACTGGGCACACGAGGACCCTCGAAAAGACTGTACCCATTACCGACGACCAGAGCCCCTTAAAACCCATCCCCGACCCTCATGGACCAGCTATAGCCCACCGCCTTGACTAATTCACGCTGCCATTGGGTATTTCTTGCCATTTTAGGCAGTGCTTGATCAGTAGCCTCCCACTGGGCACACGAGGACCCTCAAAAGACTGTACCCATTTTCGACGACTGCAGAGCCCCTAAACCCCTCCTCAACCCCTCATGACCAGCATATAGCCCACTGCCCTTGGTGACTATTTCACGCGCTGGCCACTGGCATTTTTGCCATTTTAGGCAGGCTTCTGACTGCACTCCTCCCACTGGGCACACGAGGACCCTCGAAAAGACTGTACCCATTTCTGACGACCAGAGCCCCCGAAACCGCCTCCCCAACCCCTGTGGACCAAAGGCTATAGCCCACCGGCCTCGGCAACTATTTCACGCGCTGCGCCGCTGGCATTTCTTGTCTTTTTAGGGCAGGCTTCTGACCGTAGCCTCCCACTGGGCACACGAGGACCCTCGAAAAGACTGTACCCATTTCCCGACGCCTGTGAGCCCCGTAACTTCCTCCCCAACCCCGCTGGGACCAAAGGCTATTGCCCACCGCCCTTTGGTGATTATTTCACGCGCGGCGCCCCGGGGCATTTATTGCCATTTTAGGGCCGGCTTATGACCGTAGCCACCCACACGCCACACGAGGACCCACGAAAAGACCGCACCCATTTCCACCCCTAACCCTGTAACTTCCCTCCCCAACCTCAAGGACCAAAGGCTATAGCCCACCGCCTCGGCGATTATTTCACGCGCTACTGGCTTGGTATTTCTACATTTTAGGGCAGTGCCTGACTGTAGCCTCCCACTGGGCACACGAGGACCTCAAAAGACTGTACCCATTTCGACGACCAGAGCCCTTAAACCCCTCGCCAACCCTCATGACTAAAGGCTATAGCCCACCGGCCTCATGACTATTTCTCGCGCTGCGCTCCGGGCAATTTACCATTTTAGGGCAGGCTCTGACAGAGCCTCCCACTGGGCACACGAGGACCCTCGAAAAGACTGTACCCATTTCCGACGCCCAGAGCCCACGAACTTCCCTCCCCAACCCCCGCTGACCAAAGGCTATAGCCCACCGGCCTCAAGGATTATTTCACGCTACGCTGCGCCACTGGCATTTTTGCCATTTTAGGCAGGCTTCGATCAGAGCCTCCCACCTGGGCACACGAGGACCCTCAAAAGACTGTACCCATTTCCCGACACCTGTGAGCCCCAAACCCACTCCCAACCCCTTGGACAAAGGCTATAGCCCACCGGCCTCGGATTATTTCACGCCAAGCTGGGCTGGGCAATTCTTACCATTTTAGGGCAGGCTTCTGACCGTAGCCTCCCACTGGGCACACGAGGAGCCTCGAAAAGACTGTACCCATTTCCATCGCCCAGAGCCCCAGAACTTCCCTCCCCAACCCCCGCGGACCAAAGGCTATAGCCCACCGGCCTCGGTGACTATTTCACATGCTGCGCCGCTGGGCATTTCTTGTCATTTCAGGGCAGGCCTCTGACCGTAGCCTCCAACTGGGCACACGAGGACCCTCGAAAAGACTGTACCCATTTCCGATGCCCAGAGCCCCCGAACGCCCCTCCCCAACCCCCGCGGACCAAAGGCTATAGCCCACCGGCCTCGGTGACTATTTCACGCTCGGCGCCGATGGGCATTTCTTGCCATTTTAGGGCAGGCTTGACTGAGCTCTCCCACTGGGCACACGAGACCTCGAAAAGACTGTACCCATTTCCGACGCCTGTGAGCCTCAACGCCCCTCCCCAACCCCCGCTAACCAGTTATTATAGCCCACCGCCTTGTGACTATTTCACGCGCTGCGCCGCTGGGCATTTCTTGCCATTTTAGGGCAGGCTTTTGACCGGAGTCTCCCACTGGGCACACGAGGACCCTCGAAAAGACTGTACCCATTTACGACGCCTGTGAGCCCCTGTAACTTCCTCCCCAACCCCGGGACCAGTTATTATAGCCCACCGCCCTGGCGATTGCGTTCACGCGCTCCGCCGCTGGGTATTTCTTGCCATTTTAGGGCAGGCCTCTGATCGTAGCCTCCCACTGGGCACACGAGGACCCTCGAAAAGACTGTACCCATTTCCGACGACCAGAGCCCCTTAAACCCCATCCCCGACCCCCGCGGACCAAAGGCTATATCCCACCGGCCTCGTTGACTAATTCACGCGCTGCGCTGCTGGGTATTTCTTGCCATTTTAGGGCAGGCCTCTGACCGTAGCCTCCCATCAAGTACACGAGGACCCCTCGAAAAGACTGTACCCATTTTCACCACTGTGAGCCCCTAAACCCCTCCCTCAACCCTCAAGGGACCAGCACATAGCCCACCGGCCTCGTGATTATTTCACGCACTGGCCATTGGCATTTTGCCATTTTAGGGCAGTGCCTGACCGAGCTCCTACCACTGGGCACACGAGGACCCTTGAAAAGACTGTACCCATTTCTGACGACTAGAGCCCCCGAAACCGCCTCCCCAACCCCTGTGACCAGCATAGCCCACTGCCTGATTATTTCACGCGCTTGGCATTTCTTGTTATTTTAGGCAGGCTTCTGACCAGTAGCCTCCCACTGGGCACACGAGGACCTCGAAAGACTGCACCCATTTCTCACCCCTGTGAGCCCTGTAACTCCTCCCAACCCCCTGACTAAAGGCTATAGCCCACCGGCCTCGGTGATTAATTCACGCGCCAAGGCTGGTATTTCTTGCCATTTTAGGTAGGCCTCGACGTAGCCTCCCACCGGGCACACGAGGACCCCAAAAGACTGCACCCATTTCTGACGCCACTGTGAGCCCCGAAACCCCCTCCCAACCCTCAAGGGACCAAAGGCTATAGCCCACCGGCCTCGGCGACTATTTCACGCGCTTCGCCGCTAGACATTTCTTACCATTTTAGGGCAGGCTTCTGACTGTAGCCTCCCACTGGGCACACGAGGACCCTCGAAAAGACTGTACCCATTTTTGACGACCAGGTCCCCCTAAACCCCCTCCCCAACCCCCGCGGACCAAAGGCTATAGCCCACCGGCCTCGGTGACTATTTCACGCGCTGCGCCGCTGGGCATTTTTTGCCATTTTAGGGCAGGCTTGATCAGTAGCCTCCCACTGGGCACACCAGGACCTCGAAGACTGTACCCATTTCCACCACTCAGGCCCTTAAACCCCTCGCCAACCCTCATGACAAAGGCTATAGCCCACCGCCCTGGTGACCATTTCACGCCTGCGCCTGCTGGGCATTTCTTGCCATTTTAGGGCAGGCTCTGACCAGTAGCCTCCCACTCACACGAGGACCCTCGAAAAGACTGTACCCATTTCTGACGACCGTGAGCCCCTCAAACCCCTCCCCAACCCCTGCTGGGACCAAAGGCTATAGCCCACCGCCTCGGCTGATTATTTCACGCGCCATTGCCAGACATTTCTTACCATTTTAGGGCAGGCTTGACTCAGAGCCTCCCATCTGGGCACACGAGGACCCTCGAAAAGACTGTACTCCATTTTGACGACCAGTCCCCTAAACCCTCCCAACCCTCAAGGACCAAAGGCTATAGCCCACCGCCCTTGTGACTATTTCACGCTGCGCGCTGGGTATTTCTTGCCATTTTAGGCAGGCCCTGATCAGAGCCTCCCACTGGGCACACGAGGACCCCTCGAAAAGACTGTACCCATTTTTGACGACCAGAGCCCCCAAACCCCCATCCCAACCCCCCCGGACCAAAGGCTATAGCCCACCCGCCTCATGATTATTTCACGCGCCGCCGCTTAGATATTTCTTACCATTTTAGGCAGGCTTGACCAGCCTCCCACTGGGCACACGAGACCCTCGAAAAGACTGTACCCATTTTTGACGAACAGAGCCCCTAAACCCCTCCCCAACCCTCAAGGACTAAAGGCTATAGGACTATTTCCCACGCCTGTGTCATTGGCATTTTTTTTATTTTAGGCAGGCCTCGATCAGTAGCCTCCCACCGGGCACACGAGACCCTCGAAAAGACTGTACCCATTTCTCGACGACCAGAGCCCTCAAACCCCTCCCCAACCTCATGGACCAAAGGTTATAGCCCACCTGCCTCATGATTATTTCCACGCATGCTACTGGCATTTTCACTATTTTAGGCAGGCTTGACCGTAGCCTCCCACTGGCACACGAGACCCTCGAAAAGACTGTACCCATTTCCGACCCCTGAGCCCTGTAACTTCCCTCCCAACCCCTCATGGGACCAAAGGCTATAGCCCACCGCCCTTGATTAATTCACGCGCTGCGCTGGTATTTCTTGCCATTTTAGGGTAGGCCTCGACCGTAGCCTCCCCACTGGGCACACGAGGACCCTCAAAAGACTGTACCCATTTCCGACGCACTGAGCCCCTAAACCCTCCCCAACCCTCATGGGACCAAAGGCTATAGCCCACCGCCTCATGATTATTTCACGCTGCCGCCGCTAGACATTTCTTACCATTTTAGGGCAGGCTTCTGATCAGAGCCTCCCACTGGCACACGAGGACCCCTCAAAAAGATCTGTACCCATTTTTGACCCACTGTGTCCCCAAACCCTCCCCAACCTCATGGGACCATACAGCCCACCGCCCTGTGATTATTTCACGCGCTGGCCATTGGCATTTTTGCCATTTTAGGCAGGCTTGACCAGAGCCTCCCACTGGGCACAGAGGACCTCGAAAGATCACCCATTTCGACGACTGTGGCCCCTTAAACCCCTCGCCAACCCCTCATGGACAAAGGCTATAGCCCACTGCCTTGGCTGACCATTTCACGCGCCACTGGCATTTCTTGCCATTTTAGGGCAGTGCTCTGATCAGCCTCCCACTGGCACACGAGGACCTCGAAAAGATCAGACCCATTTCCGACGCACTGAGCCCCAAACCCCTCCCCAACCCTCATGGGACCAAAGGCTATAGCCCACCGCCTCGGCTGATTATTTCACGCGCTGCCGCTAGACATTTCTTACCATTTTAGGGCAGGCTTCGATCAGAGCCTCCCACGGGCACACGAGGACCCTCGAAAAGACTGCACTCATTTTGACCACTGTGTCCCCTAAACCCTCTCCCAACCCTCATGGACTAGTATAGCCCACCGGCCCTA
This sequence comes from Citropsis articulata, assembly GCA_030449925.1. NCBI lineage: Eukaryota > Viridiplantae > Streptophyta > Magnoliopsida > Sapindales > Rutaceae > Citropsis > Citropsis articulata. The sequence goes on along the minus strand of JASUUH010000229.1, from coordinate 89,226 downwards.
TGATTATTTCACGCGCCGCTGGGCATTTCTTGCCATTTTAGGGCAGGCCTCTGACCGTAGCCTCCCACTGGGCACACGAGGACCCTCCAAAAGACTGTACCCATTTCTGACGACCAGAGCCCCCCAAACCCCCACCCCAACCCCCGCGGACCAAAGGCTATAGCCCACCGGCCTCCATTATTTCCCACGCGCTGGCTTAGATATTTCTACCATTTTAGGGCAGTGCTTCCTGATCAGAGCCTCCCACCGGGCACACGAGGACCCTCGAAAAGACTGTACCCATTTTTGACTTAACAGAGCCCCTAAACCCTCCCCAACCCCTCATGGACCAGCGCTATAGCCCACCGCCTGGTGACTATTTCCACGCTACTGTGCCATTGGCATTTTTGCCATTTTAGGGCAGGCCTCTGACCGTAGCCTCACATGGGCACACGAGGACGCTCGAAAAGACTGTACCCATTTCCGACGCACTGTGAGCCCCAAACCCTCCCCAACCCTCATGGACCAAAGGCTATAGCCCACCTGCCTGACTTATTTCACGCGCTGGCATTTCTTACCATTTTAGGGCAGGCTTGACCGTAGCTCCCACGGGCTGTGGAGGACCCTCGAAAAGACTGTACCCATTTCCGACGCCCAGAGGCCCCGAACGCCCCTCCCCAACCCCCGCGGACCAAAGGCTATAGCCCACCGGCCTCGGTGAGTATTTCACGGGCTGCGACGCTGGGCATTTCTTGCCATTTTAGGGCAGGCTTCTGACCGTAGCCTCCCACTGGGCACACGAGGACCCTCGAAAAGACTGTACCCATTTCTGATGACCAGAGCCCCCGAAACCCCCTCCCCAACCCCCGCGGACCAAAGGCTATAGCCCACCGGCCTCGGTGACTATTTCACGCGCCGCGCCGCTGGGCATTTCTTGTCATTTTAGGGCAGGCCTCTGACCGTAGCCTCCAACGGGGAACACGAGGACCCTCGAAAAGACTGTACCCATTTCCGACGCCCCTCCCCAACCCGCGCGGACCAAAGGCTATAGCCCACCGGCCTCGGCGACTATTTCACGCGCTGCGCCGCAGGGCATTTCTTGCCATTTTAGGGCAGGCCTCTGACCGTAGCCTCCCACTGGGCACACGAGGACCTTCGAAAAGATTGTACCCATTTCCGACGACCAGAGCCCCCGAAATCCCCTCCCCAACCCCCGCGGACCAAAGGCTGCAGCCCACCGGCCTCGGTGACTATTTCCCGCGCTGCGCCGCTGGGCATTTCTTGCCATTTTAGGGCAGGCCTCTGACCGTAGCCTCCCACTGGGTACACGAGGACCCTCAAAAAGACTGTACCCATTTTCGACGACCAGAGCCCCCTAAACCCCCCCCCCCAACCCCCGCGGACCAAAGGCTATATCCACCGGCCTCGGCGACTATTTGACGCGCTGCGCCACTTGGCATTTCTTGCCATTTTAGGGCAGGCTTCTGCCCGGAGCCTCCCACTGGGCACACGAGGACCCTCGAAAAGACTGTACCCATTTCCGACGCCCAGAGCCCCAGAACTTCCCTCCCCAACCCCCGCGGACCAAAGGCTATAGCCCACCGGCCTCGGCGACCGTTTCACGCGCTGCCATTGGTATTTCTTGCCATTTTAGGCAGGCTTGACCAGAGCCTCCGACTGGGCACACGAGGACCCTCCAAAAGACTCAGACTCCATTTCCGACGCCCAGAGCCCTGAACTTCCTCCCCAACCTCAAGGACCAAAGGCTATAGCCCACCTGCCTCCATGACTATTTCACGCCATGCTGGCTGGCATTTCTTGCCATTTTAGGGCAGGCCTCTGACCGTAGCCTCCGACTGGGCACACGAGGACCCTCCAAAAGACTGTACCCATTTCCGACGACCAGAGCCCCTTAAACCCCATCCCCAACCCCCGCGGACCAAAGGCTATAGCCCACCGGCCTCGTTGACTAATTCACGCGCTGCGCCGCTGGGTGTTTCTTGCCATTTTAGGGCAGGCTTCTGACCGTAGCCTGCCACTGGGCACACGAGGACCCTCGAAAAGACTGTACCCATTTCCGACGACCAGAGCCCCCGAAACCCCCTCCCCAACCCCCGCGGACCAAAGGCTATAGCCCACCGGCATCGGCGACTATTTCACGCGCTGCGCCGCTGGGCATTTCTTACCATTTTAGGGCAGGCTTCTGACCGTAGCCTCCCACTGGGCACACGAGGACCCTCGAAAAGACTGTACCCATTTCCGACGCCCAGAGGCCCCGAACGCCCCTCCCCAAGCCCTCAAGGACCAGGCTATATCCCACTGCCTCGGCGTAGTATTTCACGATCGCGACGCTTGGCATTTCTTGCCATTTTGGGCAGGCTTCCGACAAAGAGCCTCCCACCGGGCACACGAGACCTTCAAAAGACTATACCCATTTCTGGCGACCGTGAGCCCTCAAACCCTCCCCAACCCTCATGACCAAAGGCTATAGCCCACTTGCCTCGGTCACTATTTCACGCGCCGCGCCGCTGGGCATTTCTTGTCATTTTAGGGCAGGCCTCTGACCGTAGCCTCCAACGGGGAACACGAGGACCCTCGAAAAGACTGTACCCATTTCCGACGCCCCTCCCCAACCCGCGCGGACCAAAGGCTATAGCCCACCGGCCTCGGCGACTATTTCACGCGCTGCGCCGCAGGGCATTTCTTGCCATTTTAGGGCAGGCCTCTGACCGTAGCCTCCCACTGGGCACACGAGGACCTTCGAAAAGACTGTACGCACCCACTGAGCCCCCAAATCCCTCCCCAACCCCTCATGGACCAAAGGCTGCAGCCCACCGGCCTCGTGAGTATTTCCACGGCTGCTACTGGCATTTCTTGCCATTTTAGGGCAGGCCTCTGACCGTAGCCTCCCACTGGGTACACGAGGACCCTCGAAAAGACTGTACCCATTTTCGACGACCAGAGCCCCCTAAACCCCCTCCCCAACCCCCGCGGACCAAAGGCTATAGCCCACCGGCCTCGGCGACTATTTGACGCGCTGCGCCGCTTGGCATTTCTTGCCATTTTAGGGCAGGCTTCTGCCCGGAGCCTCCCACTGGGCACACGAGGACCCTCGAAAAGACTGTACCCATTTCCGACGCCCAGAGCCCCAGAACTTCCCTCCCCAACCCCCGTGGACCAAAGGTTATAGCCCACCGGCCTCGGCGACCGTTTCACGCTTGGCGCGCCGCTGGTATTTCTTGTACATTTTAGGCAGTGCCTCGATCAGACTGACTGGGCACACGAGGACCCTCCAAAAGACTGTACCCATTTCCGACGACCAGAGCCCCTTAAACCCCATCCCCAACCCCCGCGGACCAAAGGCTATAGCCCACCGGCCTCGTTGACTAATTCACGCGCTGCGCCGCTGGGTGTTTCTTGCCATTTTAGGGCAGGCTTCTGACCGTAGCCTCCCACTGGGCACACGAGGACCCTCGAAGAGACTGTACCCCTTTCTGACGACCAGAGCCCCCGAAACCCCCTCCCCAACCCCCGCGGACCAAAGGCTATAGCCCACCGGCCTCGGTGACTAATTCACACGCTGCGCCGCTGCGTGTTTCTTGCCATTTTAGGGCAGTCCTCTGACCGTAGCCTCCCACTGGGCACACGAGGACCCTCGAAAATACTGTACCCATTTCCGACGCCCAGAGCCCCCGAACGCCCCTCCCCAACCCCCGCGGACCAAAGGCTATAGCCCACCGGCATCGGCGACTATTTCACGCGCTGCGCCGCTGGGCATTTCTTGCCATTTTAGGGTAGGCTTCTGACCGTAGCCTCCCACTGCGCACACGAGGACCCTCGAAAAGACTGTACCCATTTGCGACGACCAGAGCCCCCGAAAGGCCCCAACCTCAAGGACCAGTTATTATAGCCCACCGGCCTCGGTGACTATTTCACGCGCTGCGCCGCTGGGCATTTCTTACCATTTTAGGGCAGGCTTCTGACCGTAGCCTCCCACTGGGCACACGAGGACCCTCGAAAAGACTGTACCCATTTCCGACGCCCAGAGGCCCCGAACGCCCCTCCCCAACCCCCGCGGACCAAAGGCTATAGCCCACCGGCCTCGGCGAGTATTTCACGCGCTGCGCCGCTGGGCATGTCTTGCCATTTTAGGGCAGGGTTCTGACCGTAGCCTCCCACTGGGCACACGAGGACCCTCGAAAAGACTGTACCCATTTCCGACGCCCAGAGGCCCCGAACGCCCCTCCCCAACCCCCGCGGACCAAAGGCTATAGCCCACCGGCCTCGGCGAGTATTTCACGCGCTGCGCCGCTGGGCATGTCTTGCCATTTTAGGGCAGGGTTCTGACCGTAGCCTCCCACTGGGCACGCGAGGACCCTCGAAAAGACTGTACCCATTTGCGACGACCAGAGCCCCCTAAAGCCCCCTAACCCCTCATGGACCAGTATAGCCCACCGGCCTCGGTGACTATTTCACGCGCTACTGGGCTAAGGCATTTTCACCATTTTAGTGGCTTGACCGTAGCCTCCCACTGGGCACACGAGGACCCTCGAAAAGACAGTACCTATTTCCAACGCCTGTGAGGCCCCTTAACGCCTCCCAACCCTCATGACCAAAGGCTATAGCCCACTGCCTGGCATGAGTATTTCACGCGCTGCGCCATTGGCATGTCTTGCCATTTTAGTGTGGTTCTGACCGTAGCCTCCCACTGGGCACGCGAGGACCCTCGAAAAGACTGTACCCATTTCCGACGACTGAGCCCCCAAACCCTCCCCAACCCCCTTGGACCAAAGGCTATAGCCCACCGGCCTCGGCGACCGTTTCACGCGCTGCGCCGCAGGGTATTTCTTGCCATTTTAGGGCAGGCCTCTGACCGTAGCCTCCCACTGGGTACACGAGATCCCTCGAAAAGACTGTACCCATTTCCGACGCCCAGAGCCCCCGAACGCCCCTCCCCAACCCCCGCGCACCAAAGGCTATAGCCCACCGGCCTCGGTGACTATTTCACGCGCTGCGCCGCTGGGCATTTCTTGCCATTTTAGGGCAGGCTTCTGACCGGAGCCTCCCACTGGGCACACGAGGACCCTCGAAAAGACTGTACCCATTTCCGACGCCCAGAGCCCCAGAACTTCCCTCCCCAACCCCCGCGGACCAAAGGCTATAGCCCACCGGCCTCGGCGACCGTTTCACGCGCTGCGCCGCTGGATATTTCTTGCCATTTTAGGGCAGGCCTCGGACCGTAGCCTCCCACTAGGCACACGAGGACCCTCCAAAAGACTGTACCCATTTCCGATGACCAGAGCCCCTTAAACCCCATCCCCGCAGAACCCCAAGGGACCAAAGGCTATAGCCCACCTGCCTGACTAATTCACGCTACTGTGTCACCGGGTATTTTTTGCTATTTGTAGGCTGTGCCTCTGACCGCACCTCCCATCAAGTACACGAGGACCCTCGAAAAGTCTGTACCCATTTCGACGCACTGTGAGCCCCCGAAACCACCTCCCAACCCTGTGGACCAGCATAGCCCACCGGCTCGCAGAACTATTTCACGCGGCCATGCTGGCATTTCTGTTATTTTAGGCAGCCTGACCGTAGCCTCCCACTGCACACGAGGACCCTCAAAAGATTGTACCCATTTCCCGACGCCTAGAGCCCTGAACTTCCCTCCCCAACCCCCGCTGACCAGTGCTATAAACACCGCCTCGGCGACCATTTTCATTGCTATGCACAAGGCTACACTGGCATTTCTTGCCATTTTAGGCAGTGCCTCCTGACCGTAGCCTCCCACTACACGAGACCTCGAAAAACTCAGCACTATTTCTGACGCCCAGAGTCTCCTTAAACCCTCGCCAACCCCTCATGACCAGGCTATAGCCCACCGGCCTCTGACTATTTCCACGCGCTGCGCCTGGTATTTCTATTTTGTCAGGCTTCTGACCTCAGAGCTCTCCCACTGGGCACACGAGGACCTCCAAAAGACTGTACCCATTTCTGGCGACCAGAGCCCCAAACCCTCCCAACCCTCAAGGACTAAAGGCTATAGCCCACCTGCCTCGTGACTATTTCATTTCACAAGGCCATGGCATTTCTTGTCATTTTAGGGCAGGCCTCGACTGCTTCCTCCAACTGGGAACACGAGGGACCCTCGAAAAGATCTGTACCCATTTCGACGCCTCTTCCCAACCTGCTGGACCAGTTATAGCCCACCGGCCATGACTATTTCACGCCAAGGCCTGGCAGGGCATTTCTTGCCATTTTAGGCAGGCCTCCTCGACCGTAGCCTCCCACTGGGTACGCGAGGACCCTCGAAAAGACTCAGATCCATTTCCTGACGACCGTGAGCCACCGAATCCTCCCAACCCCGCGGATGTGTTACTGCAGCCCACCGCCCTGGTGACTATTTCTGCTACAAGGCCACTGGCATTTCTTGCCATTTTAGGGCAGTGCCTCCTGACTGTAGCCTCCCACCTGGGTACACGAGGACCTCAAAAGAATGTACCCATTTCTGACGACCAGAGCCCCTAAACCCCCTCCCCAACCCCCGCGGGCCCAAGGCTATAGCCCCCCGGCCTCGGGGTCTATTTCGACGCTGGCCAAGCCATTGGCATTTTTGTTGCCATTTTAGGGTAGGCTTGACCAGAGCCTCCCACCTGGGCACACGAGGACCCTCGAAAAGACTGTACTCATTTCTGACGCCCAGAGCCCCTTAAACCCCATCCCAACCCCGCATGACCAAAGTGCTATAGCCCACCGCCTCTGACTAATTCACGCTGCCACCGTAGGCATTTCTTGCCATTTTAGGGCAGGCCTGACTGTAGCCTCCCATGGGCACACGAGGACCTCGGAAAAGACTCAGATCCATTTCCGACGACCAGAGCCCCGAAATCCCTCCCAACCCTCATGGACCAGGCTGTGCAGCCCACCGCCCTGGTGATTATTTCCTGGCTGCATTGGGCATTTCTTGCTATTTAGGCAGCCTCCTCGATCAGCCTCCCACTGGTACACGAGGACCCTCAAAAGACTGTACTCCATTTTCACCCACCAGAGCTCCCTAAACCCCCTCCCAACCCCCTCAAGGACTGGGTTATTATAGCCCACCGGCCTCTGGATTATTTGACGCGCTGCCTACTGGCATTTCTTGCATTTTAGGTAGGCTTGACCAGAGGCCTCCCATCTGGGCACACGAGGACCTCGAAAAGACTGTACCCATTTCCGACGCCTGAGAGCCCCTTAAACCCCTCCCCAACTCATGGGACCAAAGGCTATAGCCCACCGCCCCATGACTGCTTCACACGCATAGCCACTGGTATTTCTTGCCATTTTAGGGCAGGCCTCTGACCGTAGCCTCCCACCGGGCACACGAGGACCCTCTAAAAGACCGTACCCATTTCCACGCACTCAGAGCCCCTTAAACCCCATCCCCAACCTCAAGGGACCAAAGTGGGTATAATCCACCGCCTGTTGACTAATTCACGCGCTGCGCACGCTGGGTGTTTTTACCATTTTAGCAGGCTTCCTCGACCGTAGGCCTCCCACCGGGCACACGAGGACCCTCGAAAAGATCAGACTCCATTTCGACGACCAGAGCCCTCAAACCCCTCCCCAACCCTCATGGACCAGGCTATAGCCCACCGGCCTCGTGACTAATTCACACGCTGCGCTACTGGTGTTTCTTGCCATTTTAGTGTGCCTCGATCAGAGCCTCCCACCTGGGCAATACACGAGACCCTCGAAAATACTGTACCCATTTCCGACGCTAGAGCCCCGAACGCCTCCCCAACCCCTGTGGACCAGCACATAGCCCACCGCATCGGCGATTATTTCACGCGGTGTCACTGGCATTTCTTGCCATTTTTAGGTAGGCTTGACCGTAGCCTCCCAATGCAGACACGAGGACACCTCGAAAAGACTGTACCCATTTTCGACCAGAGCCCCTAAACCCCTCTAACCCCTCATGACCAAAGGCTATAGCCCTCGGCCTTGGTGACTATTTCACGCATGCCACTGGTATTTTTGCCGCTTAGGCAGTGCCTCGATCGTAGCTCCCACAACGGGGAACACGAGGACCCTCGAAAAGACTGTACCCATTTACGACGCCCCTCCCCAACCCACAAGGGACCAAAGGCTATAGCCCACCGCCACGACGATTATTTCCCACTGCTGCACAGCAGGCATTTCTTGCCATTTTGGCAGGCCTCCGACTGTAGCCTCCCATCAAGTACACGAGGGACCTCGAAGATGTATCCATTTCCTGACGACTAGAGCCCTCAAACCCCTCCCCAACCCTCATGACCAGGGCTACAGCCCACTGCCTCGGTGACTATTTCACGGCCACCATGGCATGTCTTGTTATTTTAGGGCAAAGGTCCTGTAGCCTCCCACCTGGGCACACGAGGACCTCGAAAAGACTGTACCCATTTCCTACCACTGTAACCCCCTTAAACCCCCTAACCCCTGTGGGACTATGTTACAGCACACCGGCCTCGGGTGACTATTGACGCTGGCTGCTGGCATTTCTTGCCATTTGTAGGGCTTCGATCAGAGCCTCCCAATCGGGCACACGAGGACCCTCGAAAGACTCAGTACCCATTTCCGAGGAACAGAGCCCCTTTAACCCCATCCCCAACCCCGTGTGGACCAAAGGCATAGCCCACCGCCCTTGACTATTTAACGCGCTACTGCTGGGTATTTCTTGCCATTTTGGCATGTGCTTGACCGTAGCCTCCCACTGGGAACACGAGGTCCCTCGAAAAGACTGTACTCATTTCTGACGTCCAGAGCCCCTTAAACCCCCTCGCCAACCCCCGCGGACCAAAGGCTATAGCCCACCGGCCTCGGTGACTATCTCACGCGCCGCGCCGCTGGGTATTTCTTACCATTTTAGGGCAGGCTTCTGACCGTAGCCTCCCACTGGGCACACGAGACCAAAAGACTGTAGACCCATTTCTGGCGACCAGAGCCCCAAACCCTCCCCAACCCCTCTGGACCAAAGGCTATAGCCCACCCGCCTGACTATTTCACGCGCTGCCACTGGGCATTTCTTGTCATTTTAGGGCAGTGCCTCTGACTGATCAGCCTCATAACGGGAACACGAGACCCCGAAAAGACTGTACCCATTTCCCGACGCCCTCCCAACCCGCTGCTGGACCAAAGGCTATAGCCCACCGCCACTATTTCACGACTATCGCTGCCACAGGTGGCATTTTCTTGCCATTTTAAGGCAGGCCTCTGACCGAGCCTCCCACTCACACGAGGACCCTCGAAAGACTGTACCCATTTCTCACGCCCCTGCAGCCCTGTAACTTCCTCCCAACCCCCATGCTGACCAGCACAGTAGCCCACCGCCACGACGATTATTTCACGCCAGAGGGGCATTTCTTTTGCCATTTTGGTGCCCTGATCAGTAGCCTCCCACTGGGCACACGAGGACCCTCGAAAAGATCAGACTCCATTCCGACGACCAGAGCCCCCAAATCATCCCCAACCCTCATGGGACCAAAGGCTGCAGCCCACCGGCCTTGGTGACTATTTCACGCGCTGCGCCGCTGGCCATATCTTGCCATTTTGTAGGCAGGCCCTGATCAGAGCCTCCCACTGGTACACGAGACCCTCAAAAGACTGTACCCATTTTCGATTACCACTGAGCCCCTAAACCCCCTCCCTAACCCTCATGGACTAAAGGCCATATAGCCCACTGCCTCGGCGATTATTCCTGACGCCACTGCGCATTGGTATTTCTTGGCCATTTAGCAGGCTTCTGCCGGAGCCTCCCATCTGGGCACACGAGGACCTCGAAATCACTGTGACTCATTCTCCGACGCCTGTGAGCCTGTGAACTCCTCCCAACCCCCAAGCGACCAGGCTATAGCCCACCGCTCCCATGACTGCTTCACGCGCCATGCGACTGGCATTTCTTGCCATTTTAGGCAGGTGCCTCCTGACCAGAGCCTCCCACCTGGGCACACGAGGCCCCTCCAAAAGACTGCACCCATTTCCGACGACCGTGAGCCCTTAAACCCCATCCCCAATCCTCATGGGACCAAAGGGTATAGCCCACCGGCCTCGTTGACTCAATTCACGCAAGGCCATTGGTGTTTCTTGCCATTTTAGGGCAGGCTCGACCGTAGGCCTCCCACTGGGCACACGAGGACCGCTGAAAAGACTGTACCCATTTCGACGCACCAGAGCCCCAAACCCTCCCAACCCCTGGGCGGACCAGTTCATAGCCCACCGCCTTGATTAATTCACACGCTCACTACTGGTGTTTCTTGCCATTTTAGGCAGGCCTCCTCACTGTAGCCTCCCACTTGGCACACGAGTACCCTCGAAAATACTCACCCATTTACGACGCCCAGAGCTCCGCCTCCCAACCCCCTGGACAAAGGCTATAGCCCACTGCATCTGATTATTTCACGCGGCTGCACGCTGGCATTTCTTGCCATTTTAGGTAGGCTTCTGACCATAGCCTCCCATCAGACACGAGGACCCCCGAAAAGACTGCACCCATTTCGACGCACTGAGCCCCCTAAACCCCCCAACCCTCATGGACCAAATGCTATAGCCCTCGGCCTTGACTATTTCACGCTGGCCACTGCTGGTATTTTTTGCCATTTTAGGCAGGCCTCTGACTGTAGCTCCCTAATCACACGAGGAGGAAAAAGCATCAGATCCATTTTTTTGACCACCGAGCCCCCCTAACCCTCCCCAACCCCGCATGACCAAAGGCACATAGCCCACCTGCCTTGCTGGATTATTTGACGCGCTGCGCCACTTGGCATTTCTTGCCATTTTAGGGCAGGCTTCTGCCCGGAGCCTCCCACTGGGCACACGAGGACCCTCGAAAAGACTGTACCCATTTCCGACGCCCAGAGCCCCAGAACTTCCCTCCCCAACCCCCGTGGACCAAAGGTTATAGCCCACCGGCCTCGGCGACTGCTTTCCACGCACGCGTCACTGGTATTTCTTGCATTTTAGTATGTGCCTCCTGACTGAGACCTGACTGGGCACACGAGGACCCTCCAAAAGACTGCACATTTCCGACGATCAGAGCCCTTAAACCCCATCCCCAACCCCTCATGGACCAGCACATAGCCCACCGGCCTGCTTGACTAATTCACGCGCTGGCCACTTGGTGTTTCTTTTGCCATTTTAGGGCAGTGCCTCGACTGTAGCCTCCCACTGGGCACACGAGGACCTCAAGAGATCAGACTCTTCTCGACGACCCACTGTGAGCCCCTCAAACCCCTCCCCAACCCCTCATGACCAAAGGTTATAGCCCACTGCCTTTGGTGATTAATTCACGCTATGCTGCGTGTTTCTTGCCATTTTAGGGCAGTCCTCCTGACTCAGAGCTCTCCCATCAAGTACACGAGGACCCTCAAAATACTGTACCCATTCTCCACGCCTGAGCCCCGAACGCCCTCCCAACCTCGGGACCAAAGGCTATAGCCCACCGGTATCGGCGATTATTTCATGCGCCTGGCCAGCATTTCACATTTTAGGTAGGCTCGACTGAGCCTCCCACTGCGCACACGAGGACCCTCGAAAAGACTGTACTCCATTTACGACGACCAGAGCCCCTAAAGCCCCCCAACCTCATGGACTAAAGGCTATAGCCCACCGGCTTCTGGATTATTTCACGCACACTGGCTGGCATTTCTTACCATTTTAGGGCATGCTTCTGACAGTATCATCCCACTGTGCACACGAGTTTCCGTGAATAGACTGTACCCATTTGCGACGCCCAGAACCCCCGAACCCCCCTCCCCAAACCCCGCGGACCAAAGGCTATAACCCACCGCGCTCGAAGAGTATTTCACGCGCTGCGCCCCTTGGCATTTCTTGCCATTTTAGGGCAGGCTTCTGACCGTAGCCTCCCACTGGGCACACGAGGACCCTCAAAATGACTGTACCCATTTCCGACGCCCAGAGCCCCCGAACCCCCCTCCCCAACCCCCGCGGACCAAAGGCTATAGCCCACCGGCCTCGGCGACTATTTCACGCGCTGCGCCGCTGGGCATGTCTTGTTATTTTAGGGCAGTGGTTCTGACCAGCCTCCCACTGGGCACGCTGAGGACCTCGTAAAGTCTGTACCCATTTGCGACGACCAGAGCCCCCTAAAGCCCCCCCCCAACCCCCTCATGGACCAGGCTATAGCCCAATCGCCCTGTGACTATTTCACGCACGCGCGCCACAAGCATTTCTTACCATTTTAGTGCAGGCTTCTGACCGTAGCCTCCCACTGGGCACACGAGGACCCTCGAAAAGACAGTACCCATTTCCAACGCCCAGAGGCCCCCGAACGCCCCTCCCAACCTCATGGACCAAAGGCACATAGCCCACCGCCTCATGAGTATTTCCACGCACTGCACTGGGCATGTCTTGCCATTTTAGGCAGTTCTGACCAGAGCCTCCCACTGGCACGCGAGACCCTCAAAAGACTGTACCCATTTCCGACCCACCAGAGCCCCAAACCCCTCCCAACCCCTGACCAGCTATAGCCCACCGCCCGACTGCTTTACGCTGCTACCACAGAGGTATTTCTTTCCATTTTAGGTCAGGCCTCTGACCGTAGCCTCCCACTGGGTACACGAGATCCCTCGAAAAGACTGTACCCATTTCCGACGCCCAGAGCCCCCGAACCCCTCCCCACCCCACAGACCAAAGGCTATAGCCCACCGCCTTGGTGATTATTTCACGCGCGCTGGGCATTTTTTGCCATTTTAGGCAGGCTTGACTGAGCCTCCCACTGGGCACACGAGACCTCGAAAAGACTCAGTACTCCATTTCCGACGCCTGAGCCCTGTAACTTCCTCCCAACCCCTCATGGACTAAAGGCTTATAGCCCACCCTACGGCGACTGCTTCACGCAAGGCCGCTGGTTATTTCTTTCCATTTTAGTATGTGCCTCGGACTGAGCCTCGCACTACGTACACGAGGACCCTCCAAAAGACTGTACCCATTTCCGGCGACCAGAGCCCTTAAACCCCATCCGCAACCCCTCAAGGACCAAAGGCTATAGCCCACCGCCTACTGCTGACTAATTCACGCTACTGGCCATTGGGTATTTCTTTGCCATTTTAGTGCCTCTGACTGCACTCCCACCGGGCACACGAGGACCCTCGAAAAGTCTGTACCCATTTCCGACGCACTGAGCCTCTAAACCACCTCCCCAACCCCTGCGGGACCAAAGCACATAGCCCACCGCCTCAGAACTATTTCCACGCGCCACAAGGCTGGCATTTTTGACATTTGGGCAGGCTTCTGACCGTAGGCCTCCCACTAGGCACACGAGGACCCTCGAAAAGATTGTACCCATTTCCGACGCCTAGAGCCCCGAACTTCCCTCCCCAACCCCTCATGGACCAAAGGCTTATAGCCCACCGCCTCGGCGACTATTTCACGCTACTATGCCACACATTGGCATTTCTTGCCATTTTAGGGCAGGCCTGACCGTAGCCTCCCACCTGGGCACACGAGACCCTCAAAAACTGTACTCATTTCTGACGTCTGTAGAGCCCCTTAAACCCCTCGCCAACCCTCATGACCAAAGGCTATAGCCCACCGCCTGTTGACTATTTCACGCTGCGCACTGGCTGGGTATTTCTTACATTTTAAGTCGCTTGACCGTAGCCTCCCACTGGGCACACGAGGACCCTCGAAAAGACTGTACCCATTTCCGACGACCAGAGCCCCCGAAAACCCCGCCCCAACCCCCCCGGACCAAAGGCGATAGCCCACCCGCCGCGGGGACTATTTCACCCGCGGCGCCCCGGGGCAATTATTGCCAATTTAGGGCAGGCCTCTGACTGCTTCCTCCAACGGGAACACGAGGACCCTCGAAAAGATCACCCATTTCCGACGCCTCTTCCCAACCCGCTCATGGACCAAAGGCTATAGCCCACCCGCCCCATGATTATTTCACGCGCTACCAGCAGGCATTTCTTGCCATTTTAGGGCAGGCCTCGACCGTAGCCTCCCACTGGGCACACGAGACCCTCGAAAAGACTCAGATCCATTTCCGACACCACTGTAGCCACCAAATCCCTCCCAACCCCTCATGGACCAAAGGGGCTGCAGCCCACTGCCTGGTGACTATTTCCCACAGGCCACTGGCATTTTCTTGCCATTTTAGTGGCAGGCCTCGACCGTAGCCTCCCACTGGGTACACGAGGACCTCAAAAGACTGCACCCATTTCACGACCGTAGAGCCCCCTAAACCCCCTCCCCAACCCTCATGGACCAGCACATAGCCCACCGGCCTCGTGATCATTTGACGCTGCGCCATGGCATTTCTTGCATTTTAGGGTAGGCTTCTGACCAGTGAGCCTCCCATGGGCAATACACGAGACCCTCAAAAGACTGTACCCATTTCCGACGCCCAGAGCCCTTAAACCCCATCCCCAACCCCTCATGACCAAAGGCTATAGCCCACTGCCTGTTGACTAATTCACGCTAAGCGCCACTAGGCATTTCTGCCATTTTTAGGGCAGGCCTCTGACCGAGCCTCCCACTCACACGAGACCTCGAAAAGATCAGATCCATTTCGACGACTCAGAGCCCCTGAAATCCTCTCCCAACCTCATGGACCAAAGGCTGCAGCCCACCGCCTTGATTATTTCACGCGTCAAGGCCACTGGCATTTTCTTGCCATTTTAGGCAGGCCTCGACAGTAGCCTCCCACTGGGTACACGAGGACCTCAAAAGACTGTACCCATTTTCACCACCAGAGCCCCTAAACCCTCCCCAACCTCATGGGACCAAAGCACATAGCCCACCGCCTTTGGTGACTATTTGACGCGCCAAGGCCATTGGCATTTCTTGCCATTTTAGGGTAGGCTTGACCGTAGCCTCCCACTGGCACACGAGGACCCCTCGAAAAGACTGTACCCATTTCACGCCCAGAGCTCCCCTTAAACCCCTCCCCAACCTCATGGGACCAAAGGTCAGAGCCCACCGCCTCCATGACTGCTTCACGCGCTGCGCCTACTGGGTATTTCTTGCCATTTTAGGCAGGCCTCGACTCAGTAGCCTCCCACTGGGCACACGAGTAACCTCCAAAAGACTGTACCCATTTCCGACGACCAGAGCCCCCTTAAACCCCACCCCAAACCCCTCATGGACCAAAGTGGTATAATCCACCGCCTCGTTGACTAATTCACGCGCTGCCACTGGTGTTTTACCATTTTAGGCAGGCTTGACCAGAGCCTCCCACTCGGGCCCACGAGGACCCTCGAAAAGACTGTCTCCATTTCTGACGACCAGAGCCCCAAACCCCTCCCAACCTCATGACCAGGCTATAGCCCACCGCCCTGTGACTAATTCACACGTCACTGGTGTTTCTTGCCATTTGTATGTGCCTCCTGACTGTAGCCTCCCACTGGCACACGAGACCTCGAAAATACTGTACCCATTTCCGACGCCCAGAGCCCCAACGCCTCCCAACCCCGTGACTGGTGCTATAGCCCACCGCATCGGCGATTATTTCACGCTGCGCCACTGGGCATTTCTTGCCATTTTAGTAGGCTTCTGACCGTAGCCTCCCCATCACAGACACGAGGACACTCGAAAAGACTGTACCCATTTTCACCACCGTGAGCCCCTAAACCCCCAACCCTCATGGGACCAAAGGCTATAGCCCTCGCCCTTGGTGACTATTTCACGCACTGGCTCACTGGGTATTTTTGCCGCTTAGGCAGGCCTCTGATCAGAGCCTAACGGGGAACACGAGGACCCTCGAAAGACTGTACCCATTTCCCGACGCCTCCCCAACCCACTGGACCAAAGGCTATAGCCCACCGCCACGACGATTATTTCACGCCATGCGCCATGCAGGGCATTTCTTGCCATTTTAAGGCGTGCCTCGACTGTAGCCTCCCACCGGGCACACGAGGACCTCGAAAAGATCAGATCCATTTCTCGACGACCAGAGCCCCTGAAACCCTCCCAACCCCCTCAAGGACCAAAGGCTTATAGCCCACCGCCTGGTGACTTATTTCCACGCTGCACACTGGCATGTCTTGCCATTTTAGGGCAGTGCTCGACCGTAGCCTCCCACCTGGGCACACGAGGGACCCTCGAAAAGACTATACCCATTTCCGACGACTGTAACCCCGAAACCCCTAACCCCTGTGGACCAGGCTATAGCACACCGCCCTGGTGACTATTGACGCTGCACTGGCATTTCTTGCCATTTTAGGGGCTTCTCGACTGTAGCCTCCCACTCACACGAGGACCCTCGAAAGATCAGACCCATTTCCGAGGAACAGAGCCCCTAACCCCTCCCAACCCCTGTGGGACCAGCTATAGCCCACTGCCCTTGGACTATTTAACGCACAAGCTACTGGGTATTTCTTGCCATTTTAAGGCAGTGCTTCTGACCGTAGCCTCCCACTGGAACACGAGGTCCTCGAAGATCAGCACTCATTTCTGACGCCCAGAGCCCCTTAAACCCCTCGCCAACCCCAAGGGACCAAAGGCTATAGCCCACCGCCCTTGGTGACTATCTCACGCGCGCTGGGCATTTCCTACCATTTTAGGGCAGGCTTCTGACCGTAGCCTCCCACTGGGCACACGAGGACCCTCGAAAAGACTGTACCCATTTCTGATGACCAGAGCCCCCAAAACCCCCGCCCCCAACCCCCCCGGCCAAAGGCGAAAGCCCACCTGCCTTGGTGACTTATTTCACGCCGGCCTACTGGGCATTTCTTGTCATTTTAGGCAGGCCTCCTGACTGTAGCCTTCATAACGGGAACACGAGGACCCCTCGAAAAGACTGTACCCATTTCCGACGCCCCCCAACCCCAACCCGGACCAGTTATTATAGCCCACCGCCACGACGACTATTTCACGCGCCATGCCAAGCAGTGGCATTTCTTGCCATTTTGGCAGGCCTCTGACCAGAGCCTCCCATCGGGCACACACGAGGACCCTCGAAAAGACTGTACCCATTTCCCGACGCCTGTGAGCCCTAACTTCCCTCCCAACCCCGGACCAAAGGCTTTAGCCCACCGCCACGACGACTATTTCACTGCCAAGAGGGCATTTCTTGCCATTTTAAGGCAGGCCTTCTGACCGTAGCCTCCCACCGGGCACACACGAGGACCCTCGAAAAGACTGTACCCATTTCCGACGCACTGAGCCCCGAACTGGCTCCCAACCCTCATGACCAGTTATGCAGCCCACCGCCCTGTGACTATTTCTCACGCTGCGCTGGCCATTTTTTGCCATTTTAGGGCAGGCCTCGACCAGAGCCTCCCACGGGTACACGAGGACCTCAAAAGACTGTACTCCATTTTCCCGACGCACCGTGAGCCCCTAAACCCCTCCCCCAACCTCATGGGACCAAAGGCTATAGCCCACCGCCCCCATGACTATTTGACGCTGGCCATACCGCTTGGCATTTCTTGCCATTTTAGGCAGGCTCTGACCGAGCCTCCCATCAAGGGCACACGAGGACCTCAAAACACTGACCCATTTCCGACGCCCAGAGCCCTGTAACTTCCCTCCCCAACCCTCAAGGACCAAAGTTATAGCCCACCTGCCTGACTGCTTCACGCCATGCGACTGGGTATTTCTTGCCATTTTAGGGCAGTGCCTCGAATCAGAGCCTCCCACTCACACGAGGACCCTCCAAAGACTGTACTCATTTCACGACTGTGAGCCCTTTAAACCCCATCCCCAATCCCTCATGGACCAGCGTGTATAGCCCACCGCCTTGACTAATTCACGCTGCGCTACTGGTGTTTCTTGCCATTTTAGGGCAGGCTTCTGACCGTAGCCTCCCACTGGGCACACGAGGACCGTCGAAAAGACTGTACCCATTTCCTCGACGCACTGAGCCCCCAAACCCTCCCAACCCCCGCTGGACCAAAGTTCATAGCCCACCGGCCCTTGACTAATTCACACACTGGGTGTTTCTTGCCATTTTAGGGCAGGCCTCTGACCGTAGCCTCCCACTTGGCACACGAGTACCCTCGAAAATACTGTACCCATTTACGACGCCCAGAGCCCCCGAACGCCCCTCCCCAACCCCCGCGGACTAAAGGCTATAGCCCACCGGCATCGGCGACTATTTCACGCGCTGCGCCGCTGGGCATTTCTTGCCATTTTAGGGTAGGCTTCTGACCATAGCCTCCCATCGCAGACACGAGGACCTCGAAAAGACTGCACTACCATTTCACGACTGAGCCCCTAAACCCCCAACCCCCATGACTAAATGCTATAGCCCTCGGCCTATGGACTATTTCCCACGCACACTGGTATTTTTGCCATTTTAGGCAGGCCTCTGACCGTAGCCTCCCAATGGGCACACGAGGACCCTCGAAAAGACTCAGATCCATTTTTGACGCACTGAGCCCCCAAACCCTCCCCAACCCCGCTGGACCAGCACATAGCCCACCGGCCTCGGTGACTATTTCACGCCATGGCCACTGGGCATGTCTTGCCATTTTAGGACAAGTGCTTCTGACTGTAGCCTCCCACTGGCACACGAGGACCCTCGAAAAGACTCACCCATTTCACGACTGTAACCCCAAACC
This sequence comes from Citropsis articulata, assembly GCA_030449925.1. Taxonomy (NCBI): domain Eukaryota; kingdom Viridiplantae; phylum Streptophyta; class Magnoliopsida; order Sapindales; family Rutaceae; genus Citropsis; species Citropsis articulata. Next base: position 70,708 of record JASUUH010000229.1, on the reverse strand, counting down.
CCTAACCCCTGCGGGACCAAAGCATTATAGCCCACCGCCTTTGACTATTTCACGCTGCCAAGGCTGGCATTTCTTGTCATTTTAGGGCAGGCTCTGACCGTAGCCTCCAACGGGAACACGAGGACCCTCGAAAAGACTGCACTCCATTTCCGACGCCCCTCCCAACCTGCCAAGGACCAAAGGCTATAGCCCACCGCCCTGTGGATAATTTCACGCTACTGCCACTGGCATTTCTTGCCATTTTAAGGCAGGTTCTGACCAGAGGGTCCCACCGGGAACACGAGGTCCCTTGAAAAGACTCAGCACCATTTCTCGACGCCCAGAGCTCTTAAACTCTCGCCAACCCTCATGGACTAAAGGCTTATAGCCCACCTGCCTATGATTTTTTTTCACGCACATACTGGCGTATTTTTTTCCATTTTAGGGCAGGCGTTGGTCCGTTGCCTCCCACCGGGCACACGAGGACCAGCGAAAAGATCAGATCCATTTCACCACGCAGAGCCCCTCAAACCCCCTCCCAACCTCATGACCAAAGGCTACAGCCCACCGGCCCTATGATTATTTCACGCTGCGCCACTGGCATGTCTTGCCATTTTAGGGCAGGCCTGACCGTAGCCTCCCATCAAGGGCACACGAGACCCTCGAAAAGACTGTACCCATTTCCCACGCACTCAACCCCTTAAACCCCCTAACCCCTCTGGACCAGCCATTATAGCCCACCAGCCTCTTGTGACTATTGACGCACAAGGCCACTGGCATTTCTTGCCATTTTAGGGGCTTCGACCAGAGCCTCCCACCGGGCACACGAGACCTCGAAAAGATCTGTACCCATTTCCGAGACCAGAGCCCTGAACCTCGCCCCCAACCCTGGACCAAAGGCTAGCCCACCTGCCTCGGTGACTATTTCACGCGCTGCGCCGCTGGGCATTTCTTGCCATTTTAAGGCAGGCTTCTGACCGTAGCCTCCCACTGGGAACACGAGGTCCCTTGAAAAGACTGTACTCATTTCTGACGTCCAGAGCCCCTTAAACCCCCTCGCCAACCCCCGCGGACCAAAGGCTATAGCCCACCGGCCCTATGACTATTTCACGCTGCCGTCACTGGTATTTCTTGCCATTTTAGGGCAGGCTTCGATCAGAGCCTCCCACTGGGTACACGAGGACCCTCCAAAAAGACTGCACTCCATTTCCGACGACACTGAGCCCTTAAACCCCATCCCCAACCCTCATGGACCAAAGGGTATAGCCCACCGCCTCATGACTAATTCACGCGCACCATTGGTGTTTTCTTGCTATTTTAGTGCTTCGACCAGTAGCCTCCCACTGGGCACACGAGACCCTCAAAAGACTGTACCCATTTCACGACCAGAGCCCCTCAAACCCCTCCCAACCCTCATGACCAAAGGCTATAGCCCACCTGCCCTTGACTAATTCACGCCACTACTGGTGTTTCTTGCCATTTTAGGCAGGCCTGACCGTAGCCTCCCATCCACACGAGGACCCCGAAAATACTGCAGACTATTTCCGACGCCCAGAGCCCCGAACGCCCTCCCCAACCCCGCGGACCAAAGGCTATAGCCCACCGCATCGGCGATTATTTCACGCCATGCTACTGGCATTTTTGCCATTTTAGGTAGGCTCTGACCGTAGCCTCCCATCAGACACGAGGACCTCGAAAAGACTCACCCATTTTCAAGACCAGAGCCCCTAAACCCCTCTAACCCCACGGACCAAAGGCTATAGCCCACCGGCCTCGGTGACTATTTCACGCGCTGCGCCGCTGGGTATTTTTTGCCATTTTAGGGCAGGCCTCTGACCGTAGCCTCCCACTGGGCACACGAGGACCCTCGAAAAGACTGTACCCATTTCCGATTCCCAGAGCCCCCGAAACCCCCTCCCCAACCCAACCCCCGCGGACCAAAGGCTATAGCCCACCGGCCTAGGCGACCGTTTCAGGCGCTGCGCCGCTGGTTATTTCTTGCCATTTTAGGGCAGGCCTCTGACCGTAGCCTCCCACTGGGCACACGAGGACCGTCCAAAAGACTGTACCCATTTCCGACGACCAGAGCCCCTTAAACCCCATCCCCAACCCCCGCGGACCAAAGGGTATAGCCCACCGGCCTCGTTGACTAATTCACGCCAAGGCCACATGGGTGTTTCTTGCCATTTTAGGGCAGTGCTTCTGACCGAGCCTCCCATCGGGCACACGAGGACCCTCGAAAAGACTGTACCCATTTCCGAAGACCAGAGCCCCAAACCCCTCCCAACCCCCTCATGGGACCAGCATATAGCCCACCGCATCGTGACTAATTCACACGCTGCGCCGCTGGGTGTTTCTTGCCATTTTAGGGCAGGCCTCTGACCGTAGCCTCCCACTGGGCACACGAGGACCCTCGAAAATACTGTACCCATTTCCGACGCCCAGAGCCCCCGAACGCCCCACCCCCACCCCCGCGGACCAAAGGCTATAGCCCACCGGCCTCGGTGACTATTTCCCATTGCCCGCCTGGGCATTTCTTGCCATTTTAGGGTAGGCTTGACCGTAGCCTCCCATCACAGACACGAGGACCCTCGAAAGACTGTACCCATTTTCACGACCAGAGCCCCTAAACCTCTAACCCCTCAAGGGACCAAAGGCTATAGCCCTCGGCCCGTGACTATTTCACGCCGCGCTACTGGGTATTTATTGCCATTTTAGGGCTGGCCTCTGACCGTAGCCTCCGACTGGGCACACGAGGACCAAAAGATCAGATCCATTTCTGACGACCAGAGCCCCTCAAACCCCTCCCAACCCCTCTGGGACCAGCACATTATAGCCCACCGCCTCATGACTGCTTCACGCACTGCACTGGTTATTTCTGCCATTTTAGTGTGCCTCGACCAGTAGCCTCCCACCGGGCACACGAGGACCCTCCAAAAGACTGCACCATTTCCCGACGCACTGAGCCCCTTAAACCCCATCCCCAACCCCCATGGACCAGCGGGTATAGCCCACCGCCTGCTGACTAATTCACGCTACGCGCCTGGTGTTTTCTTGCCATTTTAGGCAGGCTTGACCGTAGCCTCCCACTGGCACACGAGGACCCTCAAAAGACTGTACCCATTTCGACGTACTGAGCCCCAAACCCTCCCCAACCCTCAAGGGACCAAAGGCTATTGCCCACCGGCCTCGTGACTAATTCCACGCTGCGTCATTGGTGTTTTTTGCCATTTTAGGGCAGGCCTGATCAGAAGCCTCCCACTGCACACGAGGGACCCTCAAAAGACTGTACCCATTTTTGACGACCTGAGCCCCCCAAACCCCTCCCAACCCCCGCATGACCAGCATTATAGCCCACCGCCTTGACTATTTCACGCGCTGCGCCGCTGGGCATTTCTTGCCATTTTAGGGCAGGCTTCTGACTGTAGCCTCCCACTGGGCACACGAGGACCCTCGAAAAGACTGTACCCATTTCTGACGACCAGAGCCCCCGAAACCCCCTCCCAAACCCCCGCGGACCAAAGGCTATAGCCCACCGGCCTCGGCGACCGTTTCACGCGCTGCGCCGCTGGGCATTTCTTGCCATTTTAGGGCAGGCTTCTGACCGTAGCCTACCATCACAGCACACGAGGACCCTCAAAAGATCAGACCCATTTCGTGGACCAGAGCCCCTAAACCCCCCAACCCCTCATGGACCAAAGGCTATACCCCTGCCCTTGACTATTTCACGCGCTGCGCATACTGGGTATTTTTTGCCATTTTAGTGGCAGGCCTGATCAGCCTCCCACTGGGCACACGAGGACCCTCGAAAGATCAGATCCATTTCGACGACCAGAGCCCCCGTAACCCCTCCCCAACCCCCGCTGACCAGTTATAGCCCACCGCCCGGCGACTGCTTCACGCTATACTGGTTATTTCTTGCCATTTTAGGCAGGCTCGACCGTAGCCTCCCAACTGGGCACACGAGACCTCCAAAAGATCAGACTCCATTTCCGACGACCAGAGCCCCTTAAACCCCATCCCCAACCCTCATGGACCAGCGGTATAGCCCACTGCCTCGTGACTAATTCACGCTGCGCCATGGTGTTTCTTGCCATTTTAGTAGTGCTTCTGACTGTAGCCTCCCATCAAGTACACGAGGACCCTCGAAAGACTGACTCCATTTCTCACGCCTCCCCCAACCCACAAGGGACCAGTTATTATAGCCCACCGCCCAGTGACTAATTTCACGCTGCGCTACTGGTGTTTCTTGCCATTTTAGTATGTGCCTCCTGACCGTAGCCTCCCACTGGGCACACGAGGACCCTCGAAAATACTGTACCCATTTCCGACGCCCAGAGCCCCCGAACGCCCTCCCAACCCCTGCGGACCAAAGGCTATAGCCCACCGGCATCGCATGATTATTTCTACGCGCCTACTGGCATTTTTGCCATTTTAGGTAGGCTCAACGTAGCCTCCCATCACAGACACGAGACCCTCGAAAAGATCAGACTCCATTTTCGAGGACCAGAGCCCCTTAAACCTCTAACCCTCAAGGACTAAAGGCTATAGCCCTCACCCTATGACTATTTCACGCACAAGGCCGCTGGTATTTTTTGCCATTTTAGGCAGGCCTGACTGTAGCCTCCCACTGGGCACACACGAGACCCTCAAAAGACAGATCCATTTCTGACGACTGTGAGCCCCGAAACCCCTCCCAACCCCCATGACCAGGCTATAGCCCACCGCCCGCTGACTGCTTCACGCACCACTGGTTATTTCTTGCCATTTTAGGGTGCCTGATCAGAGCCTCCAAAGCACACGAGGACCCTCCAAAAGACTGCACCCATTTCGACCACTGTGAGCCCCTTAAACCCCATCCCCAACCCTCATGGACCAGCCGTATAGCCCACTGGCCTGTTGACTAATTCACGCCATGGCCACTGTGTTTTTCACATTTTAGGGCAGGCTTCTGACAGAGCCTCCCACTGGGCACACGAGACCTCAAAAGACTGTACCATTTCTCCGACGCCCCCTAACGCTCCCCAACATGGACTAGCATAGCCCACCGCCCGTGACTATTTCACGCTGCCGCTGTATTTTTGCCATTTTAAGGCAGTGCCTCTGATCAGAGCCTCCCACTGGGAACACGAGGTCCTTGAAAAGACTGTACTCATTTCTCGACGCCCAGAGCCCTTAAACCCTCCCCAACCCTCATGACCATAGGCTATAGCCCACCGCCTATGGATTATTTCACGCGCTGCGCTACTGGGTATTTTTTTGCCATTTTAGGGCAGTGCCTCGATCGTAGTCTCCCACCGGGCACACGAGGACCCTCGAAAAGATCCAGATTCATTTCACGCACTGTGAGCCCCAAACCCTCCCCAACCCCTCATGGAAAGGTTATAGCCCACCGGCCTTGGTGATTATTTCACGCTGCGCTACTGGTTATTTCTTGCCATTTTAGTATGTGCCTCTGACCGTAGCCTCCCACCTGGGCACACGAGGACCTCTAAAAGATCAGACCCATTTCGACGACCAGAGCCCCTAAACCCCCTCAACCCCCGCTGGACCAAAGGCTATAGCCCACCGGGCCTCTTGACTATTTCACGCTGCACCGCAGGGCATTTCTTGCCATTTTAGGCATGTGCCTGACCGTAGCCTCCCATCACACGAGACCTCGAAAAGACTGTACCCATTTCCGACGACCAGAGCCCCTTAAATCCCCTCCCCAACCCCTCATGACTAAAGCAGAGCCCACCGGCCTCGGTGACTATTTCCCGCGCTGCGCCGCTGGGTATTTCTTGCCATTTTAGGTCAGGCCTCTGACCGTAGCCTCCCACTGGGTACACGAGGACCCTCAAAAAGACTGTACCCATTTTCGATGACCAGAGCCCCCTAAACCCCCGCCCCAAACCTCATGGACCAGCATATAGCCCACCGGCCTCATGATTATTCGACGCCACTCGCGCTTGGCATTTCTGCCATTTTAGGCAGGCCTGACCGAGCCTCCCACTGGCACACGATGACCCTCAAAACACTGTACCCATTTCCGACGCCTGTGAGCCCTCTAACTCCTCCCTAACCCCTCATGGACCAAAGGCTATAGCCCACGCCCTTGGCTGACTGCTTTCCACGCTAGGCCATTGGGTATTTCTTGCCATTTTATGTGCCTCTGACCGAGCCTCCCACTGGGCACACGAGACCCTCCAAAAGATCAGACCCATTTCCACGACTGTGAGCCCCTTAAACCCCATCCCCAACCCTCATGACCAAAGGGTATAGCCCACCGCCTCATTGAGTAATTCACGCACAAGGCCACTGGTATTTTTGCCAATTTAGGGCATGCCTCTGACCGTAGCCGCCCACTGCGCACCAGAGGACCTTCGAAAAGACTGTATCCATTTCTGACGACCAGAGCCCTTAAACCCTCCCCAACCCCTCATGGACCAAAGCATTATAGCCCACCGCCTGACTGCTTCACGCTGCTACCACTGGTTATTTCTTGCCATTTTAGGGCAGTGCCTCGACCGTAGCCTCCCACTGGGCACACGAGACCTCCAAAAGGCTGCACCCATTTCCACGACTGAGCCCTTAAACCCCATCCCCAACCCCCATGACCAGTATAGCCCACCGGCCTGCTGACTAATTCACGCACAAGGCCATTGGTGTTTCTTGCCATTTTAGGCAGGCTCTGACTCAGAGCCTCCCATCTGGCACACGAGGACCCTCAAAAGACTGTACTCCATTTCCGACGCCCCTCCCCAACCCCTGGACCAGCTATAGCCCACCGCCTCGTGACTATTTCACGCTGCGCCACTGGCATTTCTTGCCATTTTAAGTGTGCTTGATCAGAGCCTCCCACCGGGAACACGAGGTCCCTTGAAAAGACTGTACTCATTTCACGCCCAGCAGCCCTTAAACCCCTCGCCAACCCCTCAAGGGACCATAGGCTATAGCCCACCGCCTTGGACTATTTCCACGCTACTGCCACTGGTATTTTTGCCATTTTAGGCAGGCTCTGACCGTAGTCTCCCATCGGGCACACGAGGACCCTCGAAAAGACTCAGATCCATTTCACGACACCTGAGCCCCCTCAAACCCTCCCCAACCCCTCGGGGCCAAAGTCTATAGCCCACCGCCCTGGTGACTATTTCACGCACAAGGCTACTGGGTTATTTCTTGCCATTTTATGTGCCTGATCAGAGCTTCCCATCGGGCACACGAGGACCCTCCAAAAGACTGTACCCATTTCGACACTGTGAGCCCCCTTAAAGCCCCACCTCAACCCCCTCATGACCAAAGGCTATAGCCCACTGGGTTTGCTGACTATTTCACGCTGCTGCACCGTAGGTATTTCTTGCACATTTTGTGTGCCTGACCGTAGCCTCCCACGGGCACACGAGGACCCTCGAAAAGACTGCACTCCATTTCCGACGCACTGAGCCCTCAAATCCCCTCCCAACCCCTCATGACCAAAGGCTATAGCCCACCGCCCTTGTGATTATTTCACAAGGCCACTGGTATTTCTTGCCATTTTAGGTAGGCGCCCGACCAGAGCCTCCCACCTGGGTACACGAGACCTCAAAAGACTGACTCCATTCTGACCAGAGCCCCTAAACCCCTCCCCAACCCTCATGGACCAGCACATAGCCCACTGGCCCTATGATTATTCGACGCTACAAGCCATTGGCATTTCTTGCCATTTTAGGGTAGGCTTCTGACTGAGCCTCCCATCGGGCACACGATGACCCCTCAAAAAGATCACCCATTTCCGACGCCTGTGAGCCCCTAAACCCTCCCCAACCCCTGGACCAGTATAGCCCACCGGCCCTCATGACTGCTTTCACGCACCACTGGGTATTTCTTGCCATTTTAGGCATGTGCCTCCACCGTAGCCTCCCATCAACACACGAGGACCCTCCAAAAGACTGCACCCATTTCCTGACGCACTGAGCCCCTTAAACCCCATCCCCAACCCATGGACCAAAGTATAGCCCACCGCCTCACTTGAGTAATTCACGCGCTGCTCACTGGGTGTTTCTACCATTTTAGGCAGTGCTCTGACCGTAGCCTCCCATCAAGGCACGAGGACCCTCTAAAAGACTGTACCCATTTCCCGACGACTGAGCCCCAAACCCCTCCCAAACCCCCGCTGGACCAGGCTATAGCCCACCGCCTTGACTAATTCACGCCACCATGGGTGTTTCTTGCCATTTTAGGGCAGGCCTCGACTGTAGCCTCCCATCACACACACGAGGACCCTCGAAAATCAGACTCCATTTCCTGACGCCCAGCCCTTAACGCCTCCCCAACTCCCGCATGGACCAGGCTATAGCCCACCGGCATCGGCGATTATTTCACGCGCCATGCGTACATTTCTGCCATTTTAGGGTAGGCCTTGACTGTAGCCTCCCATCACAGACACGAGGACCTCAAAAGACTCAGTACCCATTTTCGACGCACTGAGCCCCAAACGCCTCCCAACCCCCGCTGGACCAGCAGTTATAGCCCACCGGCCTCGGGGACAGTTTCACGCGCTCCGACGCTGGTTATTTCTTGCCTTTTTAGGGCAAGCGTCTGACCGTAGCCTCCCACTGGGCACACGAGGACCCTCCAAAGACTGTACCCATTTCCTCACGCACTGAGCCCCTTTAAACCCCATCCCCAACCTCGCTGGGACCAAAGGGTATAGCCCACCCTGTTGACTAATTCACGCCACTGGCTGGTGTTTCTTGCCATTTTAGGCGTGCTCGACCAGAGCCTCCCATCAAGTACACGAGGACCCTCAAAAGACTGTACCCATTTCCGACGCACTGTGAGCCCCCAAACCCCTCCCCAACCCCGCGACCAGCAGTATAGCCCACCGCCTTGGTGACTAATTCACACGCTGCCACACTGGGTATTTCTTGCCATTTTAGGGCAGGCTGACCGTAGCCTCCCACCTGGGTACACGAGGACCCTCGAAAAGACTGTACCCATTTCTCGACGACTGAGCCCCTTAAACCCCATCCCCAACCCCTCAAGGACCAAAGTGTATAGCCCACGGCCTGCTGACTAATTCACGCCACTGGTGTTTTGCCATTTTAGGCAGGCTTCTGACCGTAGCCTCCCATCAAGCACGAGGACCTCGAAAAAGATCTACCCATTTCGACGACCAGAGCCCCAAACCCTCCCAACCTCAAGGGACCAGTATTATAGCCCACTGCACCTACGGTGACTAATTCACACGCCTGTCAGCTGGGTGTCTTGCCATTTTAGGCAGGTTGCCTCGACCGTAGCCTCCCACTGGCACACACGAGGACCCTCGAAAATACTGACCCATTTCCACGCCCAGAGCCCCCGCACGCCCCTCCCCCAACCCCGCTGACCAGGCTACAGCCCACCTGCACGCATGATTATTTCACGCTACCATGCCCACTGGCATTTCTTGCCATTTTAGGTAGGCTTTTGATCAGAAGCCTCCCATCACAGACACGAGGACCCCGAAAAGACTGCCATTTTTCACGACTCACCGAGCCCCTAAACTTCTAACCCCTCAAGGGACCAAAGGCTATAGCCTCGCCCTATGGACTATTTCACGCCACAATACTGGTATTTTTGCCATTTTAGAGCAGGCCTCTGACCGTAGCCTCCCATCAATCGGGCACACGAGGACCCCGAAAAGACTGCACCATTTCCGAATCCCCCAGAGCCCCTCAAACCCCTCCCCAACCTCATGGGACTAAAGGTTATAGCCCACCGGCCCCATGATCGCTTAACCGCTACTGTTATTTCGTTGCCATTTAGTAGGTGCCTCGACCGTAGCCTCCCAATCTGGGCACACGAGACCTCCAAAAGACTGCAGTACTCCATTTCCACGACCGTGAGCCCTTAAACCCCATCGCCAACCCTCATGGACCAAAGGGTATAGCCCACCGCCTCTGACTTAATCTACGCACAAGGCCACTTGGGTGTTTCTTGCCATTTTAGGGCAGCTTCCTGATCAGAGCTCTCCCACTGGGCACACGAGGACCTCACTCAGACTTACTTTACGACTGAGCCCCCAAACCCTCCCCAACCTCAAGGGACTGGGGTAGCAGTAGCCCACCGCCTTGTGTGACTAATTCACACGTGCGCCGCTTGGGTGTTTTTGCTATTTGGTGGGCAGGCTTCCCGACCGTAGCCTCCCATCACACGAGGACCTCAAAATGCTACCCATTTCCGACGCCCAGAGCCCCTAACGCCCTCCCCAACCCCAAGGGACCAAAGGCTATAGCCCACTGCACTCCATGACTATTTCACGCTACTGTCAAGGCATTTCTTATTTTAGGGTAGGTCACCAGTAGCCTCCCACTGCACACACGAGGACCCCGAAAAGACTGCAGACCCATTTTCGACGCACCAGAGCCCCTAAACCTCTAACCCTCATGACCAAAGGCTATATAGCCTCGCCCTATGACTATTTCACGCGGCGTCAAGGCCATTGGTATTTTTTTGTCATTTTAGGGCAGGCCTCACCGTAGCCTCCCACTCGGGCACACGAGGACCTCGAAAAGACTCAGATCCATTTCGACGCACTGTGAGCCCCTCAAACCCCTCCCAACCCCGCATGGACCAGTTATAGCCCACCGCCCTTGGCATGACTGCTTCACGCACACATGGTTATTTCTTGTTATTTTATGTGCCTCCTGACTGTAGCCTCCCACCTGGGCACATGAGGACCCTCCAAAGACTGCACCCATTTCCGACGCACTGAGCCCCTTAAACCCCATCCCCAACCCCGCTGACCAAAGGGTATAGCCCACCGCCTGCTGACTAATTCACGCTGCTACCATTGGTGTTTTCTGCCATTTTAGGGCAGTGCTCGACCAGAGCCTCCCACCGGGCACACGAGACCCTCGAAAAGACTGCACCCATTTCCTCGACGACTGAGCCCCCTCAAACCCCTCCCAACCCCTCATGGGACCAGTACATAGCCCACCGGCCCTGTGACTAATTCACACGCTGCGCTACTGGTGTTTCTGCCATTTTGTGGCATGTGCTCTGACTGTAGCCTCCCATCCACACACGAGGACCCTCGAAATACTGCACTCCATTTCTCACGCCCAGAGCCCCGAACGCCCCTCCCAACCCCTCATGACCAAAGTGCTATAGCCCACCGGCACGGCGATTATTTCACGCTACCGCCATTGGCATTTTCTTGTTATTTTAGGTAGGCTTCCTGACCGTAGCCTCCCATCATGCACACGAGACCCTCGAAAAGACTGTACCCATTTTCGACCCACTGTGAGCCCTAAACCCCCCCAACCCTCATGGGACCAAAGGCTATAGCCCTGGCCCTATGGATCATTTCACGCGCCACTGGGTATTTTTGCACATTTTAGGGCATGTGCCTCGACCGTAGCCTCCCACCGGGCACACGAGACCCTCGAAAAGACTGTATCCATTTCGACGACTGTGAGCCTCCTAAACCCCTCCCCAACCCCTCAAGGACCAAAGGCTATAGCCCACCGCCTCAAGTGACTATTTCACGTTGCCACTGGCATTTCTTGTCATTTTAGGGCGTGCCTCCCGACTGTAGCTCCAACTGGGAACACGAGGACCTCAAAAGACTGTCATTTCCGACGCCTCCCCAACCCGCATGACCAGCTTATAGCCCACCGCCCTAAGTGATTATTTCCACGCGCATGTCACTGGGCATTTCTTGTTAATTTTATGTGCTTCGATCAGAGCCTCCCACTGGGAACACGAGGTCCTTTGAAAAGATCAGACTCATTTCTACGCCCAGAGCCCCCTTAAACCCCTCGCCAACCTCATGGACCATAGGCTATAGCCCACCGTCTCTATGGATTATTTCACGCTGCACACTGGTATTTTTGCCATTTTAGTGGTGGCTCAACTAGGTCTCCCACTGGGCACACGAGGACCCTCGAAAAGATCAGATCCATTTCGACGACCAGAGCCTCAAACCCCTCCCCAACCCCCGCGGCCAGGTTATAGCCCACCTGCCTCTATGGATTATTTCATCACGCTGCGCCTGGTTATTTCTGCCATTTTAGGCAGGCCTCTGACCAGTAGCTTCCCACTGGGCACACGAGACCCTCCAAAGACACCCATTTTCATGACCGTAGCCCCTAAACCCCTCAACCCTCATGGACCAGCGGCTATAGCCCACGGCCCCATGACTATTTCACGCGCTGCACACAGGTACTTTTGCCATTTTAGGCAGTGCCTCTGACCGTAGCCTCCCACTGGGCACACGAGACCTCGAAAAGACTGTACCCATTTCCGACCACCGTAGCCCCGAAATCCTCCCCAACCCTCAAGGACCAAAGGCTGTAGCCCACCGGCCCTTGGTGATTATTTCCCGCTACTACTGGTATTTCTTTCCATTTTAGGTCAGGCATATGACAGTAGCCTCCCACTTGGCACACGAGGACCCTCAAAAAGACTGTACCCATTTTCGACTTCACTGTGAGCCCCTTAAACCCTCCCCAACCCCCGCTGGACCAATCAGGCTATAGCCCAATCGCCCATGACTTATTTGACGCACCGCCAGCATTTTTGCCATTTTAGGCAGGCTTCTGACTGGAGCCTCCCACTGGCACACGATGACCGAAAAGACTGTACCCATTTTCTGACGCCTGTGAGCCCTGAACTTCCCTCCCAACCCTCATGACCAGCATTATAGCCCACCGCATCATTATTTCACACTGGCCACATTTCCACATTTTAGGGTAGGCTTCTGACCAGTAGCCTCCCAATCGCTGCACACGAGACCCTTGAAAAGACTGACCCATTTTCGACGACCAGAACCCCTAAACCCCCAACCCCTCATGACCAAAGGCTATAGCCCCTGCCCTTGGTGACTATTTCACGCCTGCGCACACTGGTATTTTTGCCATTTTAGGGCAGCCTCCTCACCGTAGAGCCTCCCACGGGCACACGAGGACCCTCGAAAAGATTGTATCCATTTCTGACGCACCATTGCCCTCAAACCCCTCCCACCTCATGACCAGCATAGCCCACCTGCCTTGACTATTTCACGCCACGCCATTGGCATGTCTTATTATTTAGTGGTGCTCGACCGTAGCTCCCACTGGTACACGAGGACCCCGAAAAGACTGCATCCATTTCCGACGACTGTAACTCCCCAAACCCCCTAACCCCTGTGATCAGGCTATAGCCCACCGCCCTCATGATTATTTCACGCGCCATTGGCATTTTTGTTATTTTAGGTGTGCTTCTGACCAGAGCCTCCCACCTGGGAACACGAGGTCCTCGAAAGACTGTACTATTTCTGACGCCAGAGCTTAAACCCCTCGCCAACCCCTCACAAGACCAGCACATAGCCCACCGCCCTTGACTTATTTCACGCGTCATTGGTATTTCTTGCCATTTAGGCGTTCTGACTCAGAGCCTCCCAATGGGTACACGAGGACACTCGAAAAGACTGTACCCATTTCCGACGACTAGAACTCCCGAACCCCCTAACCCCCGTGGGACCAGTGCTATAGCCCACTGCCTCGGTGATTATCGACGCACAAGGCTGGCATTTCTTGCCATTTTTGTGGCTTCCTGACCAGTAGCCTCCCATCAAGGGCACACGAGGACCCTCGAAAAGATCTAGACCCATTTCCAGGACCAGAGTCTAACTCCTCCCCAACCCCTGTGGACCAAAGGCTATAGCCCACCGCCCTATGACTATTTCACGCACTGGCGTCATTGGCATTTCATTTTGCGCACAAGGCTTCACCGTAGCCTCCCACTGGGAACACGAGGTCCCTCAAAAGACTCAGTACCCATTTTTGACCCACTGTGAGCCCCTTTAAACCCTCCCTCCCTCCCTCGCTGTGACCAGTGCTATAGCTCACCGGCCTATGACTATTTCACATGGCCACTGGGCATTTTTGCCATTTTAGGCAGGTTTGTCACCGTAGCTCTCACCGGGCACACGAGACCCTCCAAAAGATCAGACCCATTTTCGATGACCAGAGCCCTCAAACTCTCCATAACCTCATGACTGGCTATAGGCCACCGCCTCATGACTATTTCCCCACAAGGCGTCAAGCATTTCTTGCTATTTTAGGGTAGGCCTCTGACCGTAGCCTCCCACTGGGCACACGAGGACCCTCGAAAATACTGTACCCATTTCCGACGCCACGAGCCCCCGAACGCCCCTCCCCAACCCCCACGGACCGAAGGCTATAGCCCACCGGCATCGGCGACTATTTCACGCGCTGCGCCGCTGGTTATTTCTTGCCATTTTAGGGCATACTTCTGACCATAGCCTCCCATCAGCAGACGAGGACCTCGAAAAGACTGCATCTCCATTTCGACGACACTGTAGCCCCCTAAACCCCCCTCAACCCCTCATGACCAAAGGCTATAGCCCACCGGGTCGGTGACTATTTCACGCGCCGCTGAAGGCCATTGGCATTTCTGCTATTTGGCAAAGCCTTGACCGTAGGCCTCCCACCGGGAACACGAGGTCCCTCAAAAGACTGATCAGACATTTCAAGTCCAGAGCCCCTTAAACCCCTCGCCAACCCCTCACAGCACTGTGTTATAGCCCACCGCCCTTGACTATTTCACGCGGGCCACACTGGTATTTCACATTTGTGTATGTGCTTCGACTGTAGCCTCCCACTGGGTACACGAGACCCTCGAAAAGACTGTACTCCATTTCCGACGACACTGTAACCCTTTAAACCCCTAACCCCCTGTGGACCAGCTATAGCCCACTGCCTTGGTGACTATTGACGTTGCTACACTGGGCATTTTTGCCATTTGGGGCTTCGACCGTAGCCTCCCACTGGGCACACGAGACCCTCGAAAAGATCAGACTCCATTTCCGAGGACCGAGCCCGAACTCCCTCCCCAACCCCTGCGGGACTAGCATAGCCCACCTACTCGGTGACTATTTCACGCCGCGCTCATTGGCATTTCTTGTTATTTTAAGGTGCTCGATCGTAGCCTCCCACTGGGAACACGAGGTCCCTCGAAAAGATCAGACCCATTTTTGACCACCAGAGCCCCTTAAACCCCTCCCCTCCCCTCAAGGACCAAAGGCTATAGCCCACTGCCTCTATGTGACTATTTCCTACTAAGGCCTGCAGTGCATTTCTTGCCATTTTAGGGCAGTTTGTCACCGAGCCTCTCACCTGGGCACACGAGGACCCTCCAAAGACTGTACCCATTTCGATGACCAGAGCCCCTCAAACCTCCATAACCCCCGCATGACTAAAGGCTATAGGCCACCGGCCAAGGATTATTTCTCACAAGGCCATTGGGCATTTCTGCTATTTTAGTAGTAGGCCTCGACCGTAGCCTCCCACTGGGCACACGAGGACCCTCGAAATACTGCACTACCATTTCCGACGCCACGAGCCTCCTCAACGCCCCTCCCCAACCCCCACGGACCGCAGGCTATAGCCCACCGGCATCTGAGACTATTTCACGCGCTGCGCCGCTGGTTATTTCTTGCCATTTTAGGGCATACTTCTGACCGTAGCCTCCCATCACAGACGAGGACCCTCAAAGACCGACAGACCCATTTTCGACGACTGTGAGCCCCTTAAACCCCCTCAACCTCGGGACCAAAGGCTATAGCCCACCGGGCCTTTTGTGACTATTTCACGCACAACAGGCTGGCATTTTTTGCCATTTTAGGCAGGCCTCCTGACCGAGCCTCCCACTGGGCACACGAGACCCTCGAAAAGATTGTATCCATTTCTGACCCACCGAGCCCCTAAACCCCCGCCCAACCCCGCTGGGACCAGTTATAGCCCACCGCCCTAAGTGATTATTTCCACGCGCTGTACCAGTATTTTTGCCATTTTAGGGCAGTGCTAGACCAGAGCCTCCCCACTGGGCACACGAGGACCCTCGAAAAGACTGTACCCATTTCCGACGACCGGAGCCCCCCCAAACCCCACCCCCAACCCCTCATGGACCAGGCTATAGCCCACCTGTCTCGGTGACTATTTCACGCGCGCACACTACTGGCATTTCTTACAATTTAGGGCTTCCTGATCAGAGCCTCCCATCGGGCACACGAGACCTCGAAAAGATCAGACCCATTTCCGAGGACCAGAGCCCCTCGAACCCCTCCCAACCCCCGTGGACCAAAGCATACAGCCCACCGCCTTGACTATTTCACGCCATGCGTCACTGGGTATTTTTGCCATTTTGTAGGCTTGTGATCAGAGCCTCCCACTGGGCACACGAGGACCCTCAAAAGACTGCACTCCATTTTTGAAGACCAGAGCCCCTAAACCCCTCCCCAACCTCATGACCAGCATATAGCCCACCGCCTAAGGATTATTTCCACGCTACTGGCCAAGATTTCTTGCCATTTTATGGCAGGCTTCCTGACTGAGCCTCCCACTGGGCACACGAGGACCCTCCAAAAGACTGTACCCATTTTGGACCACCAGAGTTCTTAACGCCCTCTCCCCAACCCTCATGACTAAACGCTTATAGCCCACTGCCTCATGACTATTTCACGCTGCGCCACTTGGCATGTCTTGTTATTTTAGGTGTGCTTCTGACAAGAGTTCCTCCCACCGGGCACACTAGGACCCTCGAAAAGACTCAGACCCATTTCCGACCACTGAGCCCTCTAAACACCTTCCCCAACCCCTCAAGGACCAAAAGGCTATAGCCCACCGCCTCTGCTGACTATTTGACGCCACATACTGGCATTTCTTTCATTTTAGTAGGCCTCTGACCGTAGCCTCCCACTGGGCACACGAGGACCCTCGAAAATACTGTACCCATTTCCGACGCCTAGAGCCCCCGAACGCCCTCCCCAACCCCCGCGGACCAAAGGCTATAGCCCACCGGCATCGGCGACTATTTCACGCGCTGCGCCGCTGGGCATTTCACATTTTAGGTAGGCTTCGACCGTAGCCTCCCACTGCACACGAGGACCCTCGAAAAGACTGCACCCATTTCGACCCACTGTGAGCCCCTAAACCCTCCAACCCCCGCTGACTAAAGGCTATAGCTCACTGCCCTATGACTATTTCCTGCCATGCAGGCATTTCTTGCCATTTTAGGGCAGTGCTTGTCACAGAGCCTCTCACCGGGCACACGAGGACCCTCCAAAAGACTGTACCCATTTCGATGACTGAGCCCCCAACCCTCCATAACCCCATGACTAAAGGCTATAGGCCACCGGCCTCATGATTATTTCGCACAAGGCCATTGGCATTTCTGTTATTTTAGGTAGGCCTCTGACCGTAGCCTCCCACTGGGCACACGAGGACCCTCGAAAATACTGTACCCATTTCCGACGCCACGAGCCCCCGAACGCCCCGCCCCAACCCCCCCGGACCGAAGGCGATAGCCCACCGCATCGGCGATTATTTCACGCACAAGGCTACTGGTTATTTCTTGCCATTTTAGGCATACTCGACCGTAGCCTCCCATCACAGACGAGGACCCTCGAAAAGATCAGACCCATTTTCACGACTGTGAGCCCCCTAAACCCCCTCAACCCCTCAAGGACTGACCAGTTATAGCCCACCGGCCTCTTGACTATTTCACGCGCCATTGGCATTTTTACATTTTAGGTGCCTCCTGATCAGAGCTCCCACCGGGCACACGAGGACCTCAAAAGACTGTACCCATTTTGAAGACCAGAGCCCCTAAACCCCTCCCAACCCCCGCTGACCAGTTATAGCCCACCGGCCTTGGATTATTTCACGCACAAGCCATTGGCAAGATTTTGCCATTTTATATGTGCTTCGACCAGTAGCCTCCCATCACACGAGGACCCTCGAAAAGATCAGTATCATTTTGACGCACTGTGAGCCCCTAACGTCCTCTCCCAACCCCTCATGGACCAAACGCTATAGCCCACCGGCCTTTTTACTGTCATTTGCACAAGAGTATCTTGCCATTTTAGCAGTGCTTCGACAAGAGCCTCCCATCACACGAGAGACCCTCAAAAGACTGTACCCATTTTGACTGACCAGAGCCCCGAACGCCCCTCCCAACCCCTCATGGACCAAACGCTATAGCCCACTGCCCTGGTGACTATTTCACGGCACGTCAATGGGCATTTCTTGCTATTTGCTGTGCTTCTGATCAGAGCCTCCCACTGGAACACGAGGTCCCTTTGAAAAGATCAGACTCATTTCTTACATCCAGAGCCCCCTTAAACTCCCTCGCCAACCCCTCAAGGACCATAGGTTATAGCTCAATCGTCCTTGATTATTTCTTACGCCGCTACATGGGTATTTTTGCCATTTTATGTGCCTCTGAACGTAGTCTCCCACTGGGCACACGAGGACCCTCGAAAAGACTGATCCATTTCACGCACTGTGAGCCCCTCAAACCCCTCCCCAACCTCAAGGGCCAAAGCACAGCCCACCGCTCCCTATGGACTATTTCCACGCACAAGGCCACCGGTTATTTTTGCCATTTTAGGCAGTGCCTCCTGACCAGTAGCTTCCCACTGGGTACACGAGGACCCTCCAAAAGACTGCACCATTTCGATGACCAGAGCCCCTAAACCCCCTCAACCCCCAAGGACCAGGCTATAGCCCACTGGCCTTGGTGATTATTTCACGCGGGCTGCAATCAGCAGGCATTTCTTGCCATTTTAGGGCAGTGCCTGACCAGAGCCTCCCATCGGGCACACGAGGACCCTCGAAAAGATCACCCATTTCGACGACTGTGAGCCCCTAAATCCTCCCAACCCCTCAAGGACCAAAGCAGAGCCCACTGCCTGGTGATTATTTCCTGCACAAGGCCATGGTATTTCTTGCCATTTTAGTCAGCCTGACCAGAGCTCTCCCACTGGGTACACGAGGACCCTCAAAAGACTGTACCCATTTTCGACCCACTGTGAGCCCCTAAACCCCTCCCAACCCCTCATGACCAGTATAGCCCACCGTGGGCTGGATTATTCGACGCAAGGCTTGGCATTTCTTGCCATTTTAGGGCAGGCTACTGACCGAGCCTCCAACTGGTCTCACGATGACCCTTTAAAAGACTGTACCCATTTTCGACGTCCAGAGCCCTGTAAACTTCCTCCCAACCCCTCATGACCAAAGGCTATAGCCCACCGGCATTTGGCGATTATTTCACGCACACTGGGTATTTCTTGCCATTTTAGGTAGGCCTCGACCGTAGCCTCCCATCACACACGAGGACCCTGAAAAGACTTGTACTCCATTTTCACGCACTGAACCCCTAAACCCCTCCCAACCCTCAAGGGACTAAAGGCTATAGCCCTTCTGCCTGTGACTATTTCACACGCACAAGGCCACTTGGTATTTTTTGCCATTTTAGGGTAGCCTCCTGAATTGTAGCCTCCCACTGGGCACACGAGGACCCTCGAAAAGATTGTATCCATTTCTGACGACCATTGCCCCCCCAAACCCCCCCCACCCTCTGGGACCAGCACATAGCCCACCGCCCTCGGTGACTATTTCCACGCTACTGCGCTACACTGGCATGTATTTTAAGGTGTGCTCACAGAGCCTCCCACCTGGTACACGAGGACCTCGAAAAGACTGCACTCCATTTCCGACGACTGTAACCCCTAAACCCCCTAACCCCCGTGGACTAGTATAGCCCACTGCCTTCGGTGACTATTTCCACGCTGGCCACTGGAATTTCTTGCACATTTTAAGGCATGTGCTCGACCGTAGCCTCCCATCGGGAACACGAGGTCCTCGAAAAGACTGTACTCATTTCTCACGCCCAGAGCCCCTTAAACCCTCGCCAACCCTCTCACAAGACCAAAGGCTATAGCCCACCGCCTGTGACTATTTCACGCAAGGCCATTGGTATTTCTTGCCATTTTAGTGGCATGTGCTTGACTGAGCCTCCCATCGGGCACACGAGTACCCTCGAAAAGACTGCACTCCATTTCTGACGACTGTAACTCCAAACCCCCCTAACCTCTGTGGACCAGCACATAGCCCACCGGCCTTGACTGATTGACGCACAAGGCCATTGGCATTTCTTGCCATTTTAGGGCTTCTGACCGAGCCTCCCACACACACACGAGACCCTCGAAAAGATCTGTACCCATTTCCGAGGACCAGCCCTAACCCTCCCCAACCCCGTGACCAGCACATAGCCCACTGCCCTGTGATTATTTCACGCTGCGCCACTGGGCATTTCTTGCCATTTTAGGCGTGCCTGACTGTAGTCTCCCACTGTGAACACGAGGTCCCTCGAAAAGACTGTACCCATTTTTGACGCACTGTGAGCCCCTAAACCCCTCCCTCCCTCATGACCAAAGTGCTATAGCCCACCGGCCTCTATGACTATTTCCGCGCTGCGCTTGGGCATTTTTGCCATTTTAGTATGTGCTTGTCACCGAGCCTCTCACTGGGCACACGAGGACCCTCCAAAAGACTCACCCATTTTCGATGACCAGAGCCCCTTAAACCCCTCCATAACCCCTCATGGACCAAAGGCTATAGGCCACCGCCTCATGACTATTTCCATACCGCTGGCATTTCTTGTTATTTTAGTAGGCCTCTGATCCGTAGCCTCCCATCCGGGCACACGAGGACCCTCGAAAATACTGTACCCATTTCCCACGCCACGAGCCCCCTCGAACGCCTCCCAACCCCACGGACCAAGGCTATAGCCCACCGCATCGGCTGATTATTTCACGCTACGCCATTATTTCTTGCCATTTTAGGGCATACTGACCGTAGCCTCCCATCACAGGCAGACGAGGACCTCGAAAAGACTGTACCCATTTTCGACGACCAGAGCCCCTAAACCCCTCCCCAACCCTCATGACCAGGGCTATAGCCCACTGCCTTGGTGACTATTTCACGCGCAAGGCCACTGGGCATTTCTTGCTATTTTAAGGCAGGCCTCATCAGTAGCCTCCCACTGGAACACGAGGTCCCTCGAAAGACTGTACTTTATTTCCGACGCCCAGAGCCCCTTTAAACCCTCGCCAACCCCTCACAGACCAAAGGCTACAGCCCACTGCCTCTGTGACTATTTCACGCGCCAAGGCCACTGGTATTTCTTGCCATTTTAGTAGTGCTTCTGACTGTAGCCTCCCACTGGCACGAGGGACCCTAAAAGACTGCACTCCATTTCCGACGCACTGTAACCCCGAAACCCCCTAACCCCTGTGGACCAGCATATAGCCCACTGCCCTGTGATTATTGACGCGCACTGGCTGGCATTTTTGCCATTTGTGTGGCTTCTGACCGTAGCCTCCCACCGGGCACACGAGACCCTCAAAAGATCAGACCCATTTCCGAGGACCAGAGCCCCGAACTCCTCCCCAACCCCTGTGACCAAAAGGCTAGCCCACCGCCTTTGACTATTTCACGCGCTGGCTGGCATTTTCTTGCCATTTTAAGGCAGGCTTCGATCAGAGCCTCCCACTGGGAACACGAGGTCCCTCGAAAAGATCAGACCCATTTTTGACGACTGAGCCCCTTAAACCCTCCCTCCCCCTCAAGGACCAAAGGCTATAGCCCACTGCCTTGGACTATTTCACTGCCACTTGGCATTTCTTTTGCCATTTTAGGCAGGCTTTGTCACCGTAGCCTCTCACCGGGCACACGAGGACCTCCAAAAGACTGCCCATTTTCGATGACCGAGCCCCAAACCCCTCCATAACCCTCATGGACCAGGCTATAGGCCACCGGCCTGTGACTATTTCGCGCTGCGCTACTGGCATTTCTTGCTATTTTAGGGTAGGCCTCGACCGTAGCCTTCCACTGGGCACACGAGATACTCTGAAAATACTGTACCCATTTCCGACGCCACGAGCCCCCGAACGCCCCTCCCCAACCCCCACGGACCGAAGGCTATAGCCCACCGGCATCGGCGACTATTTCACGCTCCGCCGCTGGTTATTTCTTGCCATTTTAGGGCATACTTCTGACCGTAGCCTCCCATCACAGACGAGGACCCTCAAAAGACTGTACCCATTTTCACGCACTGAGCCCCTAAACCCCCTCAACCTCATGGACCAGGCTATAGCCCACCGGCCTTTGGTGACTATTTCACGCCAAGGCACTGGCATTTTTGCCATTTTAGGGCAGCCTGACTGAGCCTCCCACTGGGCACACGAGGACCCTCGAAAAGATTGTATCCATTTCTGACGACCAGAGCCCCCGAAACCCCCCCCCCAACCCCCCCGGACCAAAGGCTATAGCCCACCGGCCTTGGTGGATTATTTCCACGCATACTGGCACTGTGTATTTTGCCATTTTATGTGCTTAGGATCAGCCTCCCACTGGGCACACGAGGACCCTTGAAAAGATCAGACCCATTTCCGACCACTGAGCCCTTAAACCCCATCCCCAACCCCTCATGGACTAAAGGCTATAGCCCACCGTCTCGTGTGATAATTTCAGCAGCTACTGGCATTTCTTACAATTTTAGGGCTTCGACCAGATCCTCCCACTGGCACACGAGGACCCTCGAAAAGATCAGACCCATTTCCCGAGGACCAGAGCCCTGAACCCCTCCCCAACCCCCTGTGGACCAAAGCTACAGCCCACCGCCTTGATGACTATTTCACGCTACAAGGCCACTGGTATTTCTTGCCATTTTAGGGTGGCTTGTGATCAGTAGCCTCCCACTGGGCACACGAGACCCTCGAAAAGACTGACCCATTTTTGAAGACCAGAGCCCCATTAAACCCCTCCCAACCCTCATGGACCAAAGTACATAGCCCACCGCCTTGGTGATTATTTCACGCGCTACGCTGGCCAAGATTTCTTGCCATTTTATGGCAGGCTTCTGACCGTAGCCTCCCACTGGGCACACGAGGACCCTCAAAAAGACAGTACCCATTTCTGACGACCAGAGCCCCCGCACGTCCCTCCCAACCCCTCATGGACCAAACGCTTATAGCCCACTGCCTCTGACTATTTCACGCCATGCCACTGGCATGTTCTTGCCATTTTAGGGCAGTGCTTCTGACAAGAGGCCTCCCATCGGGCACACACTAGGACCCTCGAAGACTGTACTCATTTCCGACGTACCAGAGCCCCCAAACACCTTCCCCAACCCTCATGGACCAAAGGCCATAGCCCACCGGCTCTACGATTATTTGACGCCCGCTTGGCATTTCTTGCCATTTTAGGCAGGCTTGATCAGTAGCCTCCCATTGAGCACACGAGGACCCTCGAAAATACTGTACCCATTTCCGACGCCCAGAGCCCCCGAACGCCTCCCCAACCCCCCCGGACTAAAGGCTATAGCCCACCGCATCGATTATTTCACGCGCCACTGGCATTTCTTGCCATTTTAGGGTAGGCTTGACCAGTAGCCTCCCATCACAGACACGAGACCCTCGAAAATACTGTATCCATTTTCGACGACCAGAGCCCCTTAAACCCCTCCAACCCTCATGACCAAAGGCTATAGCCCACTGCCTTGGTGACTATTTCCACGCACAGGCCATGTATTTCTTGCCATTTTAGGCAGGCTTGTGACCGAGCCTCCCACCGGGCACACGAGGACCCTTGAAAGACTCGCACCCATTTCCGACCCACTGAGAGCCCTCAAACCCCATCCCCAACCCTCATGGGACCAAAGGCTATAGCCCACCGTCTCGTGATAATTTCACAGAAGCGCCACTGGCATTTCTTACAATTTTAGGGACTTCTGACCGTAGCCTCCCACCGGGCACACGAGACCTCGAAAAGACTGTACTCCATTTCCGAGGACCAGAGCCCCTGAACCCCTCCCCAACCCCGCGGGACCAGTTACAGCCCACCGGCCTCAGTGACTATTTCACGCTACGCCATTGGGTATTTCTTGCCATTTTGTAGGTGCTTGTGACCAGAGCCTCCCACCTGGGCACACGAGACCCTCAAAAGACTCCATTTTTGAAGACCAGAGCCCCTAAACCCTCCCAACCTCATGACTAAAGGCTTATAGCCCACCGCCTCTTGACTATTTCACGCACACACTGGCCAAGATTTCTTGTTATTTTATGGCAGGCTGACTGTAGCCTCCCACTGGGCACATGAGGACCCTCGAAAAGATCACTCCATTTCTGACGACCAGTAGCACCCGAACGCCCTCCCCAACCCCCGCATGACCAAACGCTTATAGCCCACTGCCTCATGATTATTTCACGTGCGCCATGGCATGTCTTTGTTATTTTAGGGCAGTGCTCGACAAGAGCTCCCACTGGGCACACTAGACCTCGAAAAGACTGTACCCATTTCTCACGCACTGAGCCCCTCAAACATTTCCCCAACCCTCATGGACCAAAGGCTATAGCCCACCGCCTCATGATTATTTGACGCACGCGCCCGCTTGGCATTTCTTACATTTTAGGGCAGTGCTTCTGACCGTAGCCTCCCACTGGCACACGAGGACCCTCGAAAAGACTGCACCCATTTCCGACGCCCATAGCCCCGAACGCCTCCCCAACCCTCATGACCAAAGGCTATAGCCCACCGCATCGGCGATTATTTCACGCTGCGCTCTGGCATTTCTTGCCATTTTAGTAGGCTTGACTCAGCCTCCCATCACAGACACGAGGACCCTCAAAAGACTGTACCCATTTTCACCACCGTGAGCCCCTAAACCCCCTCCAACCCTCATGGACTAAAGTTATAGCCCACCGGCCTCGGTGACTATTTCACGCGCTGCGCCGCTGTGTATTTCTTGCCATTTTAGGGCAGGCTTGTGACCGTAGCCTCCCACTGGGCACACGAGGACCCTTGAAAAGACTGTACCCATTTCCGACGACCAGAGCCCCCGAAACCCCATCCCCAACCCTCATGGGACTAAAGTGCTATAGCCCACCGGGTCTCGTGATTTCTCACAGAGGCCATTGGCATTTCTTACAATTTTAGGACTTGATCAGAGCTCCCATCGGGCACACGAGGACCTCGAAAAGACTGTACCCATTTCCGAGGACCAGAGCCCCCGAAACCCCCTCCCCAACCCCCGTGGACCAGCTATAGCCCACCGCCTTGATTATTTCACGCTGCGCTACTGGTATTTCTTGCCATTTTAGGGCAGGCTTGTGACCGTAGCCTCCCACTGGGCACACGAGGACCCTCGAAAAGACTGTACCCATTTTTGTACACCAGAGCTCCCTAAACCCCCTCCCCAACCCCCGCGGACCAAAGGCTATAGCCCACCGGCCTCGGGGACTATTTCACGCCATGCCGTCAAGATTTCTTGCCATTTTAGGCAGTGCTTCGACCGTGAGCCTCCCACGGGCACACGAGGACCCTCGAAAAGACTGCACCCATTTCTGACGACCCGAGCCCCCGAACGCCCCTCCGCAACCCCCGCGGACCAAACGCTATAGCCCACCGGCCTCAGCGACAATTTCACGCTGCCATACTGGCATGTCTTGTTATTTTAGGGCCTCGACAAGAGCCTCCCACTGGGCACACTAGGACCTCGAAAAGATCAGACTCCATTTCGACGCACTGTGAGCCCCAAACACCTTCCCAACCTCATGGACCAAAGGCTATAGCCCACCGCCTCATGATTATTTGACGCGCCACCGCATTGGCATTTCTTGCATTTTAGGCAGGCTTCTGACCGTAGCCTCCCACTCACACGAGGACCCTCGAAAATACTCAGTACCCATTTCCGACGCCTGTGAGCCCCAACGCCCTCCCAACCCTCATGGACCAAAGCACATAGCCCACCGCATCGGCGATTATTTCACGCACCACTGGCATTTTTGCACATTTTAGGGTAGGCTGACCAGAGCCTCCCACTGCACACGAGGACCCTCGAAAAGACTGTACCCATTTCGACGCACTGTAGAGCCCCCTAAACCCTCCCAACCCCTCATGACCAAAGGCTATAGCCTCGGCCCTGTGACTTATTTCACGTGCGCCACTGGTACTTTTTGCCATTTTAGGGCAGTGCCTCGACCGTAGCCTCCCACTGGGCACACGAGGACCTCGAAAAGATCAGATCCATTTCTCGACGACTGTGAGCCCCTCAAACCCCTCCCCAACCCTCATGGGACCAAAGTCTATATCCCACCGCCCTTGGGGAATATTTCACGCGCTGCGCCACTGGGCATGTCTTGCCATTTTAGTGCATGCTTTTTACCGTTGCCTCCCACTGTGCACACGAGGACCCTCGAAAAGACTCAGACCCATTTCACTCGATGCACTGTAACCCCAAACCCTCCTCCAACCCCTCATGCTGACCAGCGCTATAGCCCACCCGCCTCGTGACCATTATCACGCACAAGGCCATTGGCATTTCTTGTGATTTAAGGCAGGCCTCCACCGTAGCCTCCAACGGGAACACGAGACCCTCGAAGACTGTACCCCGACGATAGCCTCCGAAACCCGCCTCCCCAACCCGCTCGGACTAGCAGTTATAGCCCACCGGCCTCTAAGTGATTATTTCTGACGCACAAGGTCACTGGCATTTCTTGCCATTTTAAGTGTGCCTGATCAGTAGCTCTCCCAATCGGGAACACGAGGTCCCTTGAAAAGACTGTACTCATTTCGACGTCCGAGCCCCTAAACCCCCCGCCAACCCCTCATGACCAGTTATAGCCCACCGCCTTGTGACTATTTCACGCGCTGCTCACTGGGTATTTTTGCCATTTTAGGCAGGTGCCTGACCGTAGCATCCCACTGGGCACACGAGGACCCTCGAAAGACTCAGATCCATTTCACGCACCAGAGCCCCCTAAACCCTCCCCAACCCTCATGGGACCAAAGCAGCCCACCGGCCCTCAGGATTATTTCACGGCTGCACTGGCTGGCATGTCTTGCCATTTTAGGGCAGGCCTGACCGTAGCCTCCCACCGGGCACACGAGGACCTCGAAGATCAGATCCATTTCTCGACCACTGTGAGCCCCTCAAACCCCTCCCCAACCCCTCATGACTGCATATAGCCCACCGCCCTGGTGACTATTTCACGCGCGCTACTGGCATGTCTTGCCATTTTAGGGCAGTGCCTCGACTGTAGCCTCCCACCGGGCACACGAGGACCCTCGAAAAGACTGTACCCATTTCCGACTTCACTGTAACCTCAAACCCCTCCCCAACCCCTCAAGGACCAGCGTTATAGCCCACCCGCCTTGGTGACTATTTCCACACGCTGCCACTGGCATTTCTTGTGATTTAAGGGCAGGCTCCGACTGTAGCCTCCAATCTGGGAACACGAGGACCTCGAAAAGACTGCACTCCATTTCCGACGCCTCCCCAACCCTCACAAGGACCAGCTATAGCCCACCGCCTCAAGTGACTATTTCACGCGCAAGGCCACTGGCATTTTCTTGTTATTTTAAGGGCAGGCTTCGACCGTAGCTCTCCCACTGGGAACACGAGGTCCTTGAAAAGACTGCACTATTTCACGCCAGAGCCCCTTAAACCCCTCGCCAACCCCGCCAAGGACCAGCATTATAGCCCACCGCCTTGTGACTATTTCACGCGCTGCTCACTGGTATTTTTGCCATTTTGTGTGGCAGGCCTCGACCGTAGCATCCCATCACACGAGGACCTCGAAAAGATCAGATCCATTTCTCGACCACCAGAGCTCCCCAAACCCCTCCCAACCCCAAGGACTAGTATAGCCCACCGCCTGTGACTGCGGCTGGTATTTTTGTTATTTTAGTATGTGCTTCGACCGTAGCCTCCCACTGGGCACACGAGGACCTCGAAAAGATCAGATCCATTTCTGACGACCAGAGCCCCCAAACGCCCCTCCCCAACCCCCGCGGACCAAAGGCTATAGCCCACCGGCCTCGGTGACTATTTCACGCGCTGCGCCGCTGGGCATGTCTTGCCATTTTAGGGCAGGCTTCTGACCGTAGCCTCCCACTGGGCACACGAGAACCCACGAAAAGACTTAACCCATTTCAGACGACCAGTAACCCCGAAACCCCTCCCCTACACCCCCGGACCAAAGGCTATACCCCACCTGCCTGTGACTAATTTCACACGCTGCCACTGGCATTTCTTGCCATTTTAGGGCAGGCCTGACCGTAGCCTCCCAACAAACACGAGGACCCTCGAAAAGACTGCACTCCATTTCCCACGCCTCCCCAACCCTGCTGACTATTATAGCCCACCGGCCTCGGCGACTATTTCACGCACTGCGCCGGCATTTCTTGCTATTTTTTGGCAGGCTTCTGACCGTAGCCTCCCACTGGGAACACGAGGACCCTCGAAAAGACTGTACCCATTTCAGACGCCCAGAGCGCCCTTAAACCCTCGCCAACCCTCATGACCAAGTTATAGCCCACCGCCCTCGGTGACTATTTCACGCGCTGCCACTGGGTATTTTTTTGCCATTTTAGCAGGCCTTGACCAGAGCATCCCACCGGGCACACGAGGACCCTCAAAAGACTGTATCCATTTCACGACCAGAGCCCCCAAACCCCCTCCCCAACCTCCTCATGGACCAGCACATAGCCCACCTATGTGACTATTTCACGTGCCATGGCATGTCTTGCCATTTTAGTGTGCTTCGACAGAGCCTCGCACCGGGCACACGAGGACCCTCGTCAAGACTGTACCCATTTCCGACGACTGTAACCCCGAAACCCCCTAACCCCTGGGACCAAAGGCTATAGCCCACCGCCTTGGACTATTGACGCGCCAAGGCTTGGGCATTTCTTGCCATTTTAGGGCTTCGACCAGAGCCTCCCACTGGGCACACGAGACCCTCGAAAAGATCACCCATTTCCGACGACCGTGAGCCCCTGAAACCCCTCCCCAACCTCTGGACCAAAGGCTATAGCCCACCGCCTTGGGTGACTATTTCCACGTGCGGCCTGGCATTTCTTGCCATTTTGGCAGGCCTGACTGTAGCCTCCCACTGGGAACACGAGGTCCCTCAAAAGACTGTACCCATTTCGACGCTCCAGAGCCCCTGAAACCCCTCCCAACCCCGCGACCAGGCTATAGCCCACCGGCCTTGGTGACTATTTCACGCCACTGCGCCATGGGTATTTCTTGCCATTTTAGCAGGCTTGACTGTAGCCTCAGACTGGGCACACGAGGACCCCTCGAAAAGACTGTACCCATTTCGATGACCCAGAGCACCTTAAACCCTCCCCAACCCCTCAAGGACCAAAGGCTAGCCCACCCCACCTGCCCTATGATTATTTCACGCCCACCACTGGCATTTCTTGTCATTTTAGGCAGGCTTCTGACCGTAGCCTCCAATCGGGCACACAAGGACCTCGAAAAGACCCCATTTCCGACCCCCTAAACCCTCCCCAACTCATGACCAAAGGCTATAGCCCACTGCCTCGATTATTTCACGCTTGCAATCACAGTGGCATTTCTTGCCATCTTAGGGCGGGCCTCTCTCAGTAGCCTCCCACTGGGCACACGAGGAGCCACGAAAAGACTGTACCCATTTCCGACGCACCAGAGCCCCAAATCCCTCCCCAACCCCTCATGGGACCAAAGGCTATAGCCCACCTGCCCTATGGACTATTTCCGCTGCAAGCAGGCATTTCTTTTGCCATTTTAGGCAGGCCTCTGATCAGAGCCTCCCACTGGGCACAAGAGGACCTCAAAAGACTGCATCATTTTCGACGGCCGTGAGCCCCTAAACCCCTCCCCAACCCCTCATGACCAAAGGCTATAGCCCACCGCCTCCATGGATTATTTCGACGCTGCACCGCAGGGCATTTCTTATTTTAGTATGTGCCTCTGACCGTAGCCTCCCACTGCACACGAGGACCTCAAAAGATCAGACTCCATTTCCGACGCACTGAGCCCCTCAAATCCCTCCCCAACCCCTCAAGGACCAAAGGGTATAGCCCACCGCCTGCTGACTAATTCACGCCACTGGGCCATTGTTTCTTGCCATTTTAGGGCAGTGCTCTGACCGTAGCCTCCCACTGGGCACACGAGGACCCTCACAAAGACTGGACACTTTTTCGACGACTAGAGCCCCAAACCCCTCCCAACCCCGCTGGACCAAAGGCTATAGCCCACCGCCTGTGACTAATTTCCACGTCACTGGTGTTTCTTGCCATTTTAGGGCAGGCCTCTGACCAGAGCCTCCCACTGCACACGAGGACCCCTCGAAAAGACTGCACTCCATTTCACGCCCAGAGCCCCGAACGCCTCCCCAACCCCTCATGACCAAAGGATATTTCCCACCGGCATCGGCGAATATTTCACGCACAAGGCCATTGGCATTTCTTGCCATTTTAGGGTAGGCTTCACCGTAGCCTCCCATCACAGACACGAGGACCTCGAAAAGACTGACCCATTTTCTGACCACTGTGAGCCCCTAAACCCCCTCAACCCCCAAGGACCAAAGGCTATAGCCTCGGCCTCGTGACTATTTCACGCACAAGGCTGGTATTTTTGCTATTTTAGGCAGGCCTGACCGTAGCCTCCCATCAAGCACACGAGGACCTCGAAAAGATCAGATCCATTTCACGCACTGTGAGCCCCCAAACCCCCCTCCCCCACCCCTCATGGACCAAAGGCTATAGCCCACTCGCCCGGACTATTTCACGCTGCGCCACTGGCATTTCTTGTCATTTTAGGGTAGGCCTGACCGAGCCTCCAACGGGAACACGAGGACCCTCAAAAGACTGTACCCATTTCTGACGCCTCCCCAACCCTCATGGACCAAAGGTTATAGCCCACCGGCCCTTGTGACTATTTCCACGCACATGTCACTGGCATTTCTTTTTGCCATTTTATGTGCTTGACCGTAGCCTCCCACCGGGAACACGAGGTCCCTTGAAAGACTCAGACTCATTTACGCCCAGCCCCTTAAACCCTCCCAACCCCTCAAGGACCATAGGCTATAGCCCACCGCCTTGGTGATTATTTCACGCCATGCGCCATTGGGTATTTTTTTGCCATTTTAGGCAGGCCTCTGAACGTAGTCTCCATCGGGCACACGAGGACCTCAAAAGACAGATCCATTTCCGACGCACTGTGAGCCCCAAACCCTCCCAACCTGGGGCCTAAAGGTTATAGCCCACCGCCTTGGTGACTATTTCACGCTATACCGCTGGTTATTTCTTGCCATTTTATGTGCCTCGATCAGAGCTTCCCATCGGGCACACGAGGACCCTCCAAAAGACTCAGACCCATTTTCGACGACCAGAGCCCCTAAACCCCCTCAACCCCGTGACCAAAGGCTATAGCCCACCTGGCCTCTGACTATTTCACGCACAATCAGTAGGGCATTTCTTGCCATTTTAGGTGTGCCTGACCGTAGCCTCCCATCACACACGAGGACCCTCGAAAAGACTGTACCCATTTCCGAAGACCAGAGCCCCTGAATCCCTCCCAACCCCTCATGACCAAAGGTCGAGCCCACCGCCCTTGGTGATTATTTCATGGCTCACTGGGTATTTCTTGCCATTTTAGGTCAGGCCTATTTCAGTAGCCTCCCACTGGGTACTCGAGGACCCTCAAAAGACTCAGACCCATTTTCGACCACTGTGAGCCCCCTAAACCCTCCCCTAACCCTCATGGACCAAAGGCTATAGCCCACTTTGGCGATTATGACTACTGCGCGCTGCTTGGCATTTCTTGCCATTTTAGGGCAGGCTTGACCGTAGCCTCCCATCACACGATGACCCTCGAAAAGACTGACTCCATTTTTCGACGCCAGAGCCCCGTAAACTTCCCTCCCAACCCTCAAGGACTAAAGGCTATAGCCCACCGCATCGGCATGATTATTTCACGCATGCGTCACTGGCATTTCACATTTTAGGGTAGGCTTCTGACCGAGCCTCCCACTGCACACGAGGACCCTTGAAAAGACTGAGACCCATTTCACGACTGTAACCCCTAAACCTCTAACCCTCAAGGACCAAAGGCTATAGCCCACCGGCCTTGGACTATTTCACGCACAAGGCCACTGGTATTTTTGCCATTTTAGGGCAGGCCTCTGACCGTAGCCACCCACTGGGCACACGAGGACCTCAAAAAGATGTATCCATTTCGACGACCATTGCCCCCCTAAACCCCTCCCCAACCCCTCATGACCAGGCTATAGCCCACCGGCCTGACTATTTCACGCTGCCATGCTGGGCATGTCTTGTTATTTTAGGGCAGTGCTTCTGACCGTAGCCTCCCATCAAGGTACACGAGGACCCTCGAAAAGACTGTACCCATTTCCCGACGACCAGAACCCCCTCAAACCCCCTAACCCCTGTGGACCAAAGTATAGCCCACCGCCTTGACTATTTCACGCACTGCGCCATGGGTATTTCTTGCCATTTTATGTGCTTGACCAGAGCCTCCCACTGGGAACACGAGGTCCTCGAAAAGACTGTACATTTCACGCCCAGAGCCCTCTTAAACCCCTCGCCAACCCCTCACAAGACCAAAGGCTATAGCCCACCGGCCCTTGTGACTATTTCACAAGGCCATTGGGTATTTTTGCCATTTTAGGCAAGCCTGACCGTAGCCTCCCACTGGGTACACGAGGACCCTCGAAAAGACTGTACCCATTTCCCGACCAGAACCCCGAAACCCCCTAACCCCTGTGGGACCAAAGCATTATAGCCCACCGCCCTTGGTGACTATTGACGCGCACTGGCATTTCTTTGCCATTTTGTGGGCTTCGACCGTAGCCTCCCACTGGGCACACGAGGACCCCTCGAAAAGTCAGACCCATTTCCGAGGACCAGAGCCCTAACCCCTCCCCAACCCCTGGGACCATAGCCCACCGCCCTCGTGACTATTTCACGCTACTGCCATTGGCATTTCTTTGCCATTTTAAGGTGCCTGGATCAGAGCCTCCCACTGGGAACACGAGGTCCCTCGAAAAGACTGTACCCATTTTTGACGACCAGAGCCCCCGAAACCCCCACCCCCCCCCCCCCGACCAAAGGCTATAGCCTACCGGCCTCGGTGACTATTTCCCGCGCTGCGCCGCTGGGCATTTCTTGCCATTTTAGGGCAGGCTTGTCACCGTAGCCTCTCACTGGGCACACGAGGACCCTCCAAAAGACTGTACCCATTTTCGATGACCAGAGCCCCCGAAACCCCCTCCATAACCCCCGCGGACCAAAGGCTATAGGCCACCGGCCTCAGTGACTATTTCCCGCGCTGCGCCGCTGGGCATTTCTTGCTATTTTAGGGTAGGCCTCTGACCGTAGCCTCCCACTGGGCACACGAGGACCCTCGAAAATACTGTACCCATTTCCGACGCCACGAGCCCCCGAACGCCCCTCCCCAACCCCCACGGACCGAAGGCTATAGCCCACCGGCATCGGCGACTATTTCACGCGCTGCGCCGCTGGTTATTTCTTGCCATTTTAGGGCATACTTCTGACCGTAGCCTCCCATCACACAGACGAGACCCTCAAAAGACTCCAGTACCCATTTTCGACGCACTGTAGCTCCCTAAACCCCCTCAACCTCATGACCAAAGGCTATAGCCCACTGCCTTGGTGGATATTTCACGCGCGCCGCTTGGCATTTCTGCCATTTTAAGGCAGGCCTCGACCGTAGCCTCCCACTGGGAACACGAGGACCCTCGAAAAGACTGTACCCATTTCACGCCAGAGCCCCTTAAACCTCGCCAACCCTCACAAGACCAAAGGCTATAGCCCACCGGCCTCGGTGACTATTTCACGCGCCGCGCCGCTGGGTATTTCTTGCCATTTTAGGGCAGGCTTCTGACCGTAGCCTCCCACTGGGTACACGAGGACCCTCGAAAAGACTGTACCCATTTCCGACGACCACTGTAACCCCTAAACCCCCTAACCCCTGGTGGACCAAAGGCTATAGCCCACTGCCCTGTGACTATTGACGCCTGCTACACTGGCATTTCTTGCCATTTTAGGGGCTTCTGACCGTAGCCTCCCACTGGGCACACGAGGACCCTCGAAAAGACTGTACCCATTTCCGAGGACCAGAGCCCCGGAACTCCCTCCCCAACCCCCGTGGACCAAAGGCTATAGCCCACCGGCCTCGGTGACTATTTCACGCGCTGCGCCGCTGGGCATTTCTTTATTTAGGCATGTGCTTTGACCGTAGCCTCCCATCGGGAACACGAGGTCCCTCGAAAAGACTGTACCCATTTTTTGACCACCAGAGCCCCTAAACCCCTCCTCCCTCAAGGACCAGGCTATAGCCCACTGCCTTGTGACTATTTCCTCACGCTGCACACTGGGCATTTCTTGCCATTTTAGGGCAGGCTTTGTCACCAGAGCCTCTCACCGGGCACACGAGGACCCTCGACCCCCCCCCTATTTTCGATGACTGTGAGCCCCCGAAACCCTCCATAACCCCTCAAAGGGCTATAGGCCACCGGCCTTGATTATTTCACGCGCACAGGCCATTTGGCATTTTTGTTATTTTAAGGCAGGCTTCTGACCGTAGCCTCCCACTGGGAACACGAGGTCCCTCGAAAATACTGTACCCATTTCCGACGCCACGAGCCCCCGAACGCCCCTCCCCAACCCCCACGGACCGAAGGCTATAGCCCACCGGCATCGGCGACTATTTCACGCTCAGCCGCTGGTTATTTCTTTCCATTTTAGGGCATACTTGATCAGTAGCCTCCCATCACACAGACGAGGACCCTCGAAAAGACTGCACCCATTTTCGACGACTGTGAGCCCCTTAAACCCCCCTCAACCCTCATGACCACAGGCTATAGCCCACTGGGCTCGGTGACTATTTTACGCGCTGCGCCGCTGGGCATTTTTTGCCATTTTAGGGCAGGCCTCTGACCGTAGCCTCCCACTGGGCACACGAGGACCCTCGAAAAGATTGTATCCATTTCACGCACTGAGCCCCAAACCCCCGCCCAACCCCTCATGACTAAAGGCTATAGCCCACTGCCCTTTGACTATTTCCACGCGGCCATTGGTATTTCTTGCCATTTTAGGGCAGGCTTGTGATCAGAGCCTCCCACTGGGCACACGAGGACCCTTGAAAAGACTCACTCCATTTCCGACGCACTGTGAGCCCCCAAACCCCATCCCCAACCCTCATGGGACCAAAGGCTATAGCCCACCCTCGGTGACACTTCTTCACAGTGCACTGCTGGCATTTCTTACAATTTTAGGGGCTTCCTGATCAGAGCCTCCCACTCACACGAGGACCCTCGAAAAGACTGCACTCCATTTCCGAGGACCAGAGCCCTGAACCCCTCCCCAACCCCCTCATGGACCAAAGGTTACAGCCCACCGCCTTGATTATTTCACGCACACACTGGTATTTCTTGCCATTTTAGGGCTTGTGATCAGCCTCCCACCTGGGCACACGAGGACCTCGAAAAGACTGTACCCATTTTCAAGACCAGAGCCCCTAAACCCCTCCCCAACCCCCTCAAGGACCAGTACTATAGCCCACTGCCTTGGTGATTATTTCACGCACGCCAGCATTTCTTGCCATTTTATGGCAGGCTTGACCAGAGCCTCCCATGGGCACACGAGGACCCTCGAAAAGATCAGACCCATTTCTGACCACTGAGCCCCCTTAACGCCCTCCCAACCCCTCATGACCAAACGCTATAGCCCACCGCTGCCCATGATTATTTCACGCCAGCTGGCATTGGCATGTTGCCATTTTAGTGGTGCTTCTGACAAGAGCCTCCCACCGGGCACACTAGGACCCTCGAAAAGACTGTACCCATTTCGACCGTGAGCCCCTCAAACACCTTCCCCAACCCTCAAGGGACCAAAGGCTATAGCCCACTGCCCCATGACTATTTGACGCCATGGCCTGGCATTTATTTGCTATTTAGGCAGTGCTTCTGACCAGCCTCCCACTGGCACACGAGGACCCTCAAAATACTGTACTCCATTTCGACGCCAGAGTCTCCGAACGCCCCTCCCAACCTCATGGGACCATAGCTATAGCCCACTGCATCGGGCGATTATTTCACGCTGCGCCATTGGTATTTCTTGCCATTTTAGGTAGGCCTGACTGAGCCTCCCACCTGCACACGAGGACCCTCGAAAAGACTGTACCCATTTTCACGACTGAGCCCCTAAACCCCTCCAACCCCTCAAGGACCAGTATAGCCCACCGCCTCGGTGACTATTTCCACGCGGCTGGCTGTGTATTTCTTGCCATTTTATGTGCTTGTGACCGTAGCCTCCCACCTGGGCACACGAGACCCTTGAAAAGACTGTACCCATTTCACGCACTGAGCCCTCAAACCCCATCCCAACCCTCATGGGACCAGTTATAGCCCACCGTCTCGTGATATTTCCTCAAGAGCACTACTGGCATTTCTTACATTTTAGGGACTTCTGACCGTAGCCTCCCACCTGGCACACGAGACCTCGAAAAGACTGTACCCATTTCGAGGACCAGAGCCCCTGAACCCTCCCCAACCCCTGTGGACTAAAGTATACAGCCCACCGCCTTTGACTTATTTCACGCTTGCGCACTGGTATTTCTTGCCATTTTAGTGCTTGTGACCAGAGCCTCCCACTGGGCACACGAGGACCCTCAAAAGACTGTACATTTTTGAAGACCAGAGCCTCTAAACCCCTCCCCAACCTCATGGACTAGTTATAGCCCACCGCCTCTGGACTATTTCACGCACATACTGGCCAACATTTTTGCCATTTTATGGCAGGCTTCTGACCGTCAGAGCCTCCCACCGGGCACACGAGACCCTCGAAAAGACTGTACCCCATTTCGACGCACTGTAGCCCCCGAAACCCCTCCCCAACCCCTCAAGGACTAAACGCTATAGCCCACCGCCCCTGATTATTTCACGCTGCGCCACCAAGGCATGTCTTGCTACATTTTTAGGGTGTGCTTGACAGAGCCTCCCACTGGGCACACTAGGACCCTCTAAAAGACTGGACCCTTTTCTGAAGTCCTGAGCCCCTTAAACACCTTCCCCCAACCCCCTCATGACCAAAGGCTATAGCCCACCGCCTGGCGATTATTTCGACGCTACCGCTGGTATTTGTTGCCATTTTAGGCAGGCTCGACCGTAGCCTCCCATCTGGCACACGAGACCCTCGAAAAGATCAGTACCCATTTCCGACGCCCAGAGCCCCCGAACGCCCTCCCAACCCCCTGGACCAGTTATAGCCCACCGCGACTATTTCCACGCGCTGCTGGGCATTTCTTGCCATTTTAGGTAGGCTCTGACCGTAGCCTCCCATCACAGACACGAGGACCCTCGAAAAGACTGTACCCATTTTCGACGCACTGAGCCCCTAAACCCCTCCAACCCCTCATGGACCAAAGGCTATAGCCCACCGCCTCGACTTATTTCACGCGCTACCGCTTGTGTATTTCTTGCCATTTTAGGCAGTGCTTGACCGAGCCTCCCACCTGGGCACACGAGGACCCTCGAAAAGACTGTACCCATTTCCACGACCGTGAGCCCCCAAACCCCATCCCCAACCCCTCATGGACTAAGGCTATAGCCCACCGTCTCGTGACATTTCACAGCGTCACTGGCATTTACAATTTTAGGACTTCGACCGTAGCCTCCCACTGGGCACACGAGGACCCTCAAAAGACTGTACCCATTTCCGAGGACCAGAGCCCCCGAAACCCCCTCCCCAACCCCTGGACCAGCACAGCCCACCGCCCTTGGACTATTTCACGCGTCATTGGTATTTCTTGCCATTTTAGGCAGGTGACCAG
The DNA here is from genome assembly GCA_030449925.1 of Citropsis articulata. Classification (NCBI taxonomy): domain Eukaryota; kingdom Viridiplantae; phylum Streptophyta; class Magnoliopsida; order Sapindales; family Rutaceae; genus Citropsis; species Citropsis articulata. The sequence goes on along the minus strand of JASUUH010000229.1, from coordinate 33,232 downwards.
AGCCTCCCACTGGGCACACGAGGACCCTCGAAAAGATCAGACCCATTTTTGTAGACCAGAGCCCCTAAACCCCCTCCCCAACCCCGCTGGGACCAAAGGTTACAGCCCACCGCCTTGATTATTTCACGCGCGCTGGCTTTCAAGATTTCTTGTCATTTTATGGCAGGCTCGATCAGTAGCCTCCCACCGGGCACACGAGGACCCTCGAAAAGTCTGTACCCATTTGGACGCACCAGAGCCCTTAACGCCCCCTCCCAACCCCGCTGGGACCAGCTATAGCCCACTGCCTGTGACTATTTCACGCTACCAAGGCCACTGGCATGTCTTGTTATTTTAGTATGTGCTTCGACAAGAGCCTCCCACTGGGCACACTAGGACCCTCGAAAAGACTGTACCCATTTCCGACCCACTGTGAGCCCCAAACACCTTTCCCAACCCTCATGGACCAAAGGCTATAGCCCACTGCCCTCATGACTTATTTGACGCTGCGCGCTTGGCATTTCTTTACATTTTAGGCAGGTGCTCTGACCGTAGCCTCCCACTGGGACACGAGGTGCCTCGAAAATACTGTACCCATTTCCGACGCCTGAGCCCTCAACGCCCCTCCCAACCCCTCGGACCAAAGGCTATAGCCCACCGCATCGGCGATTATTTCACGCGGCTGTCATTGGCATTTGCCATTTTAGGGTAGGCTTCTGACCGAGCCTCCCATCGGGCACACGAGGACCTCGAAAAGACTGCACCCATTTTCGACGCACTGAGCCCCTAAACCCCTTCCAACCCTCGGACCAAAGGCTATAGCCCACCGCCTTGTGACTATTTCACGCTGTCATTGGTACTTTTTGCCATTTTAGGGCAGGCTTCGACCGTAGCCTCCCATCTGGGCACACGAGGACCCTCGAAAAGATCAGATCCATTTCGACGACCAGAGCCCTCAAACCCCTCCCAACCCCATGACCAAAGGCTATAGCCCACCGCCTTTGACTATTTCACGCGCTGCCACTGGGCATGTCTTGCCATTTTAGGGCAGGCTCTGACCGTAGAGCCTCCCATCGCGCACACGAGGACCCTCAAAAGACTGTACCCATTTCCGACTGTAAGCCCCAAACCCCCCAACCCCTCATGACCAAAGGCTATAGCCCACCTGCCTTTGACTATTTCACACGCTGCCACTGGCATTTCTTGTGATTTTAAGGGCAGGCCTGACCGTAGCCTCCAACGGGAACACGAGGACCCTCGAAAAGACTGTACCCATTTCCCGACGCCTCCCCAACCTCATGGACCAAAGGCTATAGCCCACCGCCGTGATTATTTCACGCGCTGCGCCTGGGCATTTCTTGCTATTTTAAGTGCTTCTGACCGTAGCCTCCCACGGGAACACGAGGTCCCTTGAAAAGACTGTACCCATTTCGACGCCCAGAGCCTTAAACCCTCGCCAACCCCTCATGGACCAGTTATAGCCCACCGCCACTAAGTGACTATTTCACGCCCGCTGGGTATTTCTTGCCATTTTAGGCAGGCCTGATCAGCATCCCACCGGGCACACGAGGACCCTCGAAAAGATCAGATCCATTTCACGCACCAGAGCCCCAAACCCCTCCCCAACCCCTCATGGACCAGTACAGCAGCCCACCGCCCTGACTATTTCACGCGCGCCAGCTGGCTTGTCTTGCCATTTTAGGGCGTGCTGACCGAGCCTCCCACCGGGCACACGAGGACCTCAAAGATCAGACCCATTTCCGAGACCAGAGCCCCTAACCCCTCCCCAACCCTCATGGGACCTGTATAGCCCACCGCCTTTGATTATTTCACGCATGTCATTGGGCATTTCTTGCCATTTTAAGGCAGGCTCGATCAGAGCCTCCCACTGGGAACACGAGGTCCTCGAAAAGATCAGACTCATTTCTCGACGCCCGTAACTCCCTTAAACCCCTCGCCAACCCCGCTGACCAGCATAGCCCACCGCCTTGGTGACTATTTCACGGCCACTGGGTATTTCTTACATTTTAGGGCAGTGCCTGACCGTAGCCTCGCACTGGGCACACGAGACCCTCGAAAAGGCTGTACCCATTTCTGATGACCAGAGCACCCAAACCCCCCCCAACCCCTGGACCAGGCTATAGCCCACCGCCTGGTGACTATTTCACGCGGCTGCACTGGCATTTCTTGTCATTTTAGGGCAGGCCTCTGACCGTAGCCTCCCAACGGGAACACAAGGACCTCGAAAAGACTGTACTATTTCGACGCTCTCCCAACCCACAAGGACTAAAGGCTATAGCCCACTGCCTGGATTATTTCATGCGCTGCACTGGGCATTTATTGCCATTTTAGGGCAGGCCTCTGACTGTAGCCTCCCACTGGGCACACGAGGACCCTAAAAATGACTGTACCCATTTCTGACGCCCAGAGCCTCCGAAACCCCCTCCCAACCCCTCATGGACCAGCACATAGCCCACCGCCCTTGACTATTTCACGCTACATGGGCATTTCTTGCCATTTTAGGCAGGCCTCGACCGTAGCCTCCCATCGGGTACAAGAGGACCCTCAAAAAGACTCAGACCCATTTTCGACGCCAGAGCCCCTAAACCCTCCCAACCCCTCATGACCAAAGGCTATAGCCCCCCGGCCTTGGTGACTCTTTCACGCGCCGCTTGGAATTTCACATTTTAGGGCAGTGCTTCGACTGAGCCTCCGACTGGCACACGAGGACCTGAAAAGACTGTACCCATTTCCGACGCCAGAGCCCTGAACTTCCCTCCCCAACCTCATGACTAAAGGCTATAGCCCACCGCCTCGGCGACTGCTTCACGCGCTGCGCCACTGGTATTTTTGTAATTTTATGGCAGGCCTGACCGTAGCCTCCCACTGCACACGAGGACCTCCAAAAGACTGTACCCATTTCTCGACTGTGAGCCCCTTAAACCCCATCCCCAACCCTCATGGACCAAGGGTATAGCCCACCGCCTCATGACTAATTCACGCTGGCTGCGCTGGGTGTTTCTTGCCATTTTAGGGCAGGCTTCGACTCAGTAGCCTCCCACTGGGCACACGAGACCCTCGAAAAGACTGCACCCATTTCACACTGAGCCCTCAAACCTCCTCCCAACCCTCATGGACCAAAGCTATAGCCCACCGCCCTTGACTATTCACGTCCACTGGTGTTTCTTGCCATTTTAGTGTGCAGGCTCCTGATCAGCCTCCCACTGGGCACACACGAGGACCCTCAAGATACTGTACTCCATTTCCCACGCCTGAGCCCTTAACGCCTCCCAACCCCCATGGACCAGGTTATAGCCCACCGCCTCAGTGACTATTTCACGCCCAAGGCCACTGGCATGTCTTGTTATTTTAGTATGTGCTCGACCGTAGCCTCCCACTGGGCACACGAGGACCCTCGAAAAGACTGTACCCATTTCCGACGACCAGAGCCCCCGAAACCCCCCCAAACCCCCGTGGACCAAAGGCTATAGCCCCCCAGCCGCGGTGACTATTGACGCACAAGGCCATGGGCATTTCTTGCCATTTTGTGGGCTTCGACCAGTAGCCTCCCACGGGCACACGAGACCCTCGAAGATCAGTACCCATTTCCGAGGACCAGAGCCCCTAACCCTCCCCAACCCCTGTGGGACTAAAGGCTATAGCCCACCGCCTCGTGACTATTTCACGCGCTGCGCCGCTGGGCATTTCTTGCCATTTTAAGGCAGGCTTCTGACCGTAGCCTCCCACTGGGAACACGAGGTCCCTTGAAAAGACTGTACTCATTTCTGACGTCCAGAGCCCCTTAAACCCCCTCGCCAACCCCCGCGGACCAAAGGCTATAGCCCACCGGCCTCGGTGACTATTTCACGCGCTGCGCCGCTGGGCATGTCTTGCCATTTTAGGGCAGGCTTCTGACCGTAGCCTCCCACTGGGCACACGAGGACCCTCGAGAAGGCAGTACCCATTTCTGATGACCAGAGCCCCAAACCCCTCCCAACCCCTCATGGACTAAAGGCTATAGCCCACCGCCTTTATTTCGCTGGCCACTGGCATTTCTTGTCATTTTAGGGCAGGCCTCTGACCGTAGCCTCCAACGGGGAACACGATGACCCTCGAAAAGACTGTACCCATTTCCGACGCCCCTCCCCAACCCGCGCGGACCAAAGGCTATAGCCCACCGGCCTCGGCGACTATTTCACGCGCTGCTACTCAGGGCATTTCTTGCCGTTTTAGGGCAGGCCTCTGACCGTAGCCTCCCACTGGCACACGAGGACCCTCGAAAAGACTGTACCCATTTCCGACGACCAGAGCCCCCGAAACCCCCTCCCCAACCCCCGCGGACCAAAGGCTATAGCCCACCGGCCTCGGTGACTATTTCACGCGCTGCGCCGCAGGGCATTTCTTGCCATTTTAGGGCAGGCCTCTGACCGTAGCGTCCCACTGGGTACACGAGGACCCTCAAAAAGACAGTACCCATTTTCACGGCCAGAGCCCCCAAACCCCTCCCAACCCCGCTGGACCAAAGTTATAGCCCACCGCCTCGGCGATTATTTCACGCTCTGCCCGCTTGAATTTCTACCATTTTAGGGCAGTGCTTCGACTGTAGCCTCCCACTGGACACACGAGGACCCTCGAAAGACTGTACCCATTTCCGAGGACCAGCCCCTGAACCCTCCCAACCCCCTGCGGGACCAAAGTACAGCCCACCGCCTCGGTGACTATTTCACGCTGCGCGCTGGTATTTCTTGCCATTTTAGGGCAGGCTGACCGAGCCTCCCACTGGGCACACGAGGACCTCAAAAGACTGTACCCATTTTGAAGACCAGAGCCCCTAAACCCCTCCCCAACCCCTCATGGACTAGGCTATAGCCCACCGCCCTTGACTATTTCACGCTGCGCCTGCATTTCTTGCCATTTTATGGCAGGCTTCTGACCATAGCCTCCCTCGGGGCGCACGAGGACACGCGAAAAGACTGTACCCGTTTTGACCACCAGAGCCCCGAAACCCCTCCCCAACCTCATGGACCAAAGCATATAGCCCACTGCCTCATGACTATTTCACGCTACATTGGGCATGTCTTGCCATTTTACGGGCAAGCTCTGACAAGAGCCTCCCATCACACTAGGACCCTCGAAAAGACTGTACCCATTTCCGACGACTCAGAGCCCCAAACACCTCCCAACCACCAAGCTGACCAAAGGCTATAGCCCACCTGCCTCATGATTATTTCGCGCGCTGCGCCGCTTGGCATTTCTTGCCATTTTAGGGCAGGCTTGATCAGAGCCTCCCATCAAGGGCACACGAGACCCTCGAAAAGACTGTACCCATTTCACGACTGAGCCCCAAACCCCCTCCCAACCTCCGTGACCAAAGGTTATAGCCCACCGCCTCGGCGATTATTTGACGCGGCACCGCTGGGCATTTCTTACAATTTTAGGGGCTTCTGACCGTAGCCTCCCACTGGGCACACGAGGACCCTCGAAAAGACTGTACCCATTTCCGAGGACCAGAGCCCCTGGAACCCCCACCCCAACCCCCGGGGACCAAAGGCTACAGCCCACCGGCCGCGGGGACAATTTCACGCGCATGCGCTGGCATTACTTGCCAATTTAGGGCAGGCTTCTGACAGTAGCCTCCCACTTGGCACTCGAGTGACCTCGAAAAGACTGTACCCATTTTTGATGACCAGAGCCCCCTAAACCCCCTCCCCAACCCCTCATGGACCAAGGCTTATAGCCCACCGGCCTTGGATTATTTCACGCGCTGCCATGGCATTTCTTGCCATTTTAGGCAGGCTTCTGACCAGAGCCTCCCACTGGGCACACGAGGACCCTCAAAAGACTGTACTCCATTTCGACGACCAGAGCCCTCCCAAACCCTCCCTAACCCCTCATGGGACCAAAGGCTATAGCCCACCGCTGGCGACTATTTCACGCCATTGCTGGCATTTCTTGCCATTTTAGGCAGTGCTCGACAGAGCCTCCCACCGGGCACACTAGGACCCTCGAAAAGACTGTACCCATTTCACGACTGAGCCCCAAACACCTTCCCCCAACTCATGGACCAAAGGCTATAGCCCACCGCCCTATGACTATTTGACGCGCTGCGCTTGGCATTTCTTGCCATTTTAGGGCAGGCCTGATCAGATCCTCCACTGGGCACACGAGGACCCTCGAAAAGACTGTACCCATTTTCGACGCACCAGAGCCCTAAACCCTCCCAACCCCGCTGGACCAAAGGCTATAGCCCACCGCCCCATGACTATTTGACGCGCTGCCACCGCTTGGTATTTCTAGCCATTTTAGGCAGGCTGACCGTAGCCTCCCATCACACGAGGACCTCGAAAAGACTGTACCCATTTCCGACAACCGTGAGCCCCCAAACTCCCTCCCCAACCCTCAAGGACCAGCTATAGCCCACCGGCCTCGGCTGACTATTTCACGCTGCGCCATGGCATTTTCATTTTAGGGCAGGCTTCTGATCAGAGCCTCCCACTGGCACACGAGGACCCTCAAAAGACTGTACCCATTTCTACAGCCAGAGCCCCCGAACCCCTACCCAACCTCATGGACCAAAGGCTATAGCCCACCGGCCTTGTGAATATTTCACGCCTGCGCCATTGGCATTTCTTGCCATTTTAGGGCAGGCTTCTGACCCTAATCTCCCATTGGCACACGAGACCCTCGAAAAGACTCAGACTCCATTTCACACCCAGAGCCCCCGAACCCCCTCCCAACCCCTCATGGACCAAAGGCTTATAGACCACCGCCCGCCGACTATTTCACGGCCACTGGCATTTCGCCATTTTAGGCAGGCTTCGACTGTAGCCTCCCACTGGGCACACACGAGGACCCTTGAAAAGACTGTACCCATTTCGACAGCCGTGAGCCCCAACCCCCTACCCAACCCTCAAGGACCAGGCTATAGCCCACCGGGCTTGAGATTATTTCATGGCTGACATTTCTTGCCATTTTAGGGTAGGCTTCTAACCGTAGTCTCCCACTGGGCACACGAGGACCCTCGAAAAGACTGTACCCATTTCCGACGACCAGAGCCCCCGAAACCCCCTCCCCAACCTCCATGGACCAAAGGTTATAGCCCACCGGCCTCGGCGATTATTTGACGCGCTGCGCCAAGCATTTCTTGCCATTTTAGGGCTTCTTACCGTAGCCTCCCACTGGGCACACGAGGACCCTCGAAAAGACTGTACCCATTTCCGACGACCAGAGCCCCTGAACCCCTCCCAACCCCCGGACCAAAGGCTATAGCCCACCGGCCTCGATGACTATTTCACGCCACTGGTATTTCTTGCCATTTTAGGGCAGGCTGTGACCGAGCCTCCCACTGGGCACACGAGGACCTCAAAGATCAGACCCATTTTTGATGACCAGAGCCCCCCAAAACCCACCCCCACCCCTCAAGGACCAGGCTATAGCCCACCGCCTTGTGATTATTTCACGCTGCGCCATTGGCATTTCTATTTTATGGCAGGCCTGACCGTAGCCTCCCACCGGGCACACGAGGACCCTCGAAAAGACTGTACCCATTTCGACGACCAGAGCCCCTGAACCCCTCCCTAACCCCGCTGACCAGCTATAGGCCCACCGCCTGGCGATTATTTCACGCGCGCTGCTGGGCATGTCTTGCCATTTTAGGGCAGCCTCGACAAGAGCCTCCCACTGGGCACACGAGGACCCTCGAAAAGACTGTACCCATTTCCGACGACCAGAGCCCCCGAAACACCTTCCCCAACCCCCGCGGACCAAAGGCTATAGCCCACCGGCCTCGGTGACTATTTCACGCGCTGCGCCGCTTGGCATTTCTTGCCATTTTAGGGCAGGCTTCTGACCAGGCCTCCCATCACACGAGGACCTCGAAAAGACTGACCCATTTTCGACAGCCAGAGCCCCGAACCCCCACCCAACCCCATGGACCAAAGGCTATAGCCCACCTGGCTGTGAATATTTCACGCTGGCATTTCTTGCCATTTTAGGCAGTGCCTCTGACCCTAATCTCCCATTGGGCACACGAGGACCTCGAAAAGACTGTACCCATTTCCTGACACCCAGAGCCCCAAACCCTCATCAACCCTGGACCAAAGGCTATAGCCCACTCACGACTATTTGCGGCCATGGCATTTCGCCATTTTAGGGCAGGCTTCTGACAGAGCCTCCCACCGGGCACACGAGGACCTCGAAAAGACTGTACCCATTTCGACGCCAAGAGCCCCTAAACTTCCCTCCCAACCCCTCATGACTAAAGCTATAGCCCACGCCTTGATTATTTCACGCGCTGCGCCGCTGGGCATTTCTCGCCATTTTAGGGCAGGCTTCTGACCGTAGCCTCCCACTGGGCATACGAGGACCCTCGAAAAGACTGTACCCATTTTCGACAGCCAGAGCCCCCCAAACCCCTCCCAACCCTCATGACCAAAGGCTATAGCCCACCGGCCTCGGTGACTATTTCCCGCGCAGCGCCGCTGGGCATTTCTTGCCATTTTAGGGCAGGCCTCTGACCGTAGCCTCCCACCGGGTACACGAGGACCCTCGAAAAGACTGTACCCATTTTGGACGCCCAGAGCCCCCGAACGCCCCTCCCCAACCCCCGCGAACAAACGGCTATAGCCCACCGGCCTCGGCGACTATTTCACGCGCTGCGCCGCTGTACATTTCTTGCCATTTTAGGGCAGGCCTCTGACCGTAGCCTTCCACTGGGTACACGAGTACCCTCGAAAAGATTGCACCTATTTCCGACGCCCAGAGCCCCCGAACGCCCCTCCCCAACCCGCGCGGACCAAAGGCTTTAGCCCACCGGCCTCGGGGCTATTTCACGCGTTGCGCAGCTGGGCATGTCTTGCCATTTTAGGGCAGGCTTGTGACCGTAGCCTCCCACTGGGCACACGAGGACCCTCGAAAAGACTGTACCCATTTCCGACGCCCAGAGCCCCCGAACCCCCCCCCCCACCTCTCATGGAGTAAAGACTATAGCCCACCGCCTCGGAATATTTCACGCGCTGCGCTGGCATTTCTTGCCATTTTAGGCAGGCTTCTGACCGTAGCCTCCCACTGGGTACTGTGAGGACCTCAAAAGACAGACTCCATTTCCATGCCCAGAGCCCCAAAACTTCCTCCCCAACCTCCGCTGGACCAAAGGTCAGAGCCCACCGCCTTGGCATGACTGCTTCACGCGCCTATGTCATTGGGCATTTCTTGCCATTTTAGTTCAGGCATCTGACCGTAGCCTCCCCCTGGGCACACGAGGACCCTCGAAAAGATTGTACCCATTTCCGACGCCCCTCCCCAACCCCCGTGGACCAAAGGCTATAGCCCACCGGCCTCGGGGACTATTTCACGCCATGCTGGGCATTTCTTGCCATTTTAGGCATGCTCTGATCAGCCTCCCAATGGGCACACACGAGACCCTCAAAAAGATCACCCATTTCCGACACCCAGAGCCCCAACGCCCTCCCCAACCCTCATGACCAAAGGCTATAGCCCACCGGCCTCGGCGACTATTTCACACGCTGCGCCGCTGGACATTTCTTGCCATTTAAGGGCAGGCTTCTGACCATACCCTCCCACTGGGCACACGAGGACCCTCGTAAAGACTGTACCCATTTCCGACGACCAGAGCCCCCGAAACCCCCTCCCCAACCCCCGCGGACCAAAGGCTATAGCCCACCGGCCTCAGTGATTATTTCCCGTGCTGCGCCACTGGGCATTTCTTTCCATTTTAGGGCAGGCCTCTGACCGTAGACTCCCACTGGGCACACGAGGACCCTCGAAAAGACTGTACCTATTTCCGACGCCCAGAGCCCCCGAACGGCCCTCCCCAACCCGGGCGGACCAAAGGCTATAGCCCACCGGCCTCGGTGACTATTTCACGCGCTGCGCCGCTGGGCATTTCTTGCCATTTTACGGCAGGCCTCTGACCGTAGCCTCCCACTGGGCACACGAGGACCCTCGAAAAGACTGTACCCATTTCCGACGCCCAGAGCCCCCGAACCCGCCCCCCAACCCCCGCAGACAAAAGGCTATAGCCCACCGGCCTCGGCGACTATTTCGCGCGCTGCCCCGCTAGGCATTTCTTGCGATTTTAAGGCAGGCCTCTGACCATAGCCTCCCACTCGGCACACGAGGACCCTCGAAACGAATGTACCCATTTTCGACGCACTGTGAGCCCCAAACGCCTCTTCCCAACCCACATGGACCAGTTATAGCCCACTGCCTTGGTGACTATTTCCTGCGCTACTGGCATTTCTTGCCATTTGTGGCAGGCCTCGACTGTAGCCTACCATCAAGTAAACGAGGACCTCGAAAAGACTGTACCCATTTCACGACCAGAGCCCCTAAACGCCCTCGCCTAAACCCTCATGGACCAAAGGCTATAGCCCACTGCCCTGGTGATTATTTCACGGCTGCGCCATTGGCATTTTTTGGCATTTTAGGGCAGGCCTCTGACCGTAACCTGCCACTGGGCACACGAGGACTCTCGAAAAGACTGTACCCATTTCCGACGCCCAGAACCCCCAAATCCCTCCCAATCCTCATGGACCAGCATATAGCGCACCGGCCTCGGTGACTATTTCACGTGCTGCGCCGCGGGGCATGTCTTTCCATTTTAGGGCAGGCTTCTGACCGTAGCCTCCCACTGGGCACACGAGGACCCTCGAAAAGACTGTACCCATTTCCGACGCCCCTCCCCAACCCCCGTGGACCAAAGGCTATAGCCCACCGGCCTCGGCGACTATTTCACGCGCTGCGCCGCGGGGCATGTCTTTCCATTTTAGGGCAGGCGTCTGACCGTAGCCTCCCCCAGGGCACACGAGGACCCTCGAAAAGACTGTACCCATATCCGACGCCCTCCCAACCCCCGGGACCAAAAGCTATAGCCCACCGCCTGGCTGACTATTTCACGCGGCTGCGCTACTGGAATTTCTTGCCATTTTAGGGCAGGCCTCTGACCGTAGCCTTCCACTGGGCACACGAGGACCCTTGAAAAGATTGTACCCATTTCCGACGACCAGAGCCCCCGAACCCCCCTCCCCAACCCCCGCGGACCAAAAGCTATAGCCCACCGGCCTCAGCGACTATTTAACGCTTCGCTGCTTGACATTTCCATTTTAGGCAGTGCCTCGACCGTAGCCTCCCACTGGGCACACGAGGACCCTCGAAAAGACTGTACCCATATCCGACGCCCAGAGCCCCCGAACGCCCCTCCCCAACCCCCGCGGACCAAAGGCTATAGCCCACCGACCTGGGCGACTATTTCACGCGCTGCACCGCTGGGCATGTCTTGCCATTTTGGGGCAGGCTTCTGACCGTAGCCTACCACTGGGCACAGAGGACCCTCGAAAAGACTGTACCCATTTCCGACAACCAGAGCCCCCGAAACCCCCTCCCCAACCCCCGTGGACCAAAGGCTATAGCCCACCGGCCTCAGCGACTATTTCAAGCGCTGCGCCGCTGGGCATTTCTCGCCATTTTAGGGCAGGCTTCTGACCGTAGCCTCCCACTGGGCACACGAGGACCCTTGAAAAGAGTGTACCCATTTCCGACGCCAAGAGCCCCAGAACTTCCCTCCCTAACCGCCGCGGACGAAAGGCTATAGCCCACCGGCCTCGGCGACCATTTCACGCGCTGCGCCGCTGGGCATTTCTTGCCATTTTAGGGCAGGCCTCTGACCGTAGCCTCCCACTGGGCACAAGAGGACACTCGAAAAGACTGTACCCATTTCCGACGACCAGAACCCCCGCACCCCCCACCCCAACCCCCCGGACCAGTTATAGACCACCGGACTGGCGATTATTTCACGCTGCGCCACTGGCATTTCTTGCCATTTTGTGCTTCGACTGTAGCCTCCCACCGGGCACACGAGCACCTCGAAAAGACTGTACTCCATTTCCGACGCCTGAGCCCCAAACTTCCTCCCCAACCATCATGGACTAAAGGCTATAGCCCACTGCCTCGGTGACTATTTCACGCTGCCATTGGCATTTCTTGCCATTTTAGTGTGCCTCGATCAGAGCTCCTACCACTGGGCACACGAGGACCCTCAAAAAGACTGTACTCATTTTCGATGACCAGAGCCCCCTAAACAACCTCCCAAACCCCCGCGGTCCAAATGCTATAGCCCACTGCCCACGGTGACTATTTCACGCGGCCATTGGCATTTTTTTTTGCCATTTTAGGCAGGCTTCTTACCAGAGCCTCCCACTGGGCACACGAGGACTCTCGAAAGACTGTACCCATTTCCACGACCAGAGCCCCAAACTGCTCCCTACCCTGGACCAAAGGCTATAGCCCACCGGCCTGGTGATTATTTCTCTGGCACACTGAATTTCTTGCCATTTTAGGGCAGGCTTGATCAGAGCCTCCCACTGGGCACATGAGGACCCTAAAACAGCTTGTACCCATTTCCGACGACCAGAGCCCCTAAACCCTCCCCAACCCCTCGGACCAAAAAGGCTATTGCCCACCTGCCTCGGCTGATTATTTCACGCGCTGGACATTTCTTGTTATTTTAGGGTAGGCTTGACCAGAGCCTCCCACTGGGCACACGAGACCCTCAGAATCCTGTACCCATTTCCGACGACAAGATCCCCCGAAACCCCCTCCCCAACCCTCAAGGACCAGTTATAGCCCACCGCCTCAAGTGACTATTTCACGCTGCGTCATTGGCATTTCTTGCCATTTTAGGCAGGCCTCGACCGTAGCCTCCCACCGGGCACACGAAGACCTAAAAGACTGTACTCGACACCGTGAGCCCCAGAACTTTTCTCCCCAACCGCTGGACCAGGCTATAGCCCACCGCCTCGGTGACTATTTCACGCAAGGCCATACTGGGCATTTCTTGCCATTTTAGGGCAGGCCTGACATCAGAGCCTACCACTGGCACACGAGGACCCTCAAAAGATCTGTACCCATTTTCGACGACCAGAGCCCCTAAACATCTCGCCCCAAACCTCAAGGGACCAAAGGCTATAGCCCACCGCCCTTGTGATTATTTCCCACGCGCTCGCTGGACATTTCTTGCCATTTTAGGCATGTGCTTCTAACCAGAGCCTCCCACTGGGCACACGAGACCTCAGAAGCCTGTACCCATTTCCGACCACTGAGCCCTCGAAACCCCCCTCCCAACCCCTCATGGACTGACCAGTATAGCCCACCGGCCTCATGACTATTTCCCGCACACTGCTACTGGCATTTCTTGCCATTTTAGGGCAGCCTCGATCAGCCTCCCACTGGGCAAACGAGGACTCTCGAATAGACTGTACCCATTTCCGACGCCCAGAGCCCCCGAACGCCTCCCCAACCCCCGCGGACCAAAGGCTATAGCCCACCGGCCTCGGCAACTATTTCACGCACAAGGCCAGCATGTCTTGCCATTTTAGGGCAGGCTTCTGACCGTAGCCTACCACTGGGCACAGAGGACCCTCGAAAAGACTGTACCCATTTCCGACAACCAGAGCCCCCGAAAACCCCTACCCAACCCCCGTGGAGCAAAGGCTATAGCCCACCGGCCTCAGCGACTATTTCTGGCCAAGGCGCATTGGCATTTCTTGCCATTTTAGGGCAGGCTTCTGACCGTAGCCTCCCACTGGGCACACGAGGACCCTCGAAAATACTGTACCCATTTCCGACGCCAAGAGCCCGAGAACTTCCCTCCCCAACCGTCGCGGACCAAAGGCTATAGCCCACCGGCCTCGGCGACCATTTCACGCGCTACGCCGCTAGGCATTTCTTGCCATTTTAGGGCAGGCCTCTGACCGTAGCTTCCCACTGGGCACACGAGGACACTCGAAAAGGCTGTAGCCATTTCCAACGACCAGAACCCCCGCACCCCCCACCCCAACCCCCGCGGACCAAAGGCTATAGACCACCGGACTCGGCGACTATTTCACGTGATGCGCCGCTGGGCATTTCTTGCCATTTTAGCGCAGGCTTCTGACCGTAGCCTCCCACTGGGCACACGAGGACCCTCGAAAAGACTGTACCCATTTCCGACGACCAGCGCCCCCGAAACCCCCTCCCCAACCCTCATGACCAAAGGCTATAGCCCACCGGCCTCATGATTATTTCCTGCAGACTGCTGGCTGGCATTTCTTGCCATTTTAGGCAGGCTCCTGACCGTAGCCTCCCACCTGGGCACACGAAGACCCCTCAAAAGACTGTACCCATTTCCCACGCCTGAGCCACCGAACTCCTCCCAACCCCTCAAGGACCAAAGGCTATAGCCCACCGCCTTGGCGATTATTTCACGCTGGCCACTGGCATGTCTTGCCATTTTAGGGCAGGCTCGACTGTAGCCTACCATCAAGCACAGAGGACCCTCGAAAAGACTGTACCGATTTCCGACAACCAGAGCCCTAGAACTTCCCACCCCAACCCCTCAAGGGACCAAAGGCTTATAGCCAACCGCCTGCTGATTATTTCACGCTGCCAGCTGGACATTTCTTGCCATTTTAGCAGGCTTCACCGTAGCTTCCCACTGGGCACACGAGGACACCTCAAGAGGCTGTAGTAATTTCCGACGCACCAGAACTCCCGACCGCCCACCCCAACCCTCATGGACCAAAGGCTATAGACCACCGGACTCGGCGACTATTTCACGTGATGCGCCGCTGGGCATTTCTTGCCATTTTAGCGCAGGCTTCTGACCGTAGCCTCCCACTGGGCACACGAGGACCCTCGAAAAGACTGTACCCATTTCCGACGACCAACGCCCCCCAAAACCCCACCCCAAACCCTCATGGGACTAATGCTATAGCCCACCGCCTTGACTATTTCACTGCGCTACTGGCATTTCTTGCCATTTTAGGGCAGGCCTCTCACCGTAGCCTCCCACTGGGCACACGAAGACCCTCGAAAAGACTGTACCCATTTCCGACGCCCAGAGCCACCGAACTCCCCTCCCCAACCCCCGCGGACCAAAGGCTATAGCCCACCGGCCTTGGCGACTATTTCACGCATGCCAAGGCTGGCATGTCTTGCCATTTTAGTGGCTTGACAGTAGCCTCACCATCACAGAGGACCCTCGAAAAGACTGACCCATTTCCGACAACCAGAGCCTCAAACCCCTCCCAACCCTCTGAGCAAAGGCTATAGCCCACCGGCCTCAGCGACTATTTCAAGCACTGCGCCGCTGGGCATTTCTTGCCATTTTAGGGCAGGCCTCTCACCGTAGCCTCCCACTGGGCACACGAAGACCCTCGAAAAGACTGTACCCATTTCCGACGCCCAGAGCCACCGAACTCCTCCCAACCCTCATGGACCAAAGGCTATAGCCCACCGCCTCATGACTTATTTCACGCTGGGCATGTCTTGCCATTTTAGGGCAGGCTTCTGACCGTAGCCTACCACTGGGCACAGAGGACCCTCGAAAAGACTGTACCGATTTCCGACAACCAGAGCCCCAGAACTTCCCACCCCAACCCCCGCGGACCAAAGGCTATAGCCCACCGGCCTCATTGACTATTTCACGCTCCGCTGGACATTTCTTGCCATTTTAGGGCAGGCCTGACCAGTAGCTTCCCACCTGGGCACACGAGGACACTCAAGAGGCTGTAGCAATTTCCACACCAGTAACCCCTGACCGCCCACTCCAACCCTCAAGGACCAAAGGTTATAGACCACCGGACTCGACTATTTCACGTGATGCGCCATTGGCATTTCTTGCCATTTTAGCGCAGTGCTTCGACCGTAGCCTCCCATCACACGAGGACCCTCGAAAAGACTGTACCCATTTCCGCACCAACGCCCAAACCCCCTCCCCAACCCTCATGACTAAATGCTATAGCCCACCGCCTCAAGTGACTATTTCCGTGATCGCTACTGGCATTTCTTGCCCTTTTACGGCTGGCCTCTCACCGTAGCCTCCCACAAGGGCACACGAAGACCTCGAAAAGACTGTACCCATTTCCGACGCCTGTGAGCCACCGAACTCCCTCCCAACCCTCATGACCAAAGGCTTATAGCCCACCGCCTGGCGATTATTTCACGCGCTACTGGCATGTTCTTGCCATTTTAGGGCAGGCCTGACAGAGCCTACCATCACACGAGGGACCCTCGAAAAGACTGTACCCATTTCCGACAACCAGAGCCCCCCACCCACCCCCAACCCCTGTGGAGCAGGCTATAGCCCACCGGCCTCTGACTATTTCAAGATCACATTGGCATTTTGCCATTTTAGGCAGGCTTCTGACAGAGCCTCCCATCACACACGAGACCCTCGAAAATACTGTACCCATTTCCGACGCCAAGAGCCCGAGAACTTACCTCCCCAACCTTCGCGGACCAAAGGCTATAGCCCACCGGCCTCGGCGACCATTTCACGCCACGCTAGGCATTTTTGCCATTTTAGGCAGGCCTCTGACCGTAGCCTCCCACTGGGCACACGAGGACACTCAAAAGACTGTACCATTTCGACGACCAGTAACCCCGACCCCCACCCCAACCCCTCATGGGACCAAAGGCTCTAGACCACCGGCCTCGGCGACTATTTCCCGTGATGCGCCGCTGGGCATTTCTTGCCATTTTAGGGCAGGCTTCTGACCGTAGCCTCCCACGGGGCACACGAGGACCCTCGAACAGACTGTACCCATTTCCGACGCCCAGAGCCCCCGAACTTCCCGCCCAACCCCGCACTGGCTATAGCCCACCGCCTGCGACCATTTCACGCGTTGCGCCGCTGGGCATTTCTTGCAATTTTAGGGCAGGCTTTTGACCGTAGCCTCCCACTGGGCACACGAAGACCCTCGAAAAGACTGTACGCATTTCTGACACCCAGAGCCCAAGAACTTTTCTCTCCAACCGCCGCGGACCAGCATTATAGCCCACCGCCTGGTGACTATTTCACGCGCTGTCACTGGGATTTTCACATTTTAGGGCAGGCCTCGACCGTAGCCTCCCCTGGGCACACGAGGACACTCAAAAGATCTGTATCCATTTCTGCACTCAGAACCCCCGAACCCCCAACCCCTCCCCAACCCTCATGACCAAAGGCTATAGCCCACTGCCTGGCGACTATTTCATGCGATGCGCTGGCATTTCTTGCCGCTTTTAGGCGCCTGACCAGTAGCCTCCCATCACACTAGGACCTCGAAAAGACTGTACCCATTTCCGACGCCCAGAGCCCCAGAACTTTTCTCCCAACCGCCATGACCAGGCTATAGCCCACCGGCCTCGACCATTTCACGCTACGCTGGCACATTTCTTGCCATTTTAGGGCAGGCCTCTGACCAGTAGCCTCCCACTGGGCACACGAGGACCCTCGAAAGACTATACCCATTTTCCACCAGAGCCCCAGAACTTCCCTCCCCAACCCCCGCGAACCAAAGGCTATAGCCCACCGCCCAGACGACTATTTCACGCTGCCAAGCTCACTGGCATTTCTTGCCATTTTAGGCAGGCCTCTGACAGAGCCTCCCACTGGGCTCACGAGGACCTCGAAAAGACTGTAGCCATTTCCCATGACTGTGAGCCCCTAAACCCCTCCCCAACCTCATGGACTAAAGTTATAGCCCACCTGCCTCGACGACTGCTTTCACACGCTGCGCCATTGGCATTTATTTCTTGCCATTTTAGGCAGGCCTCTAACCGTAGCCTCCCACTGGGCACACGAGGACCCTCGAACAGACTGTACCCATTTCCGCACCCTGTGAGCCTCAGAACTTTTCTCCCAACCGCTGAACCAAAGGCTATAGCCCACCGCCTCGGCGACTATTTCACGTGGCCACTGGCATGTCTTATTTTAGTGTGCTTCTGACCGTAGCCTACCATTGGGCACACGCGGACCCTCCAAAAGACTGTACCCATTTCCAACGCCCACACAACCCCTAACACCCTCCCCAACCTCATGGAAAGTTATAGCCCACCGGCCTCGGATTATTTCACGCGCCATCATGTCTGGCCATTTTTGCCATTTTAGGGCAGGCCTGATCAGAGCCTCCCACTGGGCACAAAAGACCCTCGAAAAGACTGCACCCATTTCCCATAACCAGAGCCCCGAACCCCCAACCCCCTGGACCAAAGGCAATAGCCCACCGGCCTTGGCGATTATTTCTGATGCGCCAGGCATTTCTTGCCATTTTAGTGGCGACCGATAGCCTCATCAGGGCACACGAGGACCCTCGTAAAGACTGTACCCATTTTCGACCACCAGAGCCCCAGAACTTCTCTCCCCAACCCCCGCGGACCAAAGGCTATAGCCCCCCGCCCATGATTATTTCACTCACACGCCAGGGCATTTCTTGCCATTTTGTGGCAGGCTTCTGACCAGAGCCTCCCATTGGGCACACGAGGACCCTCGAAAAACTATACCCATTTCTCGCCTGTAGAGCCCCAGAACTTTCTCCCAACCCCAAGGACCAGTTATTATAGCCCACCGGCCTCGGCGATTATTTCACGCACACTGGCATTTCTTGCCATTTTAGGGCAGGCTCACTGTAGCCTCCCACTGGCACACGAGGACCCTCGAAAAGACTGTACCCATTTCCTGCACCTGTGAGCCCCAGAACTTTTCTCCCAACCGCCACAACCAAAGGCTATAGCCCACCGGCCTGATTATTTCACGCTGCGCTACTGGCATTTCTTGCCATTTTAGGGCAGGCCCTGACCGTAGCCTCCCACTGGGCACACGAGGACCCTCAAAAGACTGTACCCATTTCCGATGCCCAGAGCCCCGAACATTTCTCCCCAACCCCAACCAAAGGCTATTATAGCCCACCGCCTCATGACTATTTCCCGCGCTGCGCCTCGGGGCATTTTTTGGCATTTTAGGGCATGCCTCGACCGTAGCCTCCCACTCACACGAGGACCCTCGAAAAGACTGTACTCCATTTCCGCGCCTGTGAGCCCCAGAACTTTTCTCCCCAACCGTCAACCAAAGGCTATAGCCCACCGGCCTCGGCGACCATTTCACGCGCTGCGCCGCTGGGCATTTCTTGCCATTTTAGGGCAGGCCTCTGACCGTAGCCTCCCACTGGGCACACGAGGACCCTCGAAAAGACTGTACCCATTTCCAACGCCCACAACCCCCGAACGCCCCTCCCCAACCCCCGCGGAGCAAAGGCTATAGCCCACTGGCCTCGGCGACTATTTCACGCGCTGCGCCGCTGGGCATTTCTTGCCAATTTAGGCCAGGCGTCTGACCGTAGCCTCCCACTGGGCACACGAGGACCCTCGAAAAGACTGTACCCATTTCCGACAACCAGAGCCCCCGAAACCCCCAACCCAACCCCCCGGGACCAAAGGCAATAGCCCACCGGCATCGGCGACAATTTCAAGCGCGGCCCCCCGAGGCATTTATTGCCAATTTAGGCCAAAGGCTCTGATCAGAGCCTCCCACTGGGCACACTAGGACCCTCGAAAAGACTGACCCATTTCGACACCTGAGCCCTGTAAACTTCCTCCCAACCCCGATGACCAAAGGCTATAGCCCACCGCCTCGTGACTATTTCACGCAAGGCCACTGGCATTTCTTGCCATTTCCGGCAGGCATCTGACCGTAGCCTCCCACTGGGCACACGAGGACCCTCGAAAAGACTGTACCCATTTCCGCGCCTGTGAGCCCCAGAACTTTCTCCCCAACCGCCATGACCAGCTATAGCCCACCGGCCTGTGACCATTTCACGCGCCACGCGCTGGGCATTTCTTACCATTTTAGGCAGGCCTCGACCTGTAGCCTCCCATCAAGTGGGCACACGAGGACCCTCGAAAAGACTGTAGCCATTTCCGGCACCCAGAGCCCCAGAACATTTCTCCCAACCTCATGAACCAAAGGCTTATAGCCCACCGCCTCGGCGATTACCATTTCACGCTGCGCATGCGCTGGCTGGCATTTCTTGCCATTTTAGGGCAGGCTCTGACTCGTAGCCTCCCACTGGGCACACGAGACCCTCGAAAAGACTGTACCCATTTCCGATGCCCAGTGCCCCAGAACTTTTCTCCCAACCGCCACAACCAAAGGCTATAGCCCACCTGCCTCATGACCATTTCACTGCGCTACCGGGCATTTCTTGCCTTTTTAGGGCAGCCTCTGACCGTAGTGTCCCACTGGCACACGAGGACCTCGAAAAGACTGTACCCATTTCCAATGCCCAGAGCTCCCAAACCCCCCTCCCCAACCCCAGCGGACCAAAGGCTATAGCCCACCGGCCTCGACGACCGTTTCACACGCTGCGCTGCTAGGCATTTCTTGCCATTTTGGGCCACGCTTCTGACCGTAGCCTCCCACTGGGCACACGAGTACCCTCGAAAAGACTGTACCCATTTCCCGCCCAGAGCCCCAGAACTTTTCCCCAACCGCGAACCAAAGGCTTATAGCCCACCGCCTGACGACCATTTCACGCGCTGCGCACTGGGCATTTTTTTGCCATTTTAGGCAGGCCTCTGATCAGTAGCCTCCCACTGGGCACACGAGGACCCTCGAAAAGACTATACCCATTTCACGCCTGAGCCCCAGAACATTTCTCCCAACCGCGAACCAAAGGCTATAGCCCACCGCCTCGCAACCATTTCACGCGCTGCCGCTGGGCATTTCTTGCCATTTTAGGGCAGGCCTCTGACCGTAGCCTCCCACTGGGCACACGAGGACCCTCGAAAAAACTGTACCCATTTCCGATGCCCAGAGCCCCAGAACATTTCTCCCCAACCGCCGCGAACCAAAGGCTATAGCCCACCGGCCTCGGCGACCATTTCACGCGCTGCGCCGCTGGGCATTTCTTGCCATTTTAGGGCAGGCCTCTGACCGTAGCCTCCCACAAGGCACACGAGGACCCTCGAAAAGACCGTACCCATTTCCGGCGCCCAGAGCCCCAGAACTTTTCTCCCCAACCGCCGCGAACCAAAGGCTATAGCCCACCGGCCTCGGCGACCATTTCACGCGCTGCGCCGCTGGGCATTTCTTGCCATTTTAGGGCAGGCCTCTAACCGTAGCCTCCCACTGGGCACACGAGGACCCTCGAAAAGACTGTACCCATTTCCAACGCCCACAACCCCCGAACGCCCCTCCCCAACCCCCGCGGAGCAAAGGCTATAGCCCACTGGCCTCGGCGACTATTTCACGCGCTGCGCCTCTGGGCATGTCTGGCCATTTTAGGGCAGGCTTCTGACTGTAGCCTCCCAGTGGGCACAGAAAACCCTCGAAAAGACTGTACCCATTTCCGACAACCAGAGCCCCCGAAACCCCCTACCCAACCCCCGTGGACCAAAGGCTATAGCCCACCGGCTTCGGCGACTATTTCAAGCGCTGCGCCGCTAGGCATTTCTTGCCAATTTAGGGCAGTGCCTGACCAGAGCCTCCCACTGCACACGAGGACCTCGAAAAGACTGTACCCATTTCCGACACCTGAGCCCTGAACTTCCTACCCAACCCCCGTGGACCAAAGGCTATAGCCCACCGGCTTCGGCGACTATTTCAAGCGCTGCGCCGCTAGGCATTTCTTGCCATTTTAGGGCAGGCTTCTGACCGTAGCCTCCCACTGGGCACACGAGGACCCTCGAAAAAACTGTACCCATTTCCGCTGCCCAGAGCCCCAGAACATTTCTCCCCAACCGCCGCGAACCAAAGGCTATAGCCCACCGGCCTCTGACTATTTCCCACGCGCTGCGCTAGGGCATTTCTACCATTTTAGGGCAGGCCTGACCGTAGCCTCCCATCGGGCACACGAGGACCCTCGAAAAGACTGAACCCATTTCCGTCACCCAGAGCTCCCAGTAACTTTTCTCCCAACCGCCCAAAGGCTTATAGCCCACTGCCTCATGACTATTTCACGCCATGCCACTGGCATTTCTTGCCATTTTAGAGCGGCCCTCTGACCGTAGCCTTCCACTGGGCACGCGAGACCCTCGAAAACTGTACCCATTTCCATGCCCAGAGTCTCAGAACTTTTTCTCCCAACCGCCTGAACCAAAGGCTATAGCCCACCGCCTCGGCGACCATTTCACGCGCTGCGCCGCTGGGCATTTTTGCCATTTTAGGGCAGGCCTCTGACCGTAGCCTCCCACTGAACACGAGGACCTCGAAAAGACTGTACCCATTTCCGACGCCCAGAGCCCCATAACTTTTCTTCCCAACCGCCGCGAACCAAAGGCTATAGCCCACCGGCCTCGACGACCATTTCACGCGCCGCTGGGCATTTCTTGCCATCTTAGGCCAGGCCTCTGACCGTAGCCTCCCACTGGGCACACGAGGACCATCGAAATGACCTTACCCATTTCCGGCGCCCAGAGCCCCAGAACTTTTCTCCCAACCGCCATAACCAAAGTTATTATAGCCCACCGCCTCGACGACCATTTCACGCTGCGCTGGCTTGGCATTTCTTGCCATTTTAGGGCAGGCTCTGACCGTAGCCTCCCACGGGGCACACGAGGACCTCGAATAGACTGTACCCATTTCCGCGCCCAGAGCCACAGAACTTTTCTCCCCAACCGCCGCGAACCAAAGGCTATAGACCACCGCCTCGACGACCATTTCACGCCTGGCCATTGGCATTTCTTGCCATTTTAGGGCAGGCCTCTGACCGTAGCCTCCCACTGGGCCCACGAGGACCCTCGAAAAGACTGTAGCCATTTCCGACGACCAGAGCCCCCGAAACCCCCTCCCCAACCCCCGCGGACCAAAGGCTATAGCCCACCGGCCTCAGTGACTATTTCCCGCGCTGCGCCGCTGGGCATTTCTTGCCATTTTAGGGCAAGCCTCTGACCGTAGCCTCCCACTGGGCACACGAGGACCCTCGAAAAGACTGTACCAATTTCCGACGCCCAGAGCCGCAGAACTTCCCTCCCCAACCCCCGCGGACCAAAGGCTATAGCCCACCGGCCTCGACGACCATTTCACGCGCTGCGCCGCTGGGCATTTCTTGCCATTTTAGGGCAGGCCTCAGACCGTAGCCTCCCACGGGGCACACGAGGACCCTCGAAAAGACTGTACCCATTTCTGACGCGCCTCCCCAACCTCATGGACCAAAGGTTATAGCCCACTGCCTCGATTATTTCACACGCTGCTGTTAGGCATTTCTTGCCATTTTAGGGCAGGCCTCAGACCGTAGCCTCCCACGGGGCACACGAGGACCCTCGAAAAGACTATACCCATTTCCGACGCGCCTCCCCAACCCCCGTGGACCAAAGGCTATAGCCCACCGGCCTCGACGACCATTTCACGGCCAAGGCCACTGGCATTTCTTGCCATTTTAGGGCAGGCCTCGACTGGCCTCCCACTGGGCACACGAGGACCCTCGAAAAGACTGCACCCATTTCCGACGACTGTAACCCCAAACCCTCCCCAACCCTCATGACCAAAGGCTATAGCCCACCGCCCTGACTATTTCACGCACGCCAAGGGCATTTCTTGCCATTTAGGCAGGCCTCTGACAGAGCCTCCCACTGGGCATACTAGGACCTCGAAAAGACTGTACCCATTGCCGACGACCGTAACCCCAAACCCTCCCCAACCCTCAAGGACCAAAGGCTATAGCCCACCGCCCTCTGATTATTTTCACGCGCCATACTGGCATTTCTTGCCATTTTAGGGCAAGCCTCTGATCAGCCTCCCACTGGGCACACGAGGACCCTCGAAAAGACTGTACTCCATTTCCACGCCTGAGCCCTGTAACTTCCTCCCCAACCCCCGCGGACCAAAGTCTATAGCCCACCGGCCTCGACGACCATTTCACGCGCTGCGCCGCTGGGCATTTCTTGCCATTTTAGGGCAGGCCTCTGACTGTAGCCTCCCACTGGGCACACGAGGACCCTCGAAAAGACTGTAGCCATTTCTGATGACCAGAGCCCCCTAAACCCCCTCCCCAACCCCCGCGGACCAAAGGCTATAGCCCACCGGCCTCGACGACCGTTTCACACGCTGCGCTGCTAGGCATTTCTTGTTATTTTAGGGCAGGCCTCAGACCGTAGCCTCCCACGGGGCACACGAGGACCCTCGAAAAGACTATACCCATTTCCGACGCGCCTCCCCAACCCCCGTGGACCAAAGGCTATAGCCCACCGGCCTCGACGACCATTTCACGCGCTGCGCCGCTGGGCATTTCTTGCCATTTTAGGGCAGGCCTCAGACCGTAGCCTCCCACGGGGCACACGAGGACCCTCGAAAAGACTGTACCCATTTCTGACGCGCCTCCCCAACCGCCGTTGACCAAAGGCTATAGCCCACCGGCCTCGGCGACTATTTCACGCTACGGCCACTGGCTAAGCATTTCTTGCCATTTTAGGGCAGCTCCTCTGATCAGAGCCTCCCCCTCGGCAGACGTGGACCCTCGAAAAGACTGTACCCATTTCCGACGCCCAGAGCCCCATAACTTTTCTCCCCAACCGCCGCGAACCAAAGGCTATAGCCCACCGGCCTAGGCGACCATTTCTGCGCGCTGCGCTGGCATTTTTTGCCATTTTAGGCAGGCCTCTGATCAGAGCCTCCCATCACACGAGGACCCTCGAAAAGACTGTACCCATTTCCGATGCCCAGAGCCCCAGAACATTTCTCCCAACCGCGAACCAGTTATAGCCCACCGCCTCGACGACTATTTCACGCGCTACGCATTGGTATTTCTTGCCATTTTAGGCAGGCCTCGACCAGAGCCTCCCATCGGGCACACGAGGACCTCGAAAGATCAGACCCATTTCCGCGCCTGTGAGCCCCAGAACTTTTCTCCCAACCGCCACAACAAAGGCTATAGCCCACCGCCTCGACGACTATTTCACGCGCTGGCCACTGGCATTTCTTGCCATTTTAGGGCAGGCCTCTGACCGTAGCCTCCCACTGGCACACGAGGACCTCGAAAAGATCAGACTCCATTTCCGGCGCCCAGAGCCCCAGAACTTTTCTCCCCAACCGCCGCGAACCAAAGGCTATAGCCCACCGGCCTCGACGACCATTTCACGCGCTGCGCCGCTGGGCATTTCTTGCCATTTTAGGGCAGGCCTCTGACCGTAGCCTCCCACTGGGCCCACGAGGACCCTCGAAAAGACCGTAGCCATTTCCGACGACCAGAGCCCCCGAAACCCCCTCCCCAACCCCCGCGGACCAAAGGCTATAGCCCACCGGCCTCGACGACCGTTTCACACGCTACCACTGGCATCATTTTGCCATTTTAGGGCAGTGCCTGACCGCAGCCTCCCACTGGGCACACGAGGACCCTCGAAAAGATCAGACCCATTTCCTGCGCCAGAGCCCTGTAACTTTTCTCCCCAACCGCCATGAACCAAAGGCTTATAGCCCACTGCCTCGACGACTATTTCACGCTTGTGTCATGGCATTTCTTGCCATTTTAGGGCAAGCCTGACCGTAGCCTCCCATCTGGCACACGAGGACCTCAGAAGACTCACTCCATTTCCGACGACTGAGCCCCTGAAACCCCTCCCCAAACCCCATGACCAAAGGCTATAGCCCATGCCTCAGCCTCCTTATTTCCTGTGACCACGCTACTGGCATTTGTTGCCATTTTAGGCAGGCCTCTGACCGTAGCCTCCCACTGGCACACGAGGACCCTCAAAAGACTGGAACCATTTCCACACCTGTGAGCCCTGTAACTTCCCTCCCAACCTCATGACCAAAGGCTATAGCCCACCGGCCTCGGCGACCATTTCACGCGCTGCACCGCTGGGCATTTCTTGCAATTTTAGGGCAGGCTTCTAACCGTAGCCTCCCACTGGGCACACGAGGACCCTCGAAAAAACTGTACCCATTTCCGACGCCCAGAGCCCCAGAACTTTTCTCCCCAACCGCCGCGAACCAAAGACTATAGCCCACCGGCCTCATGATTATTTCACGCTATGGCCATTGGTATTTCTTGCCATTTTAGGGCAGGCCTCTGACCGTAGCCTCCCACTGGGCACACGAGGACCCTTGAAAAGACTGTACCCATTTCCGATGACCAGAGCCCCCTAAACCCCCTCCCCAACCCCCGCGGAACAAAGGCTATAGCCCACCGGCCTCGACTGCCGTTTCACACGTTGCGCTACTGGGCATTTCTTGTCATTTTAGGGCAGGCCTCAGACCGTAGCCTCCCACGGGGCACACGAGGACCCTCGAAAAGACTGTACCGATTTCCGACGCGCCTCCCCAACCCCCGTGGACCAAAGGCTATAGCCCACCGGCCTCATGACTATTTCACGCCATGCTGTGCAGTTCTTGCCATTTGTGGGCATGCCTCTGACCGTAGCCTCCCACTGGGCACACGAGGACCTCAAAAGACTCAGTACCCATTTCCGACGCCTGAGCCCTGTAACTTCCTCCCCAACCCCTCATGGACCAAAGTCTATAGCCCACCGGCCTCGACGACCATTTCACACGCTGCGCTGCTAGGCATTTCTTGTTATTTTAGGGCAGGCCTCGACCTGTAGCCTCCCACGGGCACACGAGACCTCAAAAGACTATACCCATTTATGACGCCAGAACCCTCAAACCCCTCCCAACCCTCATGGACTAAAGGCTATAGCCCACCGGCCTCGACGACTATTTCACTGCGCGCTGGCATGTCTTGTCATTTTAGGCGTGTGTGACCAGAGCCTCCCACGGGCACACGAGGACCCTCAAAAGACTGTACCCTTTTCTCGACAACCGAGCCCCCAAACCCCTCCCAACCCCTCAAGGACCAGGCTATAGCCCACCGCCCTGACTATTTCTGCGCGCCGGCCATTGGCATTTCTTGTCATTTTAGGGCAGGCTCAGACCAGTAGCCTCCCACGGGCACACGAGACCCTCGAAAAGACTGTACCCATTTCCGACGCCCAGAGTCCCAGAACTTCCTCCCAACTCCCATGACCAAAGTTATAGCCCACCGCCTCGACTGCTTTCACGCGCCGCAGGCATTTCTTGCTATTTTAGGGCAGTCCTCTGACCTTAGCCTCCCACTGGGCACACGAGGACTCTCGAAAAGAATGACCATTTCACCACTGTGAGCCCCTAAACCCCTCCCCAACCCTCATGACCAAAGGCTATAGCCCACCGCCTCGATTATTTAACGCACACGCTGGGCATTTCTTTTGCCATTTTAGGCAGGCTCTGACCGTAGCATCCCTCTGGGCACACGAGACCTCGAAAAGACTGCACCATTTCCGACGCCCAGAGTCCCAGAACTTCCCTCCCCAACTCCCGCAGACCAAAGGCTATAGCCCACCGGCCTCGGCGCCCGTTTCACGCGCTGCGCTGCTGGGCATTTCTTGCTATTTTAGGGAAGTCCTCTGACCTTAGCCTCCCACCGGGCACACGAGGACCCTCGAAAAGAATGTACCCATTTCCGACGACCAGAGCCCCCTAAACCCCCTCAACCTCATGGACCAGCATAGCAGGCCACCGCCTCGTGACTATTTAACGCCACTGGCCATTGGCATTTCTTGTTATTTTAGGGCAGGCTTCTGACCAGAGCCTCCCATCACACACGAGGACCCTCGAAAAGACTGTACCCATTTTCGATGACCAGAGCACCCTAAACCCCCTCCCCAACCCCCGCGGACCAAAGGCTATAGCCCAACCGCCTCGTGACTATTTCACGCCACGGCCACTGCATTTTTTGCCATTTTAGGGCAGGCCTCTGACCGTAGCCTCCCACTGGGCACACGAGGACGCTCGAAAAGAATGTACCCATTTCCGACGACTAGAGCCCCCTAAACACCCTCCCCAACCCCCGCGGACCAAAGGCTATAGCCCACCGGCCTCGGCGACCGTTTCACGCGCTGCGCCGCTGAGCATTTCTTGCCATTTTAGGGCAGGCCTCTGACCGTAGCCTCCCACTGGGCACACGAGAACCCTCGAAAAGAATGTACCCATTTCCGACGACTAGAGCCCCCGAAAACCCCGCCCCAACCCCCCCGGGCCAAAGGCGATAGCCCACCGGCCTTGACTATTTCACGCTACTGGCATTTTTGCCATTTTAGGCAGGCTTCGACCAGTAGCCTCCCCACCGGGCACACGAGGACCCTCCACCAGAGCCCCAGAACTCCCTCCCTAACCACCAAAGCATATAGCCCACCGGCCCTGTGACTATTTCACGCACTGCGCCGCTAGGTATTTTGCCATTTTAGTGTGCTCGTCAGAGCCTCCCACTGGGCACACGAGGACCCTCGAAAAGACTGTATCCATTTCCGACGACCAGAGCCCCCGAAACCCCCACCCCCACCCCTCAAGGGACCAGCACATAGCCCACCGCCTTGAATATTTCACGCTGCCACTGGCATTTCTTTCCATTTTAGTGCTTGCTTCTGACCGTAGCCTCCCACTGGGCACACGAGGACCCTCGAAAAGACTCAGATCCATTTCGACCACCAGAGCCCCTCAAACCCCTCCCCAACCCTCTGGACCAAAGGTTATAGCCCACCGCCTGACTGCTTTCACGCACAAGGCTGAGCATTTCTTGCCATTTTAGGGCAGGCCTCTGACCGTAGCCTCCCACTGGGCACACGAGAACCCTCGAAAAGAATGTACCCATTTCCGACGACCAGAGCCCCTAAACCCCCTCCCCAACCCCCGCGGACCAAAGGCTATAGCCCACCGACCTCAGTGACTATTTCACGCGCAGCGCCGCTGGGCATTTCTTGCCATTTTAGGGCAGGCTTCTGACCGTAGCCTCCCACTGGGCACACGAGGACCCTCGAAAAGACTGTACCCATTTTTGATGACTACAGCACCCTAAACCCCCTCCCCAACCCCCGCGGACCAAAGGCTATAGCCCACCGGCCTCAGTGACTATTTCACGCGCTGCGCCGCTGGGTATTTCTTGCCATTTTAGGGCAGGCTTCTGACCGTAGCCTCCCACTGGGCACACGAGGACCCTCGAAAAGACTGTACCCATTTTAGATGACCAGAGCCCCCTAAACCCCCTCCCCAACCCCCGCGGACCAAAGGCTATAGCCCACCGGCCTCGAGGACTATTTCACGCGCTGCGCCGCTGGGCATTTTTTGCCATTTTAGGGCAGGCTTCTGACCGTAGCCTCCCACTGGGCACACGAGGACCCTCGAAAAGACTGTACCCATTTCCGACGCCCAGAGCCCCAGAACTTCCCTCCCCGACCCCTCATGGGACCAAAGGCTATAGCACACCGCCTTGCCTATGACAGCTTGCTACCACTGAGCATTTTTGCCATTTTGTATGTGCCTCTAATCAGAGCCTCCCATCGGGCACACACGAGGACCCTCGAAAAGAATGTACCCATTTCCGACGACCAGAGCCCCTAAACCCCGTCCCCAACCCTCATGGACCAGGCTATAGCCCACTGCCTCGTGAATATTTCACACGCTGCAATCATTGGCATTTTGCCATTTTAGTGTGCAGGCTTTGACCTGTAGCCTCCCACTGGGCACACGAGGACCCTCAAGAAGACTCAGTACCCATTTCAGACGCCCAGAGCCCTCAACGCCGCCTCCCCAACCCCTGGACCAAAGTGCTATAGCCCACTGCCTCATGACTATTTCACGCATCGCTGGCTGGACATTTCTTGCCATTTTAGGGCAGGCTTGACCTTAGCCTCCCACTGGGCACACGAGACCCTCAAAAGACTGTACCCATTTCCATGCGCAGAGCCCCCAAACCCCTCCCCAACCCTCATGACCAAAGGCTATAGCCCACCGGTCCCATGCGATTATTTCACGTGCTGCGCTGGCTGGACATTTCTTGCCATTTTAGGCAGGCTTGACCGCTGTTCTCCCACTGGCACACGAGACCCTCGAAAGGCTGTACCCATTTCCGACGCACTGCCCCTCAAACACCCTCCCAACCCCTCAAGGACCAAAGGCTATAGCCCCTGCCCTCACGACCATTTCACGCACAAGGCGCTGGGTATTTCTTGCCATTTTAGGGCAGGCTTCTGACCGTAGCCTCCCACTGGGCACACGAGGACCCTCGAAAAGACTGTACCCATTTCCGACGCCCAGAGCCCCAGAAATTCCCTCCCCAACCCCCGCGGACCAAATGCTATAGCCCACCGGCCTCGGCGACCGTTTCACGCGCTGCCTGGCATTTCTTATTATTTTAGTGGAAGGCCTCTGATCAGAGCTTCCCACCGGGCACACGAGGACCCTCAAAAGAATGTACCATTTCAGACGCCTGTGAGTCTCTCAACGCCGCCTCCCCAACCCTCAAGGACCAAAGGTTATAGCCCACCTGCCTTGCGATTATTTCACGCGCTGCGCTGGGCTGGCATTTCTTGTAATTTTAGAGTGTGCCCTGATCAGACTCCCACTGGGCACACGAGGACCCTCGAAAAGACTGTACCCATTTCTGATGCCCAGAGCCCCAGAACTTCCCTCCCCAACCCCCGCGGACCAAAGGCCATAGCCCACCGGTCTCGCGGACAATTTCACGCGATGCGCCGCTGGGCATGTCTTGCCATTTTTGTGCAGGCTTCTGACCGTAGCCTCCCAAGGGGCACACGAGGACCCTCGAAAAGACTGCACATTTCCCGACGCACCGAGCCCCCAAACCCTCCCCCACCCCCTGACCAAAGTTATAGCCCACCGGCTCATGATTATTTCACGCACATGTCACTGGCATTTCTGCCATTTTAGAGCAGGCCTCTGACCGTAGCCTCCCATCAAGCACACGAGGACCCTCAAAAGACTGTACCCATTTCAGACGCCCAGAGCCCCTCTTAACGCCCTCCCCAACCCCTCATGACCAAAGGTTATAGCCCACCGCCTACGACTATTTCACGCGCTGCGCCATTGGTATTTTTGCCATTTTAGGGCAGTGTGCTTCACCGAGCCTCCCACTGGGCACACGAGGACCTCGAAAAGACTGTACTCCATTTCCGACGCCTGAGGCCTGTAACTTCCCTCCCCAACCCTCAAGGGACTAAATGCTATAGCCCACCGCCTGCGACTGCTTTCACGCGCTGCTGCTGGCATTTTTGCCATTTTAGTGTGCTCTGACCGTAGCCTCCCATCACACGAGACCCTCGAAAAGAATGTACCCATTTCCGACCCACTGCCCCTAAACCCCTCCCCAACCTCAAGGACTAGTTATAGCCCACCGCCTTTGACTATTTCACGAGTAGCAGTCACTGGCATTTCTTGCCATTTTAGGTGCTTCTCACCGTAGCCTCCCATCAAGCACACGAGACCTCTAAAAGACTGCACCCATTTTCGATGACTACAGACCCTAAACCTCCCCCAACCCCTCATGACCAAAGGCTATAGCCCACCTACTTCAAGATTATTTCACGCGCTAAGGCCACTGGTATTTTTGTTACATTTTAGGCAGCTCGACCAGTAGCCTCCCATCAAGCACACGAGGACCCTTGAAAAGACTGTACCCATTTTCGATGACCAGAGCCCCTAAACCCCCCCCAACCCCCCATGGGACCAGCTATAGCCCACTGCCCCATGACTATTTCACGCCATACTGTGGGTATTTCTTGTCATTTTAGGGCAGTACTATGACCGTAGCCTCCCACTGGGCACACGAGGACCCTCGAAAAGACTGTACCGATTTCCCACGCACAGAGCCCTCAAACCCTCCCAACCCTCATGACTAAAACCCATAGCCCACCTGCCCCTTGGTGACTATTTCCCACGCGCCACTGGTATTTTTGCAATTTAGGCAGGCTCAACGAGCCTCCCATCGGGCACATGTGAGGACCCTCAAAAGATCAGACCCATTTCATGACTAGGAGCCCCCTAAACCCTCCCCGACCCCTCTGGGACCAGTACTAGCCCACCGCCTCAGTGACTATTTCACGCACTGCGCCGCTGGCATGTTTTGCCATTTTAGGGCAGCCTCTCACCGTAGCCTCCCATCGGGCACACGAGACCCTCGAAGATCAGACCCATTTCCGACGACTGTAGCCAAACCCCGCCTCAACCCCCCAAGGGACTCAAAGGCTATAGCCCACCGGCCTCAAGTGATCATTTCACGCTACTGTGTCACTGGCATTTTTGCCATTTTGGGCAGGTGCCTCGAATCAGAGCCTCCCACTGGGTACACAAGGACCTCGAAAAGATCAGACTCCATTTCGGGATGCACAGAGCCCCGAACGCCCTTCCCAACCCCAAGGACTAGCACATAGCCCACCGCCTGGGCCGATTATTTCACGCTACAACACTGGTATTTTTGCCATTTTAGGCATGCTCAACGAGCCTTCCCACTGGGCACACGAGAACCCTCGAAAAGACTGCACCCATTGGCGACTGAGCCCCTAAACCCTCCCGACCCTCAAGGACCAGTTATAGCCCACCGGCCTCAAAGTGACTATTTCACGACTCACCTGGCATTTTGCCATTTTTAGAGTGCCTCCCTCACCGTAGCCTCCCACCGGGCACACGAGACCCTCGAAAGATCAGACTCCATTTCGACGCACTGAGCCGCCAAACCCCCGCCCCCAACCCCACGGACTAAAGGCTATAGCCCACCGGCCTCGCGGACTATTTCCCACGCACAGTCACTGGCATTTCTTTCCATTTTGTGCCTAACTGTAGAGCCTCCCACCGGGCACACGAGGACCCCAAAAGATCAGACCCATTTCCGACGACTGTGAGCCCCCGAACCCCGCCCAAATGCCTCTCATGGACCAGCTATAGCCCACCCCTCCAAGTGATACTCTATCACCAGTCACAAGCATTTCTTGCCATTTTGGGCAGTGTGCCTCTCACCGTAGCCTCCCACTTGGCACACGAGGATCCTCAAAGACTGCACTCCATTTCCCGACCAGTGAGCTCCCCTGAAACTCCCGCCCAACCCTCAAGGACCAAAGGCTATAGCCCACGGCCCTTGACTATTTCCTGCCAAGAGCCACAGGCATTTCTTGCCATTTTAGTGTGTGCCTCGATCAGTAGCCTCCCACCGGGCACACGAGGAGCTCAAAAGATCTGTGACCCATTTCTGACGCCCAGAGCCCCGAACTACCCTCCCCAACCCCTCATGGACCAAAGGCTATAGCCCACCGCCTCAATGACTTATTTCCACCAATATGCCACTGGCATGTCTTGCTATTTTAGGGCAAAGGCTTCCTGACCGTAGCCTCCTGAATCGGGCACACGAGGACCCTCGAAAAGACTGTACCACTTCACGACTGTGAGCCCCCAAACCCTCCCCATCCCCCTGTGGACCAAAGGCCATAGCCCACCGTGCTCCTGACTATTTCTCGCGCCATTGGCATTTGTTGCCATTTTCGGGCAGGCCTGAATCAGAGCCTCCCACCTGGGCACACAAGGACCTCAAAAGATCACCATTTCCTGACGCCTGTGAACCCCGAACGCCCCTCCCAACCCATGCGACTAGCATAGCCCACCGGCCTCGGGCGACTGCTTTCT